>CM021106.1:501363971-501403683 GCA_007115665.2 Sequoiadendron giganteum
AGTCCCATGGCATACATGTTGTAATCATTGGGATTCATCTCTCCTTGCGATTTGATGACGATCGGGTACATGGTTGCAAAATGTAGTGATTGTTGAGCCTCATTGAAAATAGTTTGCACCTTTGGCTTTGTTGTCTTTTTAGCATCCTTGGCCTTTTGCTTCTAGACCCTGACAGCTCGTGCCTATTTTATTTTATTGCCCTTTGACAAAAAATTAGTCAGAGACCTAATGAGTCCACCTGTGAAAGGTGCACTAGGAGGAAGGGCGAAAGGGAATGAGAGGGTAGTGGTTCCAAGTGATTTCTTCCTCAGAAGATTGATTGGTCACAGAGGAAAAATGTCAAGTGATAGCAGATGCAGACTGGGACGAGGTGAAAGGTGGAAAGGTCTACAGAGGAGTAAAGGAAAATGGTCTCGCTTGGGAGAACTGTGAGAAGCCTCTTGCGACCATTGTAGTAGAAGTGGAGAAGGAAGGGCCGACACTTGAAGTGAGGGGCATCACAGAAACAACAAAAGGAACTAATGATTGTGAAGCAAGAGAATCTAGGGAACAAAAAAATACTTGCAGTGTAGATGATTATGATCCTTGGCTTGTTGCGGGTTCCTGGCTTGCATCAAGCTCCTGCAAACCCTCTCCAAAAACCTCCTCTATGTGTTGTCGTTTGATGGGTGGAAAGTCTTCCACCTCTATGATCTTTAACTATTGTTGCTAGGTTGTTCTTGTTCTTTTTGCGGTCCAGGTATGATTCAGCAAAGCCCTCACACATGATATGGTCACCCGCACATTTGAAGAAACCTTTCTAGGCTACTTCATCACCTTCTCTTTTGGCTACGCCAAGGCCGTTTTTACTTCTATTTCCTTCTCCTTTCCTTTCCCAATATATGTTTCGACCTCCTCTGGGTTGATATCTTTATCATCACTTGCGTCAGACTCAGTATGCATGTCGTTCCACAATTTATCGAACCTTTCATCTGTCTCTATGCTTTGATAAGGGGCATCAAGGCATTGGATTTCTTGTCAGTAGATCCAAAAATCCCTAATCCTTTCCTCGCTCTAGTTGAAATTCCTTATCAAATTATTGCGAACAGTGGCCCCGATTTGACACTTCTCAATATATTTTGCTGACTAGAAGTAGAACTTGAGCCATGGCAGACAACTATCTTCGGTTGGAATATGAGCTAGGTCCACCAACAGGTCATCATGATCCTTCAGTGGATTCTGGCACTTCTCCTAGTAAGGCATGGGGTTGTGTGTTACCTTGACATGTTCATTTGGTAAGTCATTGGACCAAGGTTGTAATGCCATTTGTTGCAAATCCATACTAGCCCCAGATGAGCCATCTTTGCCTCTAGTAGCTTATGCGTCTACTTCTTGGCCATAACTATTGTTTTAAAGCTCAGCAGGCAGATGAAAAATCCTTTCTTCTTGGCTTTGCCTCCGTAAAAGGTATAGTCAATAATTGATACTTGTCGAAACATTTCGAGGGCCAACACCCGATTTGTGAGACATTTCAAAAACCGGAATGGTTCCCTGATAAAGCCGCACATCCAAATGAATGTGAAATCTTCTTCGAGAAAACAATCACATTTTGGAGTGAAATTTTGCATATAATCTGTCTGGTCTAAGGTGAGCTGGTAAAGACCACCATCCTCTCTCAAATCTTGCAGAATTGGAGTCAGGAAATAATCTGAAAATGCATAATAATCATAAGTTGAGGAGAGGAGAGGAATCCATACAGAAACTAGCCTTCTCCTTCCCTTTTCATCAAATATAGCCAACCTCACATGTTTTTTGAAGAAGTCAGGGTTCTGATGCAAAAACATATGGTGTGAGGAAAGAAGGAAACCTGAACCTTTGTTGTGTTATGTATTCCCTTATCTAGCTCAACATATCCCCAACGATGAATTTGGTGAAGTCATGCCATAAAAATGAATGTTGCCTACACAATTGAAACCCCAAACCCAATTGAAACTCTTGAACATGCCTATCGGTGTCTAGGCCACAAACAAAGGCCATCATGGAGAAGGCATTATGTAGGTCCATGCGGAAAGCATTGTGTGATATCAGAACCTGTGGTGGATTTTTATGATCTTCCTTGGGCCTTCAAATTTCTTTGTTATAAAAATCTAGAGCCAAATTTCTTGATCTCCATATTTCCTCCCCCTTTGCTGGAGTGAATGACTTCATTTTGTTTGCTTTGGGGCTTTGTTTAGGGATACATAGCATGTTCTAGATAGCCTCTTCACAGATATTAACTCTCAACTCCCAACCCTCAATGGTTTTGGTATCTAGGTTGAAATGATTAATGGCCTCGTCAAATAACTTTGGGCAGTAGTGCACAAACGAGACCATATACTGTGGAAGCCCGCTGAACCATTTATTTTGTGCCAAAGAATTTGGGTCACTATTTTTCTTCATTCTCTCACATGCTACCTCCCTAAGACTCTTAAGGTTCTTTTCAAGGATGGGATCATGAATGTTATCCCATTCCTCCTTTATTTGGCTCTGGTCTCTATGGGTTGCTTTTTTTTGGCCTGTGTATTTACCCACTTCGGCTTCTCTGGTATCCCAAGCAAAGCGTAAGAGACATATTCAAAGATATAGGTGACTGATGCTACACGCATGGCATCAAAAAAACTTTGTGTTGCCTCTCCTTGCATTTCTGTTTGAGAACTTTCAACCATTTTTCTTTTGCTGTAGATTTCTGCTATGCTCAAATTTTCTGCAATTCACTTCAACTCTGTATGTGCTCAAAACCCTTTGCTTAAGGTACTATACTCAAGAAGCTTTCACAATGTTAGCTTCTTGCATGCAATACTTAGCTATTTCTTTCTTGGGGTAGCCAACAACAGTTGCCTTTTAGCATTAAATTCGGCATGTACCACCAACTCTTTTTCTTGTGCGAAATGAATTCCTTGCCATTTTGAAATGACAAAAAATCATAATGACATTTGGTAATCATGTCGTACGACATGATTTCCTTGGAAATTGAGCTGACGATTGAAGGCGGATTAAGGTTTCGCATGCTTTGGCAATTAATATCCCAAAATGAATGATTAAGCCAAAATATGCAATAAGTACTTGAAAAGATTTGTGTTCATCCATGAAGCTTGAGAAGTGCCTACAATATGACACATCAACACCTCACCATATGAAGGATCACTTGGGAATGCCACCGGCTTATGCTAATTAATTAGCTCTTATTAATTTTAAATGTAACAGATCGTACCTAATAGATGCAACTAGGTGGGAAATTCGAGCTGGCCTTTGGTGGGATTTTTGAGTTGGTACTCGATTAACATCAAGCTTATGGCACACAACTACCTCACATATTTCTATAAATAGGCCCTAAGTCAGTAGCAAAATCACACTTAGCAATTAGCAAGAATTGGTATTAGGCGATTGGCTAGAATTAATATTAAGTAGTTAATCTGAATTTGCATTAGGAGTTTGAGTAGAGCTTATCATCATGAATACCCTAATTAGGCTATTTTGTAACAAGTCTCAGACAACATTCCTAGGTGCAATTTTGAATAGGCGACAAAAGAGAATGACTAAGAATAAGCATTCACTGGCTATCCTAGTCATGAAGTGGGTGTTGGGCTGAGATTGCATGGAACATGAAGATAAGTACAAAGTCAATACTGATGTATGTTCTCATTTTTTCTCATCTTCGCTCGATATCCAGGTTTCCAAGCTAATGATTCTTTGCCTCATGTTGGAAATCTTCCCGAAGCACTACTTAGGAGGCCTTGGTGAGATTGTGGCTAATGTTGTGAATGGTCTGGGCATTCCAACAATGAGTGACCTCCGGAAGTATATTGAAGAAGATGCAGTTGCTCCATGGGTACCATTCTTGAATGGGTTATGCATGCTATCACATGAAGAGCATCGTCAAAGGGTGACTTGCACCTGCCACTTTTTGCTTTGTTGCTACAATGTGGTGACCTTCTATGACGTTGACTGGTACACCGACTTCAGAAACCTGGTGTTCCCTCCACCACTCACCATTTCTCTAGATGGTGTTGCTATTGTTGGTCCTACTGCCATTCCTAATGCCCCTACTACTGATGAATCTATCCCAGATGTTTTTTATAATTTTCCCATTGCTCCTACTTGAGAGTGAAAAATCGTTTATTTTTTAAGAAATCAACACTCTCTTAATTCGTTTTTGTATATATGCCTAGAAAAAGGCTTTACCGTACATATATATGAAGAAGTTGCAGAATATATATATAGATATAATTTTAAACGTATGGCTTCAGAGCCATTTTGAAAATGTATTTATTGAAGAATATATATAATGAATATACCGCTTATACTAAATTTCCTATCTCTTTTTCATGTGGTTTTGCAATATGGGTTCTCTTTATTTTATTTTTTGAGTGTCTTTTCAATTTTGCACATATGGTTTTATTTTAATTCTCTGTACATGAGTTTATTTTTCTACATCATGGGTTGTATTTACCTCTCTCTGATTTTTGCAATAATGGGTTCCATATATTTTTTTGCTTCCTTACACTATGGACTTTATTGAAAGACCGACCAACAAAAAACATGAAGGAAAATAATTACAATACTTACATATTTACACTGGCGGAATAATATTGAAGCTTAATTAAACAGTTTTAGGTGAATTTCGTTAACCAAAATACCCAATGCTTCCTTTTCCATGTTTTCTATTTCAAATGTGTTGTGTTGTTTGCATTGAATTATCCTGAAAGGGCCTTCCCACAGACTGTCAAACTTTCTATGTTGGTCTGGCTTCGCAGCCCTTTCGTTGAATTTTAATACTAGGCCTTCACATTTTAGACCTTGGTCCGAAGCTTTCTTACCAAACCATATTTTAACCACCTGTTGGTAGTTAGAGATGACTATTAGTGCCTTTCCTCTTTTTTCCTAGACTTCCAACAACTCGGCCAACTGGACCTCCATGGCTCCATTTTCCTCAACCTCTAGTGATTTGAGCAACTATAGTGTTGGAATCTCCATGGAGATGGGAAATAGCAGTTCCTTCCCGTACACTAGCTTGTAAGGTGAAGTTTTGAGGAATTCCTTGGGAGTTATGTGGTCTACCCAGAGTGCTACCCAAAGGTTGTTGTGCCACTCCTAATGATCTGACCCAATTCTTTTAATGAGTTAGACTAAATTTTTGTTAGTCAACTCGGTCAGGTCGTTCCCCTGTGGGTAGTAATTTGATGACATTTTCAAGAATATGTCATGCATGAGTGTGAATTGACATACCTTAGAGCCTAGGAAAGCCTTGGTGTTGTCGGAAATGATGGTCGTTGGTGGGCTGAATCTTGTTACTAGCCCCTTTAAAAAGTCCACAATCTCTGCTTCTGTCACATTCTTCAGGGGCATGGCTTCAATCCATCTGGTGAAGTAGTTTGTGGCTATGAGAATCCATTTATGTCTGACATTGGAGGTGGGATTTATCGTCCTGATGAAATCAAGGCCCCATTGTACAAATGGCTCATCAACCACTATCAAACTCAGACTCGTTTATTAGAACCAACTCTAGTTGCTCTTCTTCAACCGCCATTTCCTTGTCATGCGCTAAATATTCGTATAGCCCCTTCCTTGGATGGTCTTTGTAGGCTTGACCTCAATATCATATTCAAGGATCTTAGTGATCCAATTGGCCCTCTTTTCGGTGATTTCTCATTCCATAATGTATTTGCACACACTGGAATGCGTGACATAAACAATCACCTTGTTGCAAGATACAAGATGTCGAAACCTCTCGTGTCCCTTTACGATGGTGAATGCTTGCCTCTCGATGAAGTTGTAGTTCATCTCATATTACTTTAGAGTCCGAGAGTGAAATGCTATCAGATGTTCTCCCTTTCCTTCATTATCTTTTAGAGTGAAAACAATAGTGATGCTTGACTTGCTACTGAATACATACATTATGAAGTCCTTCGAAAGGTCTGGATTTACCAACACATGAGTTGAAGAAATAACATTCTTAACCTTCTCAAAGGCTTCTCTAGCTTCTTTCATCCATTTGAATAATTGATCCTTTTTCAGCATCAGGGTGATTGGTCCAATTATTCTTCCAAAATCAGAAATAAACTTGCTTATAAAGTTAACCCTCCCCAAAAAAGACTAGACTCCCTTTTTGTTGTCTGGTAGGGGAAGTTCCCTAATTGATTTCACCCGCTCTAAATCAGTTGTGATTCCTTCTTTGGACACTACATGTCCCAATAATTTGCCTTGTGGTACTCCGAAGACACTTTTTTTGGGTTCAGGGATACCCCAAACTCCTAGAATTTTTTGAAAACCATCTCTAGGTGATCAAAATGATCATCCTTAGACTTGGAGAATATAGTCAGATCATCCAAATAGATTAGGATAATCTTGTTGATCAATTTGTTGAAAACGATATCCATTGCCCGCTATAAAGTAGCTCCCGTATTTGAGAGGCCAAAAGGAATTTCGGCATATGAAAATGTTCCCTACTTGGTAGTGAACGTTGTTTTATGTCAGTCCTCTTCTTTGACCTGGATCTGGTTGTACTCGGAGAAACTGTCCAACAGAGAAAACATTTTCGATCCTGCCACTGTTTGCAAGATTGACTCCATAAATGGCAATGGGTAGTGGTCCTTTAGGGATGCTCTATTTAGGTCCCGAAAATCAACACATAGGCGAATGTCTTTGTTCTTCTTTCAGACTGGGACCAGGTTGGATACCCATGTGTTGTGTTTGATTGAGAATATGATCTGGGACTGAATTAGCTTTTTCAGCTCTTGCACCATCAAGGCTTCAATCTTCAGATTTATTGGCCTATTATTTTGGCATAAAGGTTTTGCACCTTCCACTAGCTCTATTGTATGTTGGATGATGTCGGGATTGTATCCCTTAAGGCCATCATATGACCAGGCCACTACTCCATAATTTTCATAGAAGTTGATGAGACTATCTTTATCATGATGTGGAACATCCTTCCCGACTTTGAGATTTCTTCCATCTCCGACCTGAAGGTCCGCATAGTCGCTTTTGTCTGCTACAAACTTCCTCTTATCATTCCTTGCATCATCACAATCGAACAGGTTCTCGAGAGTGACTAGCCCCTTTGGAAGCTTGTTGGACCTCAGCTAAATGATTTGTTCATCATAGGCCTCGACAATATTTGGTTGGAGTTGGTCGAAAAACTCTCATGAATGCTAATGAATGAGGCAATTCATCACTTTCAAACACTTGCCAGTTTTGATCATTAGCTGGGACTGTCAGTTGAACTATCACTCGTATAGAGTGTCTATTATGAATTGGGTCAGAGGCAGGATCGAACTGAGATTTGATTGCGGCCATGTGATCCACACCAGCATTTTCTCAGGGCACTGTCTGGATGTTGAAAGCTTCAAAACCCTCAATTAGTTCCCAGACTCTATGTCTATAGGACCTCATGCAAAAATTATTCATAGCGAAGATATCTCAGACTTGATTGACCACTAGTTTTGAGTCTTTCAACACTATTATTTCCTTGATACCCATCCGCTCTGCAAGGCTTAGACCTTGCACTAGGACTGCATACTTAGCTTCATTGTTTGAACAGGCGAACTGGTTGTGGAATGATCAGAGTGTCTTTTCATTGTGTGGGGATGTCAAACATATCTTGGCTACTACGCCCACTTTGCATCTTTCTCCTTAAAAGTGCAGTGTCCATAGCTCTAAGGTTTGACCGCTCTGAAGTTCCTTCATGACCTTTGAAAGCATTTGATCTTCATCAAATATGACATAGGTCCCCATCCCGGTAGCATGATAGTTGCCAAAAGGATCAGCATCCATATATTCACTCAAGAGAAATTCCTCTGAATATGTCTGGTCTCTGATCACTTTTTCATCCTCTAGCAGCTCGATGCAATACATTTCCTCTTTGGTGAAAGAAGTATGGGCAGCCTCAAAGTTGATCATGGCTTCATCGACCACATGTTTTGAATGCAGAGGTTTGGATATTATCTTCATTTTAGCTTCGTGCTTGGTCCTTACGATCAGGTGAGACCAGTCCAAAGAAAGATATCCACCTATCTTTGAAGTGAATTCCTAGGATAGGCAGAGGCCAGACATGGGAGGAACATCTATGATCACAATATCTCGCAAAATTGTGATGCTAGGGAAGGAGAATAAGGTCAAGGGGAGGTCTTTGATGACACCTATAGTTTTGACTTTGTTCCCATCAAGTTGCATAACCCCCATTTTTAAAGGTTCATAACTAAGTCCTAGGGCTTCAACTATTTGCTTAGGAATTATTGTGGTGCTAGTGCCAGAGTCAATCATGGAATTATGCAGTAGTTTCTTTCCCACAATAAGAGTTAGGAAAAAGGGTTTCAGTTTCAGCTTATCTCTAACCTCGGTAGAGGCTTCCTCTGTGCTATTTGTGAGAACTTTGGCAAGAGGTGATGGATCAATGGCCTTTCCCTTGATTGATTGATATGTTGGCTCAATAATTCCATCTTCTTGGAGGGCCTTCTACAGTAATTACTTCTTCTCTAGAATAGCTAAGATATCCCAAAGGGATACATTAACATAATATTTTTTCAATTGTTCCACCACATTGAATGGCGACAAATTTGAAGGATTTTGTTCTTTAGCCCTGGTTATAACAATCTCCTTGTGCAATTGCGATTGTGGATAAAGGATTGGGGGATTGGTCGGGAATGCTTCTAGGCTGCGGAGTGACCGGTTCGCTTGTGAATCTCCTATTTGAGCGAGTGTTGTAATCAGACTGCACTTGTGGGGTCTCTGATGTGGATACCTCGTATGTGAATACCGCCTCTTCTCCTTCCATCCATGAGAAGATGGTGTGGTCGAGAGCTATTTCATTTTCTTGTTCCAAGGACATTCCTTGCATTTGAGCGGTAAGCACCACATTTTCCATTTGTGGAGAGGCATATGTATAACCTCCTAAACTTGACGCTACACCTTGGTTGCATTGTTTTGACACCTTCTCTTGTAAATTCCCATGCGAATAATTTTGGGGCATATGCTCATCGCCACAAGGGAAGCACCAGGGATTGATATCTTTGGTGAGGTTGTTCTACCCTATGGTTAGCTCTCTACTTGAGCTTAGGTGAACATTCTATAGTAGGGTAGGCACAAGCACTATTTGATTAGTCATTTGAGCCTACAAATTTGTGTGTGTACCTCCTTGGTATTGGTTCTGCTGGTAGGGGGGTCTTTCACCTTGATAGTTTTGGTAGGTTTCCCTCGGAGGTACGACCTGGTTGTGCTTGATGGTAGTTACTTCATTTGAGATATTTTGCAACAACTCTTTGATGTCATTCATCTCATCCCTTGAAGGATTAGATGTAGAAGCAACATTCTATGTAGCGCTCGTATATGTATACATAGATTGACAAGGAATGGTCGCATTGGTAGATGCTATTTCTTGAGCGAGAACTAATATGTTTTGAAATATCAACATAGCAGGCTGAGGCGAAATTTTTTTGGTGTTGATCAAGTTATTCTCTCCTTTGACCGCGATGTTGTACGCATTTGATAGAGTGGTTTCGCCAAGGGATTGGATCATCATCGAGATGTCAGCATTGATGGATTTTAAGTAGAACGTGAATGCCAACTCTATCGGTGGGCGAATAGTAGCATGGATCCTTTGCCAAGTTATGTGGAACTAGGCATTGAAGTCAGTCATGGCTTCATATGGAGCCCACTTTATGGTTGCTAGCTGATGATATAGCGAAGACCGATCTTCATCATTCAAGAATCTTTCATAGAAAGGATCTTCGAGCTGATCCTAGGTACCGATAGTGTTAGCTTGCAGAGTGTGGTACCAATCTAATGCCTTGCCCCTGAAAGAGGTTACGAGCAACCTTAGTGATATATTTTGGTCAGTAACACTATGCACCAAACACACATCCGCCACATCTTGCAGATGTTTGAAAGGTGTTTTCGTGCCATTGTTGGTGAATTTTGGTATAGCTTTTAAAGTAGAGGCCGATATAGAGGCCCAGACGGTGGGGGCTACTAGTGCTACAAGAGGGCTTTCGGCATCCCATGCCACATAATTTTTGTTCGCAATAGGCAACATGGCTGGTGGAGGGATCAAAACATTCAATGGAAGAGTTCTAGTTCAACTGTTACTGGCGAAGGCACTAGCAAGCCAGGTTTATTCACTATTTGAGATATAGTAGCAGGTTGATGGCTCATACACCCACTTTAGGTTTGAGTACATTAAAGCAGTCCCACCAAGCATGCCAGAAAAAGAAACTGTTGATGCCAAAAATTGACAAGCAACAACCTTATGGGAAACACAATTAAAGGGGGGACCTATTGCACTAAACTAAGTAACCTCCAAATTTTTAAAGAAGCCAACTTCTTTTGTAGTTGGGGTTCGCAAAGGGAAGAGGAAGCAAATATATAAAATAAAATCTAACTAAGGTGATGCGCCAAGAAGTAGATATGAGCACGGTAATCCTATCTATTAGATATGATTTAAGGGTCATTGAACAATCTGGCATGTCCCAGAATAACAGCAATCATAGATGAAATTCTGAGTAATTTATCAAAAAACATAAAATAACTCCCATACACATTTACTAAAAAAAGAGTACAAGACATTGTATGAATCAAAAAAATTATATTGAAACTATAGAAGTTTTGCAAATAAACTACCCAGTACAGTAATGGCACAGTATAATGCTTTATCAAATAGCTAAGAAACAAAAAGGCCAAACAATGGCACAGTCTATAATGGTACAATTTGATACTTACAATGGCCCACCTTGAAACTAGAATGCCTGCAAAAATATATCTATAACACCAATATCTTTAGGTGATCGTAGACAAATTATTCCAAAAAGAGGTGGAGTGATTACGACCATAGTTGAAAAAATCAGACTCAACAATAACTTGGCAAGCCCAAAAATTTTAAGAACACAAGACTCGACAAAAACTCAAGGAAAACTCACAATAACTTCGATAAATTTATAAATCATTTGAAAATACACGTTTTTTAAAAATATTCTTAAAAAAAACATATATATGAAATTTGTGTATATATCTTTTTATGATTTAATATACTAGACATGAAGGCCTTAATCTATATTTACACATTAAATAAATTGCTAGCCATAATAAATGATTAATAAACTAAAATGTATGACTTATGATGTTTTAACATAATTGGACATGAACCCCTTAATCTATATTTAAGCTACAAATTAATAATATATACTGTTAAACATAATAAATTAAATTAAATTTTAAAAGCTAAAAGTTAAAAAAAATTTTAAAAACTAAATTAAATTAAATGAAACATATTAAAAATTTAATATTGAAACTATGTATGATATTTAAGCATTGCTCACACTCATTCCTCCCACACGTTTCAATAGTAGTTGAAATTGTGGAAATCCTGAACAAAGTTAGGCTTCAATCGGTTGCAACTTCATCGAAATCCTGCCCTAGTTGCATTGTGTCTAATCATCCTGATTTTTTTGCAGGAATAGCTATTAAAATGGGAACGGTAGTAATAGGTACTTTTTTCAACCTTGGTTACAATGATAGTAAAATATACGTTATATAATATATTGGAGAGTATAAATTCAAGAATGGAATAAGAGAGATTATTTTATTTAGTAATTTTATTATATAGAATAATTTTAGAAATAAATATCTTAGATTTATAATATATATATGTATACACATATTTGTATGTGTTTTTGGATAAAAGATAATAAATTCATAGAGTTTTTAACACTAAAATGTTTTCCATTATAAAAAATTAAAAGACGTTATTATGAAAGAACACATCTCAATTAAGAAATCATAATCGTTTATAGTACATAAACATAAATCAACAAATAAAATAACATATGTCAATCTCATAAATTTCATAACCAATGTGATACAAGGGAGAATGGTCTCCCAACTACCAATCCTTAATCCTTCAAAGAACTTCTCAAAACCCCTGCACAAGGCAATTTACTTCACATAATTGATGACAAAGAAAAACAATATTACAAGTTTTAATAGCAACATCCAAGCATATAGATTATGACCATAATTTTGTAATTTTTTTCGTTACAATCGAAAATCAATCATATATTTATGTAGATTTTATTATGTCCCTCTACACAAACAAAGATACAATATTTGATTATTGTGTTGGCTAACCTCGCAGTATTAATATCATACACCACTTAAATATTAATGAAAGTGAAAAAATAATTTACTATGTTCTACAAATGTTAATAATAAAAATAGGAAAAAATTCACCCATAAAATTATACTTTATAACCTATTAAATTATTAAGTTCAATTTCCTATGGATGCGAAAGCATAACAATAATGCTTTCATCTATAAGCTATTTATTCTTGTCTAAAATCAATTCACCTTTGTGTTTCACAAAACCATTCATTCTAGCTAAGGGCACAATAGATTCTTTGAGGAACTTAAATATTCATAAAGATAATGGAATTGGATATGGTGGTTCAGTAATTTAGTTTTAACAATTATATATTTTAAGTATGTGCCATATTTTTTGTCAAATTCATTTAGGAATCATACTTGGCCTTATTGATGGTGTACATTGTTGAATATTGTAATTTATTTAATTCATTATTCAATATTTGTACATTTAAAAAAATTGACTATGATAATTTAATTATGTAACATAAAAAAAGGGATCCTAGGTCCTAAATGCAATGAACCTAGTATGCAAGGTGTCCCTTAACCACATTACATTAGGATGTAGATCACAAAGTGATTAGATTGACTTACAACCATGAAGGTGAGCCAATCAGACCTGGATCTACATCTAATTAAGGATGGGAATGATTTGGAAATAGTTTCGAATGATTAGCCTAATGATCCTATATGCCCTAATGAAAAATGTAAGATCCCAACAACTAATAAACACAAACAATAAAGTTTCGGTAGATTTGTAAGGTGCAGATGACTATATACCTGCCCAAAAAAATTGGTTTTTTTGTACCTACAAGGACTAGGTCGCCATATGGAAAATTGGTCTTTGTAGGGCTCTTTTGATCAAATTTTGGGGTCCTTTGGGGTTAGATCTGAGCTTTTGTTTTCCGCTTCTCCCACTATCGGAATGTCCTAAATAAATTTTGTAGGTGAGTTTCTATGTCTTGACAAGGTTGATGACAACAAATGCGACAATGAAAATCTTTCCTTTAATATCTCTTCAATCCTCCTCATACTTGTAACTTGCACATTCACAAAGAGGAAAAATCATGTGCCATACAAGGGTTTGCCTCAGTCAAACCTTGTGATAAGTGTTTCCACACACTGTGACAAATTTTTAATGATAAAACCTTAATGGAAAGGAAGGAAATGATGAATGGACCAATGTTGCAACTCACCACCCTTTAATGGCTTCCTTGAAGGACTAAAGACATACACATCTCTTCACGGATCTTGGATCATGCTTGATAAATTTGTGTGAATGCTTGGAAACCTACAACAATGTTAGCCTTCACATAGTATGAACATGAACACACATAAAATTTGACATGATGTTGGGTCTTGAGTTGTTATAATAATGCTATGATATGTTGCTATTAATAATAATATTTGCTCAATTGTATGTCTTAATGCTAGATCTTGTTGCTTCCTTTTTCAAATGTTAAAATAACTAGGTATTTATAGGTGTTTATCCAATTTACCAAAAATTAGATTCCAAAAGCCAATACTTCATATGTGAATTTTGGATATTAAAATTCTGCCAATAACATATTTGAATTTGGGTCTTGGCTAAGATTGGGAACCCATTCACATCCTAGCCCAAACTTCTAGGATACACTTGATTGAGGGAAATTTAATGATTGAATGTATTTGTTTAATATTGTTTACCCTTCAAAAAACAATAAAAATTAGGCTTTGGAATGCATAATTTGGAAAATTAGAAGCTTAATTAAGTCTAATAAATTAGGGGTCCAAAAACATAATGTAAAAGTGTACTTGTGTAAACACTTTTTTATAGTACATTTAGCCCCCACTTTAATGAGAGTATGAACTTACACTCAGAGTCACACTAAAGTAGAGAAATATATGTCAAGATGGGTTCGATTGTCCAAATATTGAAGAGATAGGATGACTAAGGATCAAGGAGGTGGCCAAGGCCCCAGAATCCAAGATCCCATGGAAAACGAACAAAGACACAAAGGAACACACATGTATGATATGATATGCAACAAGACAAGATACATAAGCATATAATGTTAGAATCAATGTGAAAAAGGAAAAGATGGACTAGCAAGTTGTATTATGTTATGTTTCCATGAAATACATTACTCATAAGGGCTAGTGAAGTCTAATATTTACTAGGTGAGCCCCAAAGACAAGGATGAAAAACACACACTATGTCTACAAGGTGTATACTCATGAAAAGGTGGAAAAAAATATGGGAAGGATGCACTAGGTCTACAAGTGTGTACGCATAAAAAGGTGGAAAAAATGGGAAGGATGAACCAGGTCTATAGGTGTATACCCATTTTTCAACCATATCAATATTTATACTCTTGATAACCTTGATAAGGTTCCACAAAAATGATCAAAAATGTTATGTTGATTCTTACACCGGGTTCAACATGTGAACAAAGTGAAGCCAAAATATCAAATGCAGTTGGCAAGCTGTATTATGCTAGGTTCCATGAAATAAAAGTCTTGATGTCTCGGTGGATGAAATAAAAGGACAGTGCCACAAAACCTCAAGGGATGTTGTAATAACATCACCTCAAAAGGTCAAAATAAAAAACTATCAAAGGATCCTTGTTTAATTCATGAAACGTCACATCTTAGGGAATATCACACTTGACATCACCACCAAGAGAGGACAAACCAATGAATAAAAGATTCACGTCGTAGGGAACACTAAATATAGCATACTACCAAGAGGAATGTCATATGTCAAGAAAAGGTCACACTCTTGTGGGACATCAAGTACAAAGGAGACATATCACATGAATTAAGAAGACCACATTTTGGTTGAGGAGATCACACTTCCTATGAGATGTATGCTATTATCACTAAGAAGGGACCATTACACATGCAAACAATGAGTGGAGGACTATATGCCCCCCTTAAAATTTTGGTGTACTTGCTACACTAACATTTTAGGGAGAAATAAGAGGAATCCCTTACTAGAAGGAATACACTTAGGACAAGGCTAACTAACCTCTTGCCCTCCAAGTGTAAAGGACAAAAGGTGAGCCTAGATAGGTTATGATATGTTGCTCCTTGTGAAATGAAATATGATTGCATAAAGCCAAGTTTATACCTTCATGCATGGTAGTGAATAATTTATGATACTACAACTACCACATGGCAAGGAGCAACAACTAATACTATTGATTAAGTGAAGATCTTTTTAATGCTTTTGACTTGGACAATAGCCAAGACCTCTTGTTGTTTCTTGCATATAGGGTTCTATAGGGACACAAATACCTTGTTCTCTTACATCACATCCTTTTCCATTATAGCCTTTCAAAAGTTGATACCTTTTTCATAGATAGCTTCCATTTCTTTTGGAAGAGGGTGGAATTTTATGGTCATGTTCATCATATCCAGATGTGTAATTTGTGTTTTCTTCTTCTTTGCTAAATTTTTTTGACTCAAATGCTTTTGATGACTCAGATTGTGTTGATATCATGGAAGCTTCTTTCTCTTTTTTAATTTTGGTTATATAAGCTTGTATTCCCCATCAAATGTACGTGTAAAATCTAATGATCCCCAATCATCATCTAACAAAATTTTCACTAGTGAAAGACACTCATTATTTTCTTCTTTTTTCAAAGGTTCCACTTTTGAAGTTGGTATCAATGTTCTCAAAGGACTTTTCATTCCTTTCTCAGTTTGTAAGCAATTTTCAGATTTTTTATTAGCTTTTATCCTGTAAACCTTGTTTTTGTAAGTGTATTTCATTAGACAATGTAGCATTGATGGCACTCCATTCATTTCATAGATCCATGGTCTACCCAAGAGAAGATTATATGAAAGTTCATGGGTCATGACTAATGGGCTTGGATAGTAGCTAGTTTTCTCTTGTTTGGTTCATATATTTTAACACTTTAAGCTACTTATTTCATAGACATTCCTGAACTTATATCTCTTTTTATATATTTTATGAAACCTAAACCATACTTTGATATGTGGAAATATGATTATGATATGATGATGTTTGCATGGATGAATATGTGAATACATGAAATTCGGTATGAATTTGTGTTTAATTCATGGATTATTAATGGTTTGTATACTTTAGATGAAACTAACTCCTTGCAAATAGAATAATTACAACCCGCAACAACTGGAGAGCTTTGCCCACAACCAAAGGATTCCAGGAAGATTGTAAGGGAGATTCCAGAACATTGGAAACATGACAGTTGTAGAAAATGATGGAAGTGATCATTAAAGAGGTTGATTGTGAGTCACCATGTCATTCAATAAAATGGTAGAAGAAGGAAGGATTCAGTACTGATCAAGAAGCCTACATGGCAGTTCTTACAGAGCATGTCTCAATCAAACCATTAGGGTAGAGTTTCAATCCTATTTGTATTCTTCTATCTTTCTTAATTATGTTTTCAATTGCAAAGAGTAGTTCTCTCTCTATTTTGAAGGAGAGTGGACATCTACATTTACTTTATGTTTTTAATCCTTATGCAAATAAACCACCTCCCAAGCCTATATAGAAAGATCAATGGTTGAGGAGAAAATATAGTTAGAAGATATGTTTTGATAGCTATAGTTTTGATAAGTAGGAGGTATTTTCCACAACATGTCAAATTATGATATTACTATTAGGATTCAATCATGCAGTTTTACGAGTCAAACTCATTGACCCATGTTTCATGAGTAGTGGTTCACAAGAACCCATATCTCATTATAATGAATGGACCACTTAGCACTCATTTCATCTAGGTGATGCTCATAGAGGTGAAGCATTGGGCCTTCCCAGGAGATCACCCATCCCAATACTACTCCAGCTCAAGCACACTTAACCACATAGTTTTCTCCAAGGTTAAGCCCACTTAGCTTGCAACCCCATTTGCAAAATCTTCAACAAGTGTTGTGCCTTAGGAACTACTCATTATAGAGCCCCTTTAGCTCATCAATTGATAAGTAGGAGGTATTTTCCACAACATGTCAAATTATGATATTGCTATCAGGATTCAACCATGTAGTTTTATGAGTCAAACTCATCGACCCATGTTTCATGAGTAGTGGTTCACAAGAACCCATATCTCATGATAATGAATGGTCCACTTAGCACTCATTCCATCTAGGTGATGCTCAGAGAGGTGAAGCATTGGGCCTTCTCGGGAGGTCACCCATCCCAGTACTACTCCAACTCAAGCACACTTAACCACAAAGTTTTTTCCAAGGTTAAGCCCACTTAGCTTGCAACCCCATTTGCAAAACCTTCAGCAAGTGTTGTGCCTTATGAACCACACATTATATAACCCCTTTACTCATTAATTGATAAGTAGGAGGTATTTTCCACAGCGTGTCAAATTATGATATTGCTATTAGGATTCAACCGTGTAGTTTTATGAGGAAAACTCTTTGACCCATTTCATGGGTAGTGGTTCACAAGAACCCATATCTCATGATAATGAATGATATCTTGTATCATGATTTATGCTCTATAATGTATTATTGAATCATCCTCCAAAGTAAGTCAAGTAGTTAGAAGTAAGAGTCAGTAGTGCTAGTGAATTGTAGAGTTCAGATTTAACAGAGTACAATTACAGTGTTAAGCCGAAGGTACCCACAACATTAGTAGCAGATTAAGTTAGTTCTCATGTTTTGCAATTTACCACCTCATTTCCTTTTCCAACCTTTACTATTTTCCTACACATGTTTAAACCACCTATACTTGTTGATATAGGTTGTGTAGAGTCCATGAATGCACATACAGTTCCAACATCATCAAAAGCTTACGAAGCCCTGGTTGATAATTAAATGGAGCCTTTATGATAGTTTAGTGGGTTGTTCAGCTAGGAACCTCTCCTTTGAATTGTGTGTCTAACACCAAGTTTACTAAGCATTAGGCAGGCCTTACATTTTTGGCATTTTTGTCAAGGATGGTGCTACATTAAGGATTCTCTTGTGTAATTTCAATCTTTCATAGTTAGAATTTTGTTTTCAGCATTAGGGTAATTAGGTTTTATTCATCAATACAAAACACTTTACTAACAATATGTAGTGTAGAAAATTTTATAACTTTACAATTTTACATTATATTTTCATCCCCTTAATTAATTGGACTTAATTAAGCCTCTAATTGACCAAATTATGCATTCCAAAGCCTTATTATTTCTGTTTTATGAAAGGGAAACCTATATTAAACAATTGTCAACATTAATTAAATCACCTTGGAAATTGAATGTCCTAGACTTAAGTCCTAGGATCCATTCACCCAAGGGTGAATGGATCCCCTTTAAGTCCTACGACCCATTGTTAAATATGTTTTTGGTGATATTTTAATGTTTTGAATTCAATATGCAAGTGCTAGCTTTTGAAATCTAATTTCTAGGAAATTAGATAAACACCTATAAATATAGAGTTATTTTATCAATACAAACGTAGAACAATTTTTTGGAGACTTCATATGAGAAAATATTATTTTCAAGAGCATTGAAGAGTAATTTATCAGTCATCTATAGTAGCAATCAAGATCCTATCATCATGTCAAAGTTTATGTATGTTCATGTCATGTTTTGGAGCTAACATTGTGATGTGGGTCTCATGCATTCAAGCATCAATCAACCAAGCCAATTCATGCAAGATCCAAGCCTTAGAGTGATGTGTTCAAATCCAATTCTTTAAGGGAAACCATTAAGGGTTTGGTGAGTTGTAACAAGCTTTGTGCATTGATCAATTCCTTCATTTTGTCATTATTTCATTATCAAGGTTTAATTACCAAACTAGGGTTTGACCAAGGCAAACCCCCATTCACCTAAAAACAAATTTTTTTGCTTCTCTCTTTGTATGTGCAAATTTATAGGTGAAGAAAGATTGAAAATTGATCAAAGGAGCATTTTTGCAAAGTTATATTTGTTGCATTCATTATTGTCAAGCCACAAAAACTCACTTGCAAATTTTATTTCTGACTTTCTAACAGTCAAACCTGGAGAAATCAAAAGCTTAGATCTAGGATTAGAGGACTGCAAAAGCTGATTTTGGACCCATCTACAAAGACCCATTCACCCATGGGTGAATGAGTTCTTGTAGGCACCTCAAAACTAACTTTTTAAAGTAGATTTTCGATTCTCTGCACTTTCCAGATTTGTTAGAACTTGGTTTTTCACTAGTAGAATTTGGCAAATAAATGACTAGGTGACTAAAAGTTTTAGTCACAACAACTAAAAATGACTAATTTCTACCAATTTTTGAAACTCAACTATAATTGAGTAAATAAATGACTAATTTGGTCGTTGACTAAAAAATTATTTAGTCACAGAAATAGAAATGACTAAATAGTTAGTCACCAAATAGAAATTAGACAAAAAAAGCTAAAAACATTTCGGCCAATTATTGGCATGATGTATTGGCATGATTCATGAATTCACGTTTATTTGTGTTCATTCTAGACCTCGTTCATTGTAGAGCTTGAACACATTATTGCAGCTGGTTTGCTTGGCACTGAGGTGCGTGGTTTTGACTTGCAGCATTTGGGTGCACGAACTACATTAGGAATTTTGAGTTACAACACTTGCATGTGCGATAAATATTGTTTAGAGAGGACCTGGAGAATTCTGAAAAGCATGCAAGGGCTTTGGTGTTTGCTGCAAAGTATTTGAAGTCTGCAACGAAATCAGATTTGGAGATGCCCTCTGCAGTGAATTCAGAGGTAATTTGAAACCCTCGTTACATTAAACACAAAATCTATAGCTTTTTGATTGGCAACTTACAGTAGTTACAATCTACTTCTCTTAATAATTTTATTTTACAATCTTGCCACTATTCTGCTCCATAATGTGTTTGAGCTAAATATAATAAAATTTGGGTGTTAGTGCCAAAATAGAATTTCCTCAAACAATTTTGATACATTTTCACTACAAGAAAAAATTATCCTTGTGCAAAGTAAACATGTGCTAGATCTACCCACACATCAGGCATCTGAACAAAGATGTTTCCTACAACAATTTCTTGTACCTGTGTAAAAATTTCCTTTGCAATATCAAATTAACCCCTTTCAGCTAGCACAATGGCTGCCTCATTTGCAACATAAACATTTCTTGGTCTCTACACCAACACTTCACAATGGTTGCCCCATTTGTAGCATAAATTTTTTTACTACAAGCACAAACTGTCCTTGTGCAAAGTAAACATGTGCTAGATTTACTCACACACCAAGCATCTAAATAAAGATGTTTCCTACAACAACTTCTTGTACTTGTGTAAAAATTTCCTTTGTACTATCAAATTGACCCCTTTCAGCTATCACAATGGTTGCCCCATTTGCATCATAAAAATTTCCTAGTCTCTGTGCCAACACTTAAGTGATAGTCCCTTTTATGACAATGACATTAAGATCCTCTTGAGTTATTATTATACTCCTATTTTCTAAGAGAAAATTCCCCAAGGCCCATGGGAAATGAATGATGAGCATTTGAATTTCAACTTGGTTTCATTTCAAAAAGGCGACATTACATTATACAAGATTTTTTTAGCAGCAGAATAGTTTAATCCACCTATTTGGGACTGTAAAATAAAAATAGATGAATTAATCTATTTTCAATTATAGGTTCTTTTAATATATAATCTGATAGAAAGATAAAACATAATACATTGAAGGACACAACAAAATTCTAAAATAAAGACTAAAATAGGTTGCCCATAAAAAACAAGAAAGAAGAAAAATGAAAAGATAACATACAGATGATTCATTTGAGGTTTTTCATAAGATCTCATTTAACTATGTCAAATGGATTTGGAAGGGAAAAATCATATTTGATTGACTAAAATTTTGAGGTAGCTTATCCATCGTCATTGCATGCATCATCTTCTCTTTGAATCTGTTTCTAAAATGCACCAAGAGAATATGATGCATACAATGACAATGGATAAGCTACCTCAAAATATTAGTCAATCAAATATGCTTTGTCCCTTCCAAATCCATTTGACATAGTTAAATGAGATCTTATCAAAAACCTCAAATGAATCATTTGTATGTTATCTTTTCATTTTTCCTCTTTCTTGTTTTTATGGGAAACCTATTTTAGTCTTTATTTTATAACATTTTTTGTGTCCTTCAATGTATTATGCTTCATCTTTCTATCAGATTCTAGATTAAAAGAACATATAATTGAAAATATATTAATTCATCTATTTTTATTTTACAATCCCAAATAGGTGGATTAAGTTATTCTATTTTTTAACAAATCTTGTACAATGTAATATCCCCTTTTCGAAATGAAACCAAGTTGAAACTCAAATGCTCATCATTCATTTTCCATGCGCCTTGGGGATTTTTCTCTTGGAAAATAAGAGCTAGGTTTGGTTAAAGCTCAGGAAGCCTAGACATCATCATCATATGGATCATCTTCTCTCAGACTTTGTTTTTGCAATGGTTCATCATCTTCAGAATCAAAGTATGCATGTCTCCTTCGTGATTTTGTTGAAACTGGAGAATTTGTCTTGCCATCATCAAAGTCTCCTAGACCTACAGCTACAAGGGGATCTTGGGTATTTTTTGCATCATCTTGTGCCTTATCACTCATATAATTTGCCTCATCTTCTATGGCAACACCAGGTTCCTCCATATAAGAATCATAAGCCTTGTGGTCCTTATCCTTATTCTTTTTCTTCTTTTCCTTCTTTTGTTTCTTCTCAGACTGACCAACCTCATCATTGTCATCATCCTCGTCCTTACGCTTACTCTTCCATAATTCCTACACATGTTCAAATTTCTCCTCTTGTTGCATCACTCACCGAAGTTCTTCCTCTTGCTTTCTCCTTTCCATTTGAATCCTTCATTCTTCACCAGGTTTTTGTTTTGCTTCATCAACCAAGAGAAGTTGGTGTGCTACTTTAATTGTTTCTTTTGCTTTAAGCTAGTCATCTATTTTCAGTTCCATGTTTCCAAGCTTACATAAAGAATTTGATGATTTTTTATCCACCTTAAGTGCATCCCCAATCAATTCTAGGCTTAGTTGGATCTCATTCTGAGCCTAAGCCATGGTTGCAAGACGTGGATATGCATCCACATAATCAGGAAACTTGAACAATATTAGCCTGTATAAAATATTTTCTTTTTCAGTATCATGTAGTTGTTCAAACAACCTAGCAATATTAAATAGTATTGTGACTTTATCCCATGGTAACTCAAATGAAACACCTTCTTCTTCTAGTCAATGGAAGAATTCCATATCCTTAAAGCACATAGAAAAAATGATAGAATTGGCACTGGGGCTTTTATTTATGAATTCAAGGGTAGGTGCATGGAAATGGGTAGCAATTTCGTGGACACCTTTCAAAAAAATTTTGAAAAGCAATAACGTGAAAGCGTTATAACACACTCGCGTTATTGCTTGTTAAAAGCAAAAAAAGAAGTGAAAACCTGTCATTGTTATTTCAACTATTTTTTTCTTGTAGCCATGGCCAAAACCCCCATACTTACATGCTCACATTCTAGGAGGAGCAATTCAACAAATTGTTTCACCAACAATTTCTATTTCTTCGCAACGATGGCACCACGACGACGAGGAGATGTGAGAGGTAAGGATTTTGTGGTTTTTGTTTTGAATTAGTTAGTTTTAGGTTGAATTTGATATATATTTGTTTTAATTTTTAGGAGATGCAAATCAACCTACAAACCCTCAAGATTCTCAACATGAAGACCAACCAAATCCTCAAGATCAAAATCAACCACAACAGCAACCTCCTCCACCAATCAATCAACCCCCTCCTGACACTCAACAAAATTTAATGAGTGAAATTGAGAACAACAAAAAACAAATTGAGGATTTGATCAGTAGGTTGAGTGATCCAAATGGTTCAATTGCAAAAAGAATGACCCTAGCAAATTCATTGAAAGATATGGTAAAAAATGTAGATTCAATTAGCAAACAAATAACTGGATGGAAAGATAGGAGGCAAGTGGCTAGGGATTATTATGCAAACAAACTATCATACAAAGATGTAAAGAATTTAAAAATTACAAAAGGTGATTTATGCTCAATATTCACTGACCCACGCACAAATCAAAATCTTACCCTCAATGCGAAGAGGTTTCCTATCCATTGGTGCCACCACCAATAGATTAGGGACCAGTTTTATGATAGGTAGTACATGGTCTTCAATTACCCACTGTGCAACAATTGCGAGGTCCCACAATATTTCCTTAGGAAACTATATAGTGAGTTCATATTGAACAAAATCCCAAATTATTTTGATATGAGGGATTTCTAGGGAAGAGGTGGGGGGTTAGCTCGGGATAGACCCGGTGCATAGCCGAATCCTACGCGACAAGGTAGACGAGATCTCGCTAGGCCACCTCATGAGCACGCTGTTATGCCTTTTGTCATGAAGGAAAATGTTGACGTAGAGACATTGCAAGAGATTAGCACGTTGACCCAGAGTGTCATCCATCATACTATCCCTATTCTACAGTGCCATCCAGAGGAGTCTTTGAGTGTTGGTCGTCGAACACATGTGTGTCAATCTTGCGGGGCTACTTGTTCATATGACCCCACCGACACTTAGGAGACTGGTATGCAGGATCCATCTGCAGCTATAGAGATGGAGAGAGCAACTGACATTTTGCATGAGGTATATGGTATTGATAGTAAGGTAAAAGTTAGTGCATGTTCATTGAATTTAATTTATTAAATTTTGATTTTGAAATGCAAGATTAACTAAAAATGTTTTATGATTTTAATAAAATTGCAAGGTCACAGTGTTGAGACTGGATACATCGGCCCCCCACCAACTTATTTCTGCAATACACCTATCACTGGGGTGTGTAACTAGTAAACAATTATAAATTTATTGCATGTTAATAGCATTGTTTTATTAATGGTAATTTAATATGCGATTTTGGATGTTGAATAGACTAATATTGGAGGTTTTGATGGAACACTTCCTAGTGGTTGTGGATTTACTCAAACCTACACGGAGGTAATAGAATAAAGAGTTTAATTAATGAATCAAGTACTTAATAGATTTGTGTAGTTTATATGTACATCGTTGATTATGTTGAATAATTTGTTGTTTTATTTTCAAATGATGCAAGCCGAAATACCTATGAATGTGATGAGGGCAATGGATATTGGTGTGTCATCTGCTATACAATCATCGATGGCTCTGACAAGAGAGGTATGAGGCAAATTAGTAAATTTCAATTTACATTTGTTGTTATAGATGTTAGTGTTGTCAAATAAGGTTTGCACCCTTGCTAAGATTTTAACTGTAGCAACCTATTGACACATGGGAACACTTCAAGGTTGTGGGTGACCAGGGAATGAAGTGGACCTCTAGATTATGGGCTAGATCCCTTTGGATTTTCTAGTAAAAATTGAAATATGAGAAGGAAAAACTTAGAAAGATGTACTTGAAAATAAAAATTTATCACTAACAGGTGGTACACCAAAGGTAAGAATTTTTGACCCAAAAGTTGCTGAAACTCACAAAAAATCTCAACAAAAATAAACAATCTCACAACACAGAAAATGATGTCTGCAAAAATGATTCTATGTAAGGCTCTGACTATTTTAATGCTTAAACAGAAGGAAAACAATAGTTTTTTCACAAATATAAAAGCATAAAATGAGATCACTAACATAGACCTGCACTATGACATGAAATTTTTTGCATCCTGCATGGAAGGAATCTCATAAAATGAAGGATAACATAGGATTTTATCTTGCAATCCACAACCAATGCCAAAAAACAAAGAGAAATTTGTGAAGGAAAAATAACTTTCTATTGAGGAAAAATGAATATCTGCATTACAAAGGCCAAAATATCATGATATACCAAGTCTGAAGCATCTGCCTCCGCAATCTCCAAAAAACTAAGAACTAAATTTTACAATGAAAGAAGAGAGAGACTTATAGAAAAGTCCTCCAAAATTGAAATTGAATTTTGGCTCCAAAATCTGATGTGTTGTCAATGTCTCCTCCAAACAAGGCATGAGAATGCCAACAAACTACACCAAGAGTTATCAAAGGTTGAACAATTTGGTGGTCGTATGCAAATAAAAACCCCCCGAAATTAGGCTCAAAACTAAATGTAACAAGATGTCACATGCCTGATTTCGTTCCTTGACTCAAGTCAAGTCAAAAGGGACTCAAGTCAAGTCAAAAGGGACTCAAAACTGAAAGTGGACTGTTTATCAAGTGCCCCAAACTCCTCAATTATCTCCACATGTTGGCATAGGCTCCTTTACACCCTATTTGACTAAGCCTTATTAGAAAATGTCATAAAGACCATTCATTTTTTTGCATTTCAAAATATCTTTTATTTGAAATGATTTATAAACATCCTTCCAAATAAAGATTTACAATTATGACTTAAAATGCAAAAAGAAAGACTCCTAGCTAGGTCAAATTTATCAAAAGCATTAACTTTGCATTTAAATATGTTTACATTTTATTTATTTTTGATTTAAATCACCATTGTAAAGATCTACAATGTGAATTAAAATGCAAAAAAAAATATAAAAAAAAAAACAAGTCCTAGGCAATATTCAAAAGTCATTTTAATAAATAAATAAATAAATCATAAGACATAGGAATATGCCATGCATAAAAAATGAGAGAACTTTTAAAAATGAAACTTAAGGCTTAATGCCTTTTCTCCACCGAGCCTTTCTAGGGTTATTATGGGAAAACCTAAAATTAAATAAAGATCTTCATTTTATTATTTCATTTGCCTTTGCTTTGGAAGCCCTATGCTGAGCACCGCCACCATGGGAAAAACCCTATATTAGTGAATAGATTTATTTTTGCTGGAGATCGTTGTGCCACTCGATTATTGAAGGTTAAGAAGATCTCAGGCCATGGATCTGTTGTCATTCTGATGGTTTCATCTCGGGCATCACCATTGGAGAAAACCTAGTCGACTATTGCTGGAAACCTTGCCTCTATGCACCATCTTTTAAAGCCTTCTGGAGATTCTCATGCAAAATATTGAATGGTGAGTCATATTTTTCATTAAATCTAGAAAAGTTTCTAAGATTTCAAAAAATAATTTAAGCTTTCAAGAGCTTTAAAGTCGTGGCCTTTCATATTGAAGCATTTAAGTTCATTTTCCTTTTGTTTTTCTGTGTTGGCCGCCATGAATACATATTGTTCGAGCTTTTTTGTTCAATCTTTGCATTTTTTTGAATCGAAGTTCCTAGGCCACCATTGGAGAAAACCTTTTACTTGGCCTTTTCTCCATTTTAAAAGCTCGAATCTTATCATTCCCTCAACTTTAGTCTTAGAAATCAAATAAGTTGAGGCCGCCATGAGAATATACAGGATTGAAATTTCTGTATAGCATCATGTCTTAATCTCCATAAAAATAAATGAACCCTACAGGGCCATTAAAAGGGAATTCAAGTTTTTGGTGAAGCCAAATCCTCACACTAAGGGCCATGTTTTTTCATATTGAAAGTTTCTATAAAGGGTTTTACTTATCCTTCCTGTAGCACGAGTCTTGATACCTCTTTGTATACAGCAGGAAATCTTAGAGATTTTTTATTTTTTTTATCTTCTGCAGAAGCATATTTGTGAAAATTTCACAATATGTAAAGCATCACTATGGGAAAACAACCAAAACCCAGGCCACCATGCTGTTATTTTGACATTTTCTTTTCATTTCACATTCCCGCATATTATATTGCTATAGTTGTATTTTGCTTCCAGGTACTTCATGTTTGATCATTTGCACTCTGTAATTTTGAGAAACCTGCCCCTACTCACTGGAAAGAAAAACCTTCATTTTGATGTTGAGTAATATTTTTGTGTCATGGTTGCACTTACTTACTTGACACTCTAGAGTGAATATTTTTGTGTTCATTTTTTAATATGTTGATAGCATGCTACAGAGGTTCTTCATTTTCTATAGACTTGATCTTAAACAATAAAAGACTGTCTTACAACTCTTCAAAGGTAATAAAAAAGAACTATCCTTCAATGTTTACGAATACCATCATTTCCATTCATACGAGTTGGGATCTACCCTTGTGGGAGCCTCATTTTACCCCACTCATTTTGAAACTGATGAATAAACAACAACATTGCATTTCCTATCTCTGCACATGACAAACAATTTAGTAAAAACAATAGATTCAATGGTTCTTTTTGATTTGTTTCCTATTTTTGCAAGTTAACCATCCAGCAAATGCATGATGAAGTGTCAATCTAATTCCTGTTGGTAATGTAGGGATAAGGTAGAATGCAATTTTTCATTGCTCTAACGCTACCCTTCACAATTTTGCAGGTAAACTTTGGAGCTGGAGCTGAACGTGACACTGGAGCTGAACCAAGATCAGCGCAACTACGACAATGATTCGTCATTCTAGGCAATGAAGAATCACCTTCTCTCCCTATTCTTACATTACTTTCAACTGTGTGATATACATTTTCTTGTATTCAACATTTCATTTGATTAGAAATCAAATCAAGCTACTCCCACGACTTGTGTGGGATTTCAATTTTACAAGATGAATAAATACCAGCATTACTATGCAAACTTATGAATTCCTCTGTTACAAACATTTGCAATAATAATACTTGAAATTCACAAGTAATCAAATTATGAAATATAATGAATACGTAGGCAAAAAAAAATTGTACCTTCCTAAGATAAAGGCAATTCAGCACTACTTGTTTTCAGCTGAAGCTAAAAATCGGTAACAGTTAGTTAGTGAAAAATCAAACCATTATTGATTCATGTAGTTTAATTTCTATTTGTATGGTTTATACAGGGCTTGAGCATGCCTGAGCATGGGCGTGAGAATATTTCCCCCATGGAGAGAGATCATGAGATGGCAGTAAGTGATTATTTTGTCAAATATATCATTTTTTATAATGTAATTTCTATATATTCATGTCTTTACTTCTTATTATAACAGTTAAAATTTCACCATGAACTAAACACTAGGAGGAGGAGCAGGAGCACTCCTCGAGTGCAACAAAAAATGAGTGATAGACCTTTCGCCATCCGATTGAAAAGGAAAAGGAAAAAAATTATTTCCAGGGAATGGAGAGCAATGACTTTTGATTCCAGAGCCCTTTGTTGTATGCCTACATGGAAGTTTTGTACATATTTTTATTGGACATATTTGACATTGTATGCCTATATGGGATTCTCGTAAGCCTATATGGATATTTTGTACATATATTTCATACTTATACCGACATATATTGATGTATGCCTACATGGCTATTTGGTTAATACAAATATCTTTTATCGATGTTTGTCCATATTTGCATTCTAAATTGATGGTTCAATAGATATGAGTTACGTGTATTCAAGTGTATACTTTGTGACTTATGTGCGTTCGAATGTATACTTTGTGGCTTACGTGTTTTCATGCGTGTGTGTAGTTTTTGAGGCTTATGTATTTTTGAGTACTTGTGCTTCCCTTATTAACATGTACATGCTTGAATTATTCACATGTATAATTATTAATTGGTTAGCCCTAGCATTGATCATTGTTGTCTTTCGTGATTTGTCTTGAATATTAATTGATTGATGCTAAACAACTTTATCTAAAAGAAAAAAACGTGTTTACAATTAGCATTCCATGAAATGATTCATAAAAAGATTCCAATATTTTTTTTATCTAAAAGCTGGAGGTCGTACCAAGTATGGGATCAACAAATTTGTATCAAAAATCTAAAAAATAGAGAATAGTGTGAATAATTCTTATTAGATCTTCTCCAAAAGTTCATCAACAACCTCCATTCAAGCCTCTCAACTCTTCACATAGTGTTTTACACCCTTCTCTAACTGATCCACGCCCTCAACTAACTAAAAACAAACTTTCAAAACAAGTAACCGTTGCATTTCAAATTTGTTGCTTTAAGCAACTTAAGACTCCTCCAACCTAATGAGTACATCTAATGACCTCTAAACCCACACAAATGGCATACAAATAGCCTTATTACATCGACAAAACTCCATTCTTTCACAATCATATACAAATTCACAAATTTGCATTCAAAGGCTACAAAGAAAACTTCTAGTGCAAGATTGAAATTTTCACATTTTTTAAAACTAAAACCAAAAGTCACCCTAAAACATACCTTATGGTCTTAATTGACCGTATTCAAGACAAAGCATGCTCAAAATACTCACAACAACCTATCGACCAACCTATTCACCATCAGATAATCACTTAAACCCATGAACTAGACCTTCTTCATCAAATGGAGGAACAAGGTGCTCTGCACCAATGATCATACATTTTTTGTGTGGAATACTCGAACTTCTCAACCGTCGTTTGTATGTTTCTCTTTTCCAGTGTTTTGCATGCCATCATAAGGGATCAAACCGGTTGAACACAAGTCAGATCAATTCCACATGTTTGGTTGTGAAAGATGACCATTTCTAGCATAAACCTACCTATTGGGACACGTTGGAGCAGCTAGTTTGGTCACACTAATTGCAAAATGAAAGTTGCACCACTTTGCAACTTTGCACAGCTTGAATTTGATACTTTTTCCATCAAGTGAAAATCCATCACCACGAGAAAACCACTCCAAGATAGCCAAAAATAAGAGAGGTTTTTGTAGAGGGTCCCAACACGATCCTGTAGGATCAAACGAGAAGTTTTCAAGAATCACGATATCCGATTAATAGCATGTTGAAGTTTACAGCCATTTTGCACTTTGGACCCTTAAGGGATCGATTTGGTGGAACGTAGCTCAGAGTGATTTCACGTGTTTCGGTGTGAAAGAGGACCATGTATAGCATAAAAATACCTATTTGAACGTGTTGGAACAATCCGCTTGGTCACACGAGTTGCATAGTGAAAGTTGCAACACTTTGCAACTTTGCATAGCTTGAATTTGACACTTTTTCCATCAAGTGAAAATCCGCCGCCATGGGAAAACCACTATGAGATAGCAAAAACTGAGAGAGGTTTTTGTAGATGAGCCCAACACAATCTTGTAGGATTAGATGAGAAGTTTGTAAGTGTCATGGTATCCAAGTAATAGCATGCTGAAGTTTTCAGCCATTTTGCACTTTGGACCCTTAAGGGATCGATCCGATGGAACATAGCTCGAAGCAATTCTGCATGTTTTGGTGTGAAAGAGGACCATTCCTAGCATAAAAATACCTATTCAGATGCATTGGAAAATTTTGGTTGGTTACACGAGTTGCAAAGAGAAATTTGCACCACTTTGCAACTTTGCACTGCTTGCATTTGATGTTTTTTCCATCAAGTGAAAATCCGCCGCCACGGGAAAACAACTCCAAGATAGCCGAAACCGAGAGAGGTTTTTGTAGAGGGGCCCAGCACAATCTTGTAGGATCAGATGATAAGCTTGTAAGCATCACAATATCCGAGTAATAGCATGCTGAAGTTTGCAACCATTTTGCACTTTGGACCCTTAAGGGATCGATCCAATGGAACGTAGCTCAAAGCGATTCCGAAGTGTTTCGGTGTGAAACAAGACCATGCCTATCATAAAAATTCCTATTTGGACGTGTTGGAGCAGTTAGTTCAGTCACACGAGTTGCAGAGCGAAATTTGCACCACTTTGCAACTTTGCACAACTTGAATTTGACACTTTTTCCATCAAGTGAAAATTCGCCACCACGGGAAAACCACTTTGAGATAGCCAAAACTGAGAGAGGTTTTTGTAGAGGGGCCCAACATGATCCTGTAGTATCATACAAGAATTTTATAAGCGTGACTGTATCCGAGTAATAGTATGTTGAAGTTTCCAGCTATTTTGCACTTTGGACCCTTAAGGGATTGATCCAGTGGAACATAGCTCGGAGCGATTCTGCATGTTTCGGTGTGAAATAGGACCATGCCTAGCGTAAAAATACCTATTTGGACACGTTGGAACAGTTCGCTTGGTCACACGAGTTGCAAAGTGAAAGTTGCACCACTTTGCAACTTTGCACAACTTGAATTTGACACTTTTTTCCATTAAGTGAAAATTTTCCGCCACGGGAAAACCAGTCCAAGATATCTAAAACCAAGAGAGGTTTTTGTAGAGGGGACCAGTGCAATCTTGTAGGATCAGATGAAAATTTTCTAAGCATCACGGTATCTGAGTAATAGTATGATGAAGTTTGCAGCCATTTTGCACTTTAGACCCTTAAGGGATCAATCCGGTGGAACATAGCTCGGAGCGATTCTGCATGTTTCGATGCGAAAGAGGACCATTCCTAGCGTAAAAATACCTATTCAAATGCATTGAAATAGTTCACTTGGTCACACGAGTTACAGAGAGAAATTTGCACCATTTTGCAACTTTGCACAACTTGAATTTGACACTTTTTCCATCAAGTGAAAATCCGCCACCATAGGAAAACCACTCCAAGATAGCCGAAACAGAGAGAGGTTTTTGTAGAGGGGCCCAACAGAATCCTGTAGGATTAGATGAGAAATTTCTAAGGATCACGGTATTCGAGTAATAGCATCATGAAGTTTGCAGTCATTTTCCACTTTGCACCCTTAAGGGATCAATCCGGTGGAACGTAGCTCAGAGCGATTCCGCGTGTTTCGGTGCAAAAGAGGACCATGCCTAGCGTAAAAAGACCTATTCAAACATTTTGGAATAGTCTGCTTGGTCGCACAAGTTGCAAAACAAAAGTTGCACCACTTTGCAACTTTGCACTACTTGCATTTGATATTTTTTCCATCAAGTGAAAATTCGTTGCCACGGGAAAACCACTCTGAGATAGCCAAAATTGAGGGAGGTTTTTGTAGAGGGGCCCAACGCAATATTGTCAAATTAGACGAGAATTTTCTAAGTATCATGGTATCCAAGTAATAGCATCCTGAAGTTTGCAGCCATTTTGCACTTTGGACCCTTAAGGGATTGATCTGGTGGAACATAGCTCGGAGCGATTCCACGTGTTTCGGTGCGAAAGAGGACCTTTTCTAGCATAAAAATACCTATTTGGATGCGTTGGAGCAGTTAGTTTGGTCACACGAGTTGCAGAGCGAAAGTTGCACCACTTTGCAACTTTGCACAACTTGAATTTGACACTTTTTCTATCAAGTGAAATTCCGCTGCCACAGGAAGACCACTTCGAGATAGCAAATACCGAGAGAGGATTTTGTAGAGGGGCCCAACACGATCCTGTTGGATCAAACAAGAAATTTCTAAGTGAAATGGAATAATTTTTATGGGGTTTGTGTTGTTGCCCCTGTAGATTCCTAATTCGACCTTACATGCTTTATATCACTTCTCTAATCACCTAATGACCTCTTTCAGACTTTGAATACATTACATATGACCTTTACATGACCTTTTTCACATTGTTTACATTTCAAAATTCAAATTTTGCAAATTTTCCTATTGAAGGAATTTACAGAACAAGGTGCTACTGCACCAAACATGAACTCCAAAATTACAATATTTGAATAAATCTCATTATGTAAGTAATATCATTACAATGCCTTAGGTACTTTGTTCTCACAGATATTTTACAATTTCACTCATACATTCGAGATTCTCTTTAAATGTCTACATCATAGGTGCTCATTATGAGGTTAACTTCAATTGAGTAACTTCAGATTCCCTCACTAAGCTTCACACGCTCTTTTATAATGGCTTGAAATCAAAATTGAGATTTGTCAAGATCATCAAAATAAGGATGTTGCATTTCTTTTTATGGCTGAGATTCTCTTTGATGGCTCATAAATCTGCATTTTCTGCAACGAGAGATCAATCAATTTTTAGTAGTTTACTTACAAATACGCAAAGTAAAAGAGAAAAAGAAAGAGCATCCAAAATAGAAATGAAATAAAAATAGATGGAAGGCACTTACAAATAGGCATGCAGGTCTCACTACTTAGTCACTCTTGGTCATACATCTTCACTGGGAATTCCAACATACCTATTGCACACAACACCTCTCATGAATAGAGTAAGTTGAAATTTCAGATGCTCTTATAATGTCTACATCATAGTTGCTCATGATAAGGTTAAATTCAAATGAATAACTTGAAATTCCCTCACCAAGCTTTGCACACACTTTTCTAATGGCTTAAAATCATGATTGAGATTTTTCAAGATCATCAAAATAAGGATGTTGCATTGCTTTTCTGGCTAACATTCTCTTGGATGGCTCATATATGCATTTTTTGCAAGGGGACACCAATCACTATTTAGTATGTTACTTACAAATACACAAAGTAAAATAAGATGATAGCATTGGCATCAAAAAAATTAACGTGCATAAAAGTATAAATTAATAAGAACCAATGCACATATACTTACAAATTAATCCAATGAACCATTCAAGTCTGCTCTACTCTTTATTGTGTCAAGTATTGCCTCATGGTCAGACTTACAGACCTTCCACAAGGTCTTCTTCAAAGGTCTACCCCCATATTTGGTCAAACAAACATTGGATGCCACGATAAGGTTCGAGTAATGAAGAATCTTACGATGCATGTCAAAGTCTTGAAATAGCCAATGTTTAACACTCGAATGTGGGTACCTTCTAAGCCATGTTCCAGTAACCACAACTGAGCCTGTAGGGTATTTAATGTTTTCTCCATCTATAACTGGGGCCTCCAATTTATTTTTGGCCTCAACACAATGACACAAGTAATATTTTGTTCCCTCTTCATTGTCTTCATCTGCAATAACTGCATAAACATGCCTTGCATTGATATGTGCAGAAAATATCTTGAAATTTGTCAACATTACAAATACAATACAAAGTAAGATAACGATATGGAATTTCAATAACTAAGCAAGTAGATATATCACTTGGTTGAACTAGATTTGATACGTGGTCAAAGTCGACTGATGATTCCATCTGTGTCAGTTCCAATGTCGTCGAAGGGAGATATGTGTGAAGTGGGCTAAGATAACTTGTCAACCATTTTTCAACCCACTCCCCTAACTCACAATCATTCCAGGCTTGCATTGTACATGGAGAACAAAAGCATGCCCTCTTTTATGTATCGATACTCCATGAACCTACATTTGAGCTAAGGAAAGAGTGTACCTCACTTGATCTTGTTAGTGTACAACAGTCTTCCATCGAAGCATTACACCACTCGACGATTGATTTTGCATCTGTCAACTTTGCACTATCTTTATACTTTAACTCTTCTCATGCTAATTCTCTTTTCATGCATGCTCCTGCACCATCATGCTCCCCCTTTCCATTTCTGGCCTCACAAAAGTTTCACATATGTTGAACACCTATAATTACATGCATCCTGCACAACTAGTAGAACATACACGAGTTCTTGAACTATGTTGCACAGTTATCAGACTATATTATATGTCGGTCATATTTTATGGTGCAATGTTAGTATCATCCATCAACCAAAAAAATATACGAACTGAAGACGTTTCTTCATTACCTGGACCCATCGAAGCATTACACCACTCAATAATTGATTTTGCATTTGTCAACTTTGCACTGTCTTTATACTTTAACTCTTCTCATGCTAATTCTCTTTTCACGCATGCTCCTGCCCCATCATGCTCCCCCTTTCCATGTCCGGCCTCACAAAATTTTCACATATGTTGAACACCTGTAATTACATGCATCTTGCACAACCAGTAGAACATGCACAAGTTCTTGAATTGTGTTGCACAGTTATCAGACCATATTATATGTCAGTCGTATTTTATGCCCCTCTGAGCCAAACCATTTTAGAACATTTGGAAGCAACCTTGCGCGAACTCTAGAGAATGTGTGTGATCATCACTAATGTAAAAGTGGTACTCCCTCAATACCTTCCTTTGGTCATCTATACTATTAGATGCATGAATGAATGCTATGTGCACAAATATCAAAACATGTGTGGAGTTGTAATACTGTGACTTCACCTCGTGTCTATGGTTGTAGAGTGTATTTCTTTGCAAATTCAACCACTAATACTATGCTTCCAACTGGAAAGGTGTCCTTGCATAGCTTGAATTGTGTGTCCAACCATAGGCTCTATGGGTATGCATTGCATACTCAGACAGTATATTGTCATGAAACATGGACATAAACTAGTACACTAGAATCTTCTCAAGAACCAAATCACACCTTTTTTCTTGAGACCCATCTTTTGTAGCATATGCCACTGTTTTATACTTCTCGAACTCTACTAGTGTTTGTCCCACCTCATCTGTGCTTTCCATATGTTGACATACTGGCATACGCTGGAAGCCACTACAACACTCGCATGAACCATCCAAGCATGTTGTCCTGTAGAATATCTGGCCATCCTCTATTTCACATAATTTTTTGATAAGAACTCTCTTGAAGATTTTGGTGGGGCTTCTATGCCACAATCCTACAAAACATTGTTAGTATGAAAATCTACACATATAACGATAAACATCATAATGGTTAGAAAATTCAATATGTAGTCGACAACAACAAGTAGTGCATGTGTGATTTATCTTGACATAAAAGGTTTACGCATTTCAAAAAATCTTTGAGAAATACTAATTTGAAGATAATCATTTTCAAATTTTTGAAAAAATTGGCTTTGAGTCATATATCCAAAAAATGCTTTGGATGTGGCTCACGATTCCAACTACCGATTCTCCTTCTTACCACATCCCTTTGATTCAGAGATGGCCTTGTGTTATTCTTCCAATACTCTTCAATTAGTGTTCTCAAGGATTTGACAATTTCTTTATCTTTTCATGACAGTCTCCCCAATAATGCCCATAATTCATTTGAATCATTTCCCTCAATTCTTTTTCGCCTTTGAATGACTCTTGATAAAAAAATTCTACTAATTCCCGTGTGTTCACTCATATTTTTAATGAGACGAGCTCTCTTTGTTTGACATCTTACCAAAATTGATGTAATGACACGTCGGGTGACAATACTATCCTTTGAGTGTGAGTTATTACCCACACTCTCATAAGCATCCATTAGATTCTTCACAATAGTGTCTTCACTCGATGCATTCGATGTTCTCAACCCAAGAGTCTTCACGATGTTCCTATACTTTACACCCCACATCATTTCAACAAATAGTTGACATCTTGCAGTCTCATTTAGCCTTTCAAAGAATCGTTCCCAAATCTTATCAGCATATCTTTCATAGGTGCATGTTGAAATCTTACCTTCCATGTGCTGTAAAATCTCATCATCAATATTAATCAAATACTTTGGCTTTCTATGCAAAATTCTAGGTGGTGTTCTCCTAGGTACATACATCTCAGCATTAGGAATTTCATCAATATTTAATTGAGGTAGGATAGATTGCGTACCTTCGATCGAGGGTGGAGAAGAAGACATGCCTTGAGGTTCACATGGGGATGATGGCATACCTTCTTCGTCAAATCCGAGTGATGATGTACTCTCAACTTGAGATGTGTTGGATGGTGTCCAACAATATTCACTTGAGGTAGACGGTGTCCCACCATATTCACTTGCACTAGATGGTGTTCCTCCATATTCACTTCTGCTAGATGGTTTCCCTCCATATTCGCTTGTGCTTAATGGTGTCCCTTCATATTCACTTTTCATAGATGGTGTGTCTCCAAATATAGTATCTGAATCTATCTTACGATGATGCTTTCACATTCGTTCCTTTTGTGCTGCCCATTCTTGTTGTTTTTTTGACAGTTGAGGTTCCTCTTCAATTGGCTTGTTTTCGTCAATCGTTTCCAATTTATTATTTTCACGATATGTCGCCACCCGAACTCCCTCCTTTTCTTTGAAGGTTTCATTCTCTTCGTCTGTTAGTTTACTCTCTGTCTTTTTCTTTGGCATGGTGGATAATTTTATCTGTACCATGGTAATGAGACAAATATTAGTTCCTAAAAAATGTATCCATTCAATTTAATTGAAAAATATATGTCATGCAAGGCTTCATTTAAATAATACTTACAATCATCCTATAAAAAATTTAACCTAGCATAGACAAATGTGACATGATTTTTTTAAATCCAGAATGCCTTAAAGAAAAGTGGGAACGTGGCATGCCATGATTGCAAGATAGGCTCAAAATGGAAGCATGGACATTTACAAAAAATTGCATTTTTTGGCAAAGTTGTGCAGAGATAAGTTAGTTAAGAAGTTACAAAAATAGTTAGATACATTGGGGTATTTGAGTTTGAAGGGAAATAAGATAAATATCATGTAAGTTACAATCATAATGAATGTAATGGCATTGTAAGTGTTTGATAAGTTTGTGGTGTAGGAGCACCTTGACAATCTATGCTTCCATTTTGAAATTTGATTCAATTTTGGTATATTCATGTTGTAAGAGGGTCATTAAAGATATTTTCCATGTATGGGAATCATTATGAGGTTTAATTTTTAATTCCTATGTGTATTTTGTAAAGTTGTCACTATTTGCAAAAGTTGCACAAATACAAAATTCTGAAAAGTTACAAAAACTATGAAATAGGGAAGATGAAAAGTCATATGGGCTTATTTTCACTTGGAGGCACTTGGAAGTTGATGATACATGTATGTAATGCATTTATAATGCATCATGTACATTTGGAAAGTTGTGGTGATTGAATATCTGATTTTGAATTAATAAACACACTATTTTCCTATATTTTCTTTAGAATTTCACTGTTTCAAGCTCTTGCATGAATTTGTACGGGAAATAATGCTTGGTTGGATGTATTTAATTGTTTTCACACTCAATCACCTCCCAAATACAATTTTTTTCATGCATTCTTCTTAACGTTTGAGTCAGATATTTCATTTTTTCTCTAAAACTATCAAACCCTCTATTAGGGTAAACAATGAACTTGAGAAATTGTGTCTATCCCATTCTACTCAGTGAAAGTTCTCAATTTTGGTGTAAAAAATCCTTGTGGCATGTAATTTAATATTTCAAAGGTTACCAATCATATGGTGAGGACTAAGGTGTGAAGAAAAGAATTTTTCTTGATTGTAAAACTGTGTTCAGACTGGTAAAATAGGGAATTGTGAAGCTTGGAGCTTAGGGTTTATGGAAATGTGTTTGGAAATGAAATTCTAATGGACTTATAAGCTTGGTCAGGTCAAATGAAAGGTATTTTATGTATTGGTCATGAGTTTTTGGTGTTGGGGGTAGCAAAACCAATAACCCTTGTTTGCACTAAGGCTTAGTTAGGCTTATTCTCAGACTGAAACAACTAGTTTACAAGCATTTTCTCTGAAGGACCTAATATCCATCTTGTAATATATTTTGTATGAGGGAAATGGGTGTCCAAAATGAGTATCACAGTGCGAAGTGTGTGCATGGTTTGGGAGATACATGTGACAGTTTGCAAATGCTTGGCTACTAGTAATGTGGACAGTCAACAAAGGAGCCAAGTTTGTGTGTAAGGGCGGACTTCTGAAAGGTTTCTTTTTGTTTTACTAACTCAATCTTTTTGTTTTACTAACTCAAACAAAGATTTCTTAATCAAATAATGGTTTGGTTGTGCCTTAAGAATTATAGTTTGTGTTTGTAAATAATGGTGCCATTATGGAAGATTTAAGACAACTTGTGAATGACATAATCATTGGTTGATGTGTTGATGTTGTGAATGAATTGAATGGTTAAGAGTTTCTAATAAGCTTTATGCTATGTTACAATCAATTTTATGATGGTTAATCTATTTTTTGAGTCTGACAAAGAGTTGAAACCAAGTTATAATGTTTTGTGGAAATATGAAATCAAGTGAAATTGAAGGATTTTGAAGAAAAGATGATTGAGTTTTGTTCATTGATCTTCTTCAATTTAAGTTAGGGTCAGAAGTACCCTTGATGATTTGTGGATCCTGGTAGATGCTCTGCATCAAGTTTAAAATGGTAATTGGCAAGTGTATATAATTGTGTAATTTAAAATATGGATTGACAACATCAGGCTATAATGACAAACAAAATTGAAAGCAAGCCATAATAGAATGAAATAAAATGTGTAAAGACTTCACATACCTAAAAAACTAGACTTTCAAATGGAGGAGTTCAACCCAATTATGTAGGCTTAGCTTCTTCTTTCTTCAAACTCCACAACAATTTGACTTCTTCAAAAGCTTGTTCCCCTCCAAACTTCAATTGTATATTAGTTTTCAATAGAATTCAAACTTCAATTGATATTATATGTCTTTCAATGTGGAAACTCTTCTATTTCATGCAAAGGTGGTAGAAAGATCATGGAAATGGTGATGGAATGTGAAAAACATGCTTGCATATTTCACAACATCATCAAAAAGCTACTTTTTGTTGAAGCACGTGCAGAATCAGGAGAATATGCAGACTACGAGCCTTGACATCACGGGTATATTCAAAAAATTTACCATTTTTAGTGGAATACAAAACCCTCCCACATTATAACGTGAGCACGTTATTTCTTCCTAAAATGGTAGCATCTCTACTTCTTCAAAACGTGCACGCATTATATGAAATATGGTTTTCTTAATATATTTATTTTCTCCCTCTTTGTTTATACCCTCTATCCTAATTCTATATCTCTCCCCTGCACCCTTATAGTAGAGGAGATAGAGGTGAGTGTGTGTGTGAGAGAGACAGAGACAGAGTGGGAGAGATAGAGAGAGTGGGAGAGGGAGGGAGGGAGGGAGGGAGGGAGAGGGGGGGAGGGAAGGAGGGAAGGAGGGAGGGAGAGGGAGAGAGGGAGAG
>CM021106.1:501405188-501473614 GCA_007115665.2 Sequoiadendron giganteum
AACCCTTAAACCTAAATCCCTCAACCCCTATACCCTCTACTCTATAACCTCTTAATCCCTCAACCCTTAAACCCTAACATGTAAACCCTCTACCCTCTACCATCAATCCTCTACCCTCTACCCTCAACCCTAATCCCCCAACCCTTAAACCCACTTAGTAAACTCTCTACCCTAATCCCTCAACCCTATTGACCCTTAAACACTCAACCCTAAAACCTTGACCCTCAACCCTCAACCCTTAAACCCTAAACTCTAAAACCCTCTACCCTCTACCCTCAACCCAATACTCTCTACCCTAAACCCTAATTCATCAACCCTTACACTGTTAAATCAAAGAAAACTCTCTACCCTAATCCCTAAACCCTCAACCCTTAATCTCTCAACCCTTATAACCTCTACCCTATATATTGGACCCTCAACCCTAATCCCTCGACCTTATACCCTCAACCCTCAACCCTCAACCCTCAACCCTCAACCCTCAACCTTAAACCCTCAATCTTCAACCCTCAACCCTTAAACCCTAAACCCTTAAACCCTTAAACCCTTTACCCTCTACCCTCTACCTTATACATTAAACCCTCAACCCTCAATTCTCAACCCTCAGCCCTTAATCCCTCAACCCTCAATCCTTAAACCCTAAACCCTCTACCCCTTACATTGGACCCTGAACCTAATCCTTCAACCATATACCCTCAAACCTATACCCTAAACCCTCTACCCTAAACCAAGTAAACCCTTAAACCTAAACCCTTCAACCCTAAACCCTTAAACCTTCTACCCTATACCCACAACCAAATAACCTCTACCATCAACCCTATTCCATCAACCCTCAAACCTTAAACCCTAATACCCTAGAAACCATCAACCCTATAGGTCCTCCACCCTAATCTCTCAACCCTATACCCTCAACTCCTATCACTTTCTCTCTATCTATATTTATCACCTGTCCCTCCCTCCCTCCCTCCTACCCTCTCCAATTATCTCTATCTACCGTCTCCCTCTTTCTACGTACCTCTCATTCAAGAAATCCCTACCACCCTCTCTTGCTTCCTCTATCCATCTCTCTCTATGTCCCTCCCACTCTATCCCACTCTCTCTCTCTCCCTCTCTCTCATGTCTCTCCTTCCCACCACCCCTCTCTCTTAGGTCTCTCCCTCTGGCAACCTACCTAAGTAACTCTCTCTTTGTCTCTCCCCTCTCTTTATCTATTCCTTCCACCCTACCTAGATAAGTCCCTCTCAATCCACCACCCTCTTTCTCTACCTCTATTAGGTCACTCCCTCCCACACCCTCTCCCTCTCTCAAGTCTCTCACTCACACTCCCTCTCTCTCCCACTCCCTCTCTCTCTCTCACTCCCTCTCTTTCACACTCCCTCTCACTACCTATCTCTCAAGTCTCTCCCTCTCACCCCCCTCACACTCTCAAGTCTCTCCCTTTGGCACCCTACCTACATAACTCTCTTTTTATCTATGTCTCTCTCTCCCCCTCTCTCTCTTTCTCTCTCTCTCAATTCTCTCTCTCTCCCTCCCTCTATCCCTCCCGCCCTACCTAACTAAGTCCCTCTCACTCCAACCCCTTCTCTCCCACTCCCTCTCTCTTAAACTCTCACTTCTACCCCCTCTCCATCTCTCTAAATTATCCCTCCCTTTAAATACATACATAAATACATACATACAAGCATACATACATGTGTAGATACAATCTTACATACATACAACATATATGCATTGATACATACAGGCATACGTACATACATACAAGTATGCATGTACATACAAACATAAAAATATATCAGTGTATATTCAATATATTGGAATTTAACATAAAGGAGAACATAACGCGAGCGCGTTATAACGCACTCGCATTATATCTTAGTTGACATGTTTCCCGCAGAAGCAAAAACAATGTCAAAACTAAAATATAACGCAAGCACATTATAGTGCACTCACTTTATATCTTGCTTTGGGAATTCTCGAGCCTTAGGCTTGGTATTTGCCTTGGAATTCATTCCCAATGACCAGAGATGTGTTTTTAAAAATCTACCATATTTCACATAATTGAGTTCGTGCACACCGTCAGGATTGCACGTGGTTCAATATCGAAAAAATCAAACACATGGGTAATGTTGGGTTCTCTCTTAGCTATCCAACGATGTAAGTTTTTTTCACTTTATGAAAATGTTAAGCCTTTCATCCATAATTTATTTTATTTGTATGTCTTTTTTTTGCCAAAAAGTAGTGTTTGGTATTTTTTTCATTATAAATTAACCGTTCATCAAATTTTCAAATAAATTACATTTTTATAAACTAGACTCCATTCTACAAATTTAAAAAAAAATACAATAAAAAAAAATCAATTAGTTTCCAAAATTTGTAGGGGTAGCATAGCCAAAATTTTTTTTTTCAAGAAATGTCCATTTCAAAAATTAGTAAAAAATAAAATATTCATTAAAAAACTATCAGAAAAATCATGCATCAACTACATACTGTTAACTAACTTCTAACCATTGCGATTTAAAAAATACTAAAAAAGATTTCACCGTATGAGGGTCATACAAGAGTTGCTATGTTATATTTTTCTGACAAAAACAACTCCAATTTTTGTACATCCCTCTTTTGAACCCCTTAATATCAACCATTTTAAAAATAAATTAGTAGTTTAGAAAGTAGACTCGGGGCACTTCGATCCTTGGTTTTGTTCCATCTCAAAATTTTGAGTGTAACTATCCTCAATTTCACGTCCAAGGTCAGTATTTCCTGATTTTAGAAAAAAGTTGTCCACTTAAGTCCCCTTTTTGGGAACCATCTTTGTGCACTTACCCTCAACCCACATGCCATTTCCTAATGCCTCCATAAAAGTTTGTTGAGCCAACTCTAGTTCATCATGCTCAAAATGAAGAACTCCAATGTTATTTAACAATTCAATGGGTACTTCTTCTTTGTTCTTCTTCAAAAGAGACTTTTCTATCTTAAGAGAATCTAAGGTTTCATTGGGGTCTGTCAATATTAATAACTCACCCATCTTGATAAATGCATGGGCTTCACATGGATCTATGTGATTTTCATTTCTTAAAATTTCCAAAGCCTTCTTTGTCTACCCTTGCTGAGCATATATATATTGCCTACAACTTTTAAGCTCTCACAGTTCTCAAGGTGGACCTCCAGAACCTTTTCAAAATTTGAGAGAGAACTCTTAAGATCTCTCAACTTCAATTGAACATGTCCAAAAAATCCTGTGGCCTCTGGATTTACATGACTAATGCCATGTAGTAGGGTCCAATGGTGTCATAATCACCTTTACTATGATAAGATTTTGCAAGATTATAATATGAATGAGATTTCATGAGAGGGTGGTTAGATGAAACAAGAGTTATCTTAGTCAACTGTTCCACAAGAAAATGTTGCCCTGTGAAGAAAAAATGGTTTGCTAAATGATTCAATGTCATTGCATAGTAGGGGTATAATTCAAAGGCTCTACGCATTTTTTCTATTCCTTCATGAGCACTACCTTTTTCACTAACAATGAGAATCCTACAATTAAAAAGTGCACAAAACTAACCACAAAGATTTTTCCCCATTTCAAATAGCAAAATTGCCAAAAAAAAGCATTTAAACCCTACAAAAAAATGCAAATAAAATCACACTGATTTTCATGCCAAAAAAACCATGAGACCATAGCTTGTTGCTTACTATCATTCTTTGATAGATTTTTTCCAAGCATCCATAGCTTTTTTTAAATCACCTATTTTAGGATTTTAGCCATAGCAGCAAGGTAGAAAACTATTTGATAAAATGCTTAGGTAGACATGCATGAAAAATGTGGTAGCATAGACAAGGCAATGAATTTTGGAAAAAATTCCTCAAAGAAATGTGGTATCATGGTGATGGAATGTCATGACGAATGCCATGACAAGAAAATTGTTATGGATTGTCATGGCATTCCATCACCATGAGACCATATTTCTTTGAGGCATTTTTTCAACCAGTTCACTGCCTTGTCTATGCGTTTGCTTACTATTATGCTTTGATAGAGTTTTTCCAAGAATCCATAGCTTGTTCAAAAGAGCTTGTTTTAGGCTTTTATCCATAGCAACAAGGCAGTGAACTGTTTGATAAAATTCTTTGGTAGACAATATGTATGAAAAATGTGGTAGCATAGACAAGGGAGTGGACTTTTTGAAAAAATTCCTCAAAGAAATGTGGTCTCATGGAATGCCATGACAAGCAAATGTAATTGGAAGTTGCTCCTAGGTATTAGTCATGCAATGTGAATTAATTGCATAATTGCTTAGGTTGACTTTGTAAAAACTATATTGTAATTCAAATTTTGTCATCTATCAACATCTAGTTATTAGTTATGCAATGTGAAGTAATGCTTTGAGTTTTAAAGATGTGCAATGCAATGTAATCAAAAATTTGAATATAAACTATAAAAATATATTTTTTATAACTCATTAGTTAAACTCTCTATTTTATTTTCTCTCTATAATTCTATTGTTATGGAAATGCTTTTCAATTAAAAATACAGTTTTTGTCTCTTAGTCTACAATGTTATGTTGATATGTGTAGAACATTACAGATGGATCAGCATCGAAGGCTGACTAGGGATCAATACCATGAATTTGATGAGAGAATAGCCGATGAGAGGGACATGGACAAATATTTATGTCCATGTAATGAGTGTCTTGGTGGAAAGGTGAAAAAAGAAGTTAGATTTATCAACATATGATAAGATATGGGCTTAGTGGTATAATCCCTTGGAATGTCAATTATTATGAAGATATGATAGAATGGCAGAGTGTGAGAGATGAAGAGGAAATAAACATAGATGAAGTGGAACCAAACATAGTTGAAGTGGCACCAAACATAGATGAAGAGGAAGCAATGTTAGATGAAGGGTTTGAAGTTGATAGAATGTTGAATGAGGGTCTAAACAATGATTGGGCCAAGTTGATGGAGGATGCTTCAAAGCCTGTGTATGCTCATTCCAGGTTAAGTAGTTTGACAACAACTTGCAAGTGGTTTTTGGTTGGACAAATGAGAGTGTAGATTAGGTATTGGAATTATTAAGTTCGTTGTTACCAACCAACTCCACATTGTTAGTGTGAAATGGGTACTTTATCTAACTAGTTCATTCTTAGCTAGTTCTCCACTAAAGTCCTCTTCACACTAGCTTAACTTTACATAGGGATAAGTTGGTTGAGCCTTTAATGACATGAGTTATCACACCTCATAGGATGCCAACACTTTTGATAATCTGGTTGCATCTATCTCTCCCCTTGGCCTATATAACCAAGGCATTTCCTTTGTAATCTCAATTCTCAAGTTGAATATAGCTTTGCATTCTTGAGAGGAATACAGTTTATTCCTCCTCATATTTTTGGTTTTTCTTACCTTCAATCATTAGATTCTTGGGTAGGCTAATTAGAAAATCTCACATGTTATTAGATCCAATTTTGAGTTGTGGGTTAGCATTCCTTTAGAACTCTAAGAGTGTAGAGATATTTTTTTTAAAAAAAAAACTAAGTATGCTCTTCTCTTGCATCTTCAGATGATCTGGAGAATCAAAAAGGTGTGAAAAAATATCAGTTTTTGGGGGGTTCATATATTGACTTGTTAGTTACAGGTCTACTGAAGCTTCTTGGAGAGATTTTGAGCTCGCCATTGAGTTCAGAGCAGCTGAGACATTTAGATCTGCCCTTTGTTTTTCCTGAAACAGACACCGGAGGCCAGATCTACAACAATTTGAAGCAAGAGGTTCATTGCCAGATCTAGCAAGGAGCCATCATTTCAGAGCATTTTGGGTCAAATTTGACCCTGCCATCGTGTTTAGAAGGCCCAAAAACCATAAAGTTGATTGTCAAAATGTCAATTTAAGACAAAGTTGCCAAGTAAGGCAAAAAAAAATTGTCCAAGGAGCCATTTGGCCCCATGAACAACTAATTTAAAAATAATGTATTTTTTAATTTTAAAATGAAAAAAATTGTTTTAAAATAAAAATCATTTTATTTTATTTTCAAATAAATAAATAAATATATTGCTAGTTAAACCGTTGCAGAGGGGCAGCACCCTATATTGATTCTGAAAACAAAATACACGATTGTAGTTTGTGACAGTTATCCACTGAAGCCAATTTGAAAATGGAAAAAAGCTTCATGACTACTAAAGCAACTAACTATATGAAGGTACCTAATTGCATAAACAAAGAACCTAAAAACCTACAAACTATACTAGTAATCACTCGGGACTGACTATACTATACTAGAAATAGAGAAGTAGGCTGCTTCAATCTTCCTCTAGCTCCTCAAGAGCATCTTCCTCAGAATCCTTCGACGCCACCCATTTTTTGTAGGCTAGGTAATTTGCGACTACCAAGCAGTTGGCTTTGCACTTCTGGTGTGCCAGTCCAAGAACCTTTTCCTCTGGGTCTCTGTCATCCATCGGAATCCATTCTTCTCCAGTGCCGAAACCCTAGTCGATGTCATCCCCAAATGGAAGGACTATTTCAAAACCTTCATTCTTTACATACCTCAAGGCCTACCCATGTGGTAAGTTGGTGGTAAGCTTTGCCACTCTAAGAAGAAAGGTGATGCTCTGATCACGTACATCCCACATTCTTTCGAAACCTATTGGGTCGACAATCTTGATCAATGGGAATGTTATCACCTCGCGGCCTCGAATGCTTAGCACATTGTAATGTTGGGCATAGGAATGAGATTATTTTCATGAACATTATCAAGGGCCCCATCGATGTCACCCAACCAAGCATGGATAAACACCATCTGGGTTAGCTTCTTTGCTAAATATTTTGGGACTCCCATGTGAAGGCTGACTGCAAGAAACATGGTTGGGATTTCTGCGTTTATCCTGAACCTATGGTATGCTTTGAGGAATTCAGGGCCCAATACCTTCTTGGTTGCCTAGAGCACAACCGGATTAGAGCAGGACATTATCCCACTGATTCTTTTGTCCATTATTTCCCCTTAGAATGCATGTTGTTGCTTCTCAGTATCTAGAGCTAGCGACGTCTCCATTTCTTACCAAAAATTTTTTTAACTCCTCTGGCAGAACCGAGCTTTCTTTTTTGAGAATTCTTAACACCGGGTGTTATATTAAACAACGGGCGATCATAAATCTTCATGATTTTTTGACTTGAACACGTGTCAAAAGACTCGTGTGAGCTTGCTGGCATAACGTTAGGATATTAATCATGGTTTAAAGTTTCAGCAAGTTTTAGATCTGCACAATTTGCCTGAAGCCTTGGGACTTGCTTGGGTAACCTACACTACGCCAACCACTGGATGGATCAGTCACATCTGAAAGGACTCATTGCTCATCCTTACGCCTACGTGTGTTTTTGGTTATCTTCCTTTGGATTTTATGGTGTCGGACTTTTTCCCAGCACCATGGCTTGATGGAGCCTACGTGGTTGACTCGGATGCCAATTTTGCCAACTCATCTACCATGTTGTTCCCTTCTCTATAGACATGGCTGATTTTGAAGGCTTCAAATTTGACAGTTAATTCTTTAATGTGCTAAAGGAGGTGATTTAATTTCCAGTTTGGAGTGGTGCCATGGCTGATTGCATCAATTTTTATTAATGAATCCCCTTCCAAATGTACTTTTCGCACCCCCAAATTGATTCCCAATTGAAGACCTTGAGATGCTGCCTTGAACTCCACTTCATTATTGGTGCAGAAGCCTAGTTGTATGGATAATTCTGCTAGACGATTGCCTTGGGAGTCCCTTGCAACACATCCCACACGTCCTGGACCTAGGTTACCATGAGCCATCCCATCAAAATTTATTTTGATCCATCCTAGCTCTGGTGCCTTCCAAGTTACTTCCGCCCTCTTGATTTTTGTTGTCTTGATTGGCCCGTTCCCGATCAAAAGCGGTGGTTTTAGGCCACTAAAATTTTTGATTAGACAGTCATCCCAGTTTGTGAAGATTCTCTGGTTAGATGTGTTGGCGACATCTTCATTTACTACTTTTACTATCGCCTTTTCGATTTTGACCCAAAGCCTTTCTCTATTTAGTTCCTTGTTTTGAAAGATTCTCCTGTTTCTCTCCATCCAGATTTCCCAAATTACCAGTGATGGGATGGCCTGCTAGATTCCACCAAACACTGATTTGCCAATTTTTTGTGGCCACATTTTGAACCATGAGGATAGATCTACAGGAATGGGGGTTTGAAAGGCAAGTTTGTTCTTTATTATGTTCCAACATTCATATGACATAGGGCAATGCAGGAGGAGATGGTTTATTGTTTCCTCACTAACTTTGCATAAAATGCATCTGCCCAAGCCTTGGATGCTGAAGGTGGTTAGCCTGTATGGTGTGAGGATTCTCCCTTGGACTGCCAACCAAGCAAAAACCCCTGCCTTAGGTATGCATTTACTGCCCCGGAATAATTTGCAGGGCCATTCTTGGTTTTTTAATGCTAACTCCTTCACCTTGTAGCCAAGTTTAACCTTGTATGATCCAGTAGGAGATCCACACCAACGGATCGTGTCTAGACCTATAGAAGGGATGAAAAATCTATCTTTAATGATTTTTAGTAGGCAATCCTTCTGAACCTGTGGGGCATTGAGGGTCTGAAATTCCTTCCAGCACCATGTGCTAGCACCTTGATTATATTTTTTTTTGCCAAAATTTTCCACTTTGTCCCCCCATAGTCTAGTAGTTTCCTCCTTTATTGCCTCTAGATCGGGGGAGTTGCTTATGGGGGGTTTCCCACCCTAGGAGTCATTCCAGAAGGATGCACTTTCGCCACTTTTAATTTCCCAGGTCACATGTTGAGAGATTATGTCTTTGCTATTTAGGATGAAGTTCCAGATAGCTGAACCTCTTGGAGGGTTGGATGTAGTGAGAATTCTGGTTGGGGCATCAGAGTCTAGGTACTTTCTCCTTAGAATTTTGACCCATTTATGATCCCCTTTAGCATGGATATCCCAAGCCAGTTTGGCTCCCATGGCCTGGTTTATTATAGCCAATTTCCTTAGTCCTGCTCCCCCAGCATCTTGGGGTCTACAAACCTTGTCCCAGGCCAATAGGGGAAATTTATTGTGATCTTCTGTCCCCGACCAGAGGAATCTCTTGAAGATCTAGTTGAGGTCATCTTCCACTGCTTTGGGTATCCTTAGGCAGGACATTGAGTATACTGGAATGGCTGAGAGAACTGTCTTGACCATTAACAATCTGCCTGCTAAGGACAGCCATTTGCCTTTCCAGGTTCCCATTTTGGCTTTGCAGTTATTGATTAGGTTTTCCCAGTAGCAGTTTTTATTGACTCCTGCAAACAATGGCATTCCCAAGAATTGCCCAGGGAGGTAGGCTACTTTTAGATTCAAGATTATGTCTAGAATTCTTTGCATGCTTGGTTGAGTGTTCAAAAAGAAAATCTCTGATTTTCCCCAATTGATGCATTGTCTTGAAGCCTTGTAGTATTTATCTAAGAAGGTTTTGATAGTCCTTGCCTCTCTTTTGCTTGCCTCCCCCATTAGGATTTTGTCATCTGCAAATTGGAGATGAGATATTGGCTCCAAACCATTTGCTACTTGGATGCCTTTCCACTTGTCTTCCCTGATTAGATTTTGAATTCCCCTTCCCAAAACTTCTTCCATTATTATAAATAGGAAAGGAGAGATGAGATCGCCTTGCCTCAATCCTCTTGAGGAAGAGAAAAATCCATGGGCTGAGCCATTCACCAAAACTAAGAATTTAGTTGTGGAGATACAAATTTTGACCCAATTGATCTAGTTTGATCCAAACCCAAATTTCTTCAAGACTTCTAGTAAAAATTGTATGTCTACCATGTCATACGCTTTAAGGATATCCAATTTCAATAACATGCAGGCCTTTCTGGTTTTCCTTGCAGAGTGGATGGTTTCATGAGCTGTGATTATTCCTTCCACAATTGACCTGCCTGGAGCGAAGCCACTTTGTTCTTCTGATATTATTTTGTCCAGAACGACTTTGAGTTAGTTCGTAATTATTTTGGTGACCACTTTGTAGACTGTATTGTAGAGGGCTATTGGTCTGAAATCGCTCATAGATTGTGGGTCCTTTTTTTTGGGGATTGGGGCTAGGAAGGTGTGGTTCATGGCTCCCAACATTGTCATTTTTTTTCTTGATTCCTCTATTGTTGCTCCTAAATCCTCTCCCACTATGTGCCAAAACTTCTGGAAGAAGCTAACTGGGAAACCATCCGAACCTGGGGCTTTGTCCAGGTTCATCTAAAAGATTGTTTTTTTGACTTCTTCTAGGGGGGTCTTTTGGAATAGAAGACAGTTTTGTTCATCATTGATTAGAGATGGTATAGACCTCGTTAGCTTATCTCTAATAGCCATGTTTTCAGGGTAGTCTTTATTTAGCAATTCTGCAAAGAAGTTGGTCGCTTCCTTATTAACTTTTGTAGTGGTTTGAGCCACTTCGCCATTTGCCTTTTTTATTTCTGAGATTTTATTTCTATTCTTGTTTGCAATAGCTGATTTGTGGAAGAATTTGGTATTCCTGTCTCCTTCTTTCAACCAAGATTCCCTTGATTTTTGTTTCCAGTAGCATTCTTCATTTTTTAGTAGTTTTGAAAGTTCCTCTTTGAGGGATTTTTCATTTTCAAAGTCCTCTGCATCCATTCCATTTTCTATGACATGTTCATTTAGTGTTCTGATTTCCTGCTCCACTCTTACCTTCTCCTGGAATATGTTTTTGAAATGAGAAATGTTCCATTCTTTGAGTTTAGTTTTGATGTGGGCTAATTTTTTACTGATTTTGAAAAGGTTGGTACTATCACCAAATCTGGTTTCATTCCACCACTGTTCAATTAGTTTTGGAAGCTGCTCATCTCTTAGCCACATATTTTCAAATTTGAAGGGGCTCCCTAAGGGTGGTTCATCATGACCAAGGGTAAGAGCAATGGGGAAGTGATCTGAGCCTATCAGCGGCAAGATTTGGGCTTCTAGAGTGGTTGCCAAGTCACCCCAGTCTCCCCATAGGAGGAATCTGTCAAGCCATTCTGCAATGTTGGTAAATCCTTTCCTTCTATTGGACCATGTGAATGTTCCATTTTAGGTGATTATATCTTTTAAGTGGTTGGAATCTATGAACTCCTGAAAAATATTTCTGGATGGTCGTGATTCTCCCCAAGCCACCATGTTTCTCGTCATTGTTCAAGGTTACATTGAAGTCTCCGGCTAGAATTCCTAGTTCTCCATTTCTATTTTCCAGTTCACTTGTTATTTTGTCCCAGACTTGTTTCTTTGATACTGTGGGTATTGGTCCATATATGTTGACATAGAAGAAAGGGATGTTTTTCTTTAGTTCTTTAAACTTGAGAAGTTGCTAGTTACTTTCCTCTTTCTCCACTGAACCTTCTATTGACAGGGGGTTCCAAAGGATTCCAAGTCGACCTGAGGCACCTATCGCTTCCTTGAAATGACCTTTCCATTGTCTCCAAAATTCTAGTCTCTTCTGGCTTTCTTCTTTGCTCCATTTTGTTTCTTGTATGAGCACAATGTCTGCTTTTGACTGGTCTATTTGGCACTTGACCATGTGCCATTTGTCAGGGGCATTAATGCCCCTGACATTCCACGAAATAATCCTCATTCTGCTCTGGGAAGAATGTTTTACTTCCCAACTAGAATTTTTTGTTGTCCTGATGCATTACCTGCTATTAACAACTTGGCTTTGTTTGACATCCTGCCTCTGTTGGATTTCTTCTTAAAGTTTGGAGCTTTTATCCGGGATTCTGATTGTTCTAGTTGCCTTATTTCTAGTAATTCCCCCACCTCTGATTCTTCCCATGGATCCAATTCTTCCTCTAAGTGAAGGTAGCTACCCTCATCTTCTAAATGAGCATTTACCCCTTCAGTGTCTTGAGGAGATAAGATAAGTGGGTTTGGGTCAGTTTGTTCTGGTTCTTTTTCTGACACTTGAGGTGATTGGAGATTAGGTTCTTGTGACCCTGTTTCTTTGGTCAATATCCCTAATTGGATTTTTATGTCTTTTTGAAGATCCTGGGCCCCTTCCATCAGGGCATTTAGAGCTAGCTCTATATTACTAGGTTTCTCATCCAGGGGTTCCATGAGTGGAGTTTCCAGATCATGGGGTATCGACCTCATTTCACTTGATGGTTGAAGCTCTGAGCTCAAGATGGCTTTTTTAAGAAGAGCTTCTGCTGAAGAGGGGCTTGGGAAATGGGAGTTTAGATTTCAGATTGTGCTTCCTTTTTCTACGGTATAGAACTTTCCAACATTTGAGGGGCCCTCTGAGCAGGATTCTCTGAAAAGGCATTTTTTGTGCTCATATCCTGCCCAAATTTCAATTTCCTATTGCCAGCTTCCATATTTTTTCAGTATTTATAATTTTTTGTAAATCCCAACCCCTTCATCAATTTCAACCAGAATGCTTGCTATGGCTCCTTCTACTCCATTGATGAATTCCTCATTTACACCTAGGCACACCCCTAGGGCATCACCAATGTGAATTAGGGTATCTAAGTTCCAAAATTCTGAAGGAAGGTCAATTAGCTTGAGCCAAATGGGAATTTGATTTATTTTATAGTTCTAGGGGTCGAAATTAGCCTTTCAGTTCAGACAATGGAAGCTATGGTCGTTCATGAACAAGGGTTTCCCATTAACTATTTCAAATTTTAAGTTTTGATTACTAAATTCTATGAGGAAAAAAGAGTTTGGAAGTTGGCTTATGCTTAACTGGTTTTGAAAAAAAAAATTCCACCAAGCTTTGATCTCCTCACTTGGGCATCCATGACCCGTCCATTTGGTAAACATCGCTAGCTCCATTAGGTGATCTACTCTTCGTTCAATTGTATTCGGAGGCAATTGAAAGAGTTTACTTCCCTGGGGGCGTAGCCCATTGTTTAAATTTGGTTTATGTCAAGCATTACCCTCCTGTTAGCTTTCCAGGTGAGCAAATCACTATCTCTTTGGTTTAGCCTTCTTCGATGATCCCCAGACTATTGATGCGTTTTTCCATTGTTAGGGTTTCTCGGGTTTTTGTTTCTCCAAAATTTACTGGTTCGCATCGGGATGAAATTGCCTTTGCTGTGCCAATTCAAATCCAAGGGTTTTTCCTGACGGCCATTTTCTCGGATCCACCCACGCCTTTGAGCCTTTGAGGATTTCTCTTGCTTTTTGTTTTGAAGTGGAATCCAATTGTGGTTGTCGGGCAGAATTCTTCTCTAGTTGTAGCTCGATGAGTTCCTCAGATGGAGATGGGATGGGTTACACTTGTCTACCCAGTCGCCATTTTCAAATACCCACTGAGGGATGTGTCCTGCGATTTGGGGGAGAGCTTCGACCTTTTCCTTCTTCTCATTCTCTTCCTCCAGAACCCAATCTCCCAAAGATTTCCTTGTGCTTGCTACTAATTTTTGCTCTTGAGCTTTTTCGCCCGCGAGCTCCATTTTTCCACTATATATATATTTTATTTTATTTTAAAATTGCAAATAAAAATCTATTTTTGTTTTAAAAAATTTGCTTAAAAAAATAAAAAAATCTCTTTAAATATATATTTTTGATTTTTTTGAAATTCTTTTGACAAAGAATATATTTATTTCTCCTTTTAAAAAATAAAGAATTAAAACTAAAAACAAAATTGCAAATTTTCATTGAATTTTAAAAAATCAAAAATCAAAAACAAAGAATTTTAAAAATAAAAATTTAATTGTAATTTTTTTTTAAAAACCAAACAAATAAAAACATTAATTTTTTTTTTGCGCACTACACAGGTACCGATACTTGTGAGCCTCTGCATGCAGTGCATAGGTAGCGTTGCGCTGCCTCCTCTTAGCCTTCAGGCCTTTAAAAAAAAATTCAAACTTTTATAAAAGTTTTAATATTTTTTAAATTATCTTTTTTAATATTAAATGAGTAGCAGCTATCTAGCCCTAAAAATGAACCAAGGCATGGATGTCGCATTGATGCATCATCCCATGGCTACCCACTTGCTTTTCTCACTTTGGAATACACAAATTCCTTTTTTACTACGGTATGGCCAAAATATTGAAGACTGTGTAATAAAAATGAGGTGAAATTCTAAATTGAAGTTACCTCTTTTAACCATTAAGTAACAAATTATAACGTATATAATTTAAATTATTACTTTCACAAATATATTTTTCAATTATGTATGTATTGACTTAAATAGTTAAATTTATATTATTTTATAAAATAAATATTTTATTCAATTATATTTATAATTTAAATATTATTCATAATATATAAAATATTAAAATTAAATAAGTTGATATATCAATTTTTTATTTAAGTTATTTTTTTATTTTATTTATATATTTGTGAGTTTTTCTTTACATTTTCCTTTATGCATATATAGATCCATATTATTAATAATATTTGCTAATAATATTAATCTACATCTTTATTAATAATATTATTTAATATTATGGTATTTTTGTTGTTGTTGTCTAGCAAAGGATTTCCTTTGATACTGTCAAATTTCAAACTCCCAAACCCTGGATTCAGTACTTCAATATATATAATAGCTATATTTTAATGCATTAGTTCATTAACATGAGAAACATGATTCAAAGATATCATAAGAAGAAAGGTTGCTCATAAATGACAGTTCAAGCATGACTCCCAGCCATCGAGCCACTCAGATTGTTGTAGGACAAATCCTTGAATATGGGGCATGCAAGTAAATACTAAAACAAAACCCTAGCATAAAGAAGCACCTAAATGGCAAATAAAAGATGAATAAAGAGTAGGGTCACATAGAAATGACAAGCTAGAGATGTTGGCCAATGATGTAGGAAACGTTCCAGAAAGACTATTGTTGTTTAGTCTCCTTTTTTGCAACAAATCAATACAAGGAAAAACATCATTAGCCATTATCACGCCTATACCCATAAAATAAAAAGGGATTTTTGTGATACAAGTAGTTGAGATTCTTCAGCTGACCTAGTGAAGTAGGTATCACACCACTGAGTTGATTGTTGGAGAGGTCTAGTGTCTTGAGCTTTTCCAACTGCCCTAATTCTTTAGGAAGTGGTACTGATATTGCATTCTTTTGTAGAAGCCTGCATAAAATTTCAAAAAGATAGTGCATTCATCTCACAACTTAATTGTTTCAGTATGGAGCTAAGAAAGCGATCTCTTGCTTTTTCCTTCATAATAAACCAGACTAGACTGATACAAAAATGTTGTTCTGTATTCCCACTCACACATGAAAGTTCTCCTTCCATTACCATTATGTTATTTCAACTTAATGGACTAAATGATATATAAAATGGAGTAAATTTTTTGCATCACTTTAAAATCGATTACAGAGAAAAAAAGAGGAGGCATATATATGTTTAGACGTGCTTTGAATTAGTTAGTATTTTTAGTCATTCTACTCAAGGGTGGAAGATAAGTGTTTGTTTAATTATAGAGTGTGAAGATTGGTGAGGTTTTTTATGCCATCGGACAATGGGCCTACTAAGCCCTGGTTGGAGGCTCCCTTGTATCACAAAACACACATGAAAATCAGTCCCTGTGATCTTAATACTACATGATAATAGAACCCATCTATGAAATACACTTAACCAAACATTATAAATGTCATTCTAAACTGGCATTATGAAGGTTTTAAACTACCACATTGTGGCTTACAAAACAGTTTGAAATAATGCGCCTCATAAAGGCTTCACTTAATATTAACATACCACTCCCACATGACTTATATAAAATGGCTAGCGATAAAGGCACTTGATGCCAAATAAAATGCATTTAAGAACTGTTATAACTACCATTGGCCATAAGGCATTTGATGGCAAATAAAATGCATTTAAAATTTGGTATAACTATCATTTAGTGTTCAAAATTGACAAAAAAATAAAGGGTGATGATTTAAAAAATGTCTTTAACTTAAGGTAGAGTTGTTTTGAACACATTCAAATGGCATTGTAAAACATCTCTCCACGTAATAATTTGTTACTTAATAGTTAAAAAGGAAACTTCAATTCAGAATTTCCCAAATTTCGCCTCATTTTTATTGCAATCTTCAAAATTTTGACCGCACCACAGTAAAATAAGAATTTGAAAAATCCAAAGTGAGAAAGGCACATGGACAACCATAGGATGATGCATCGATGCGACATCCATGCCCCGATGCATTTTCGGGGTTGGATAGTCACCGCCAATCCAATAGCAGCTATCTAGAGCTGAAAATGCACCGGGAAATGGATGTTGCATCGATGCATCATCACATAGCTACCCACGTGCCTTTCTCACTTTGGAATACACAAATTTCTTTTTTAACTGCAGTACGACCAAAATATTGAAGACTATAATAAAAATGAGGCAAAATTCTGAATTGAAGTTACCTCTTTTAACCATTAAAAGTAACAAATTATAATGTATACAATTTGAATTATTACTTTCACATATATGTTTTTCAATTATGTATGTATTGACTTAAATAATAAATTTATATTATTTTATAAAATAAATATTTTATTCAATTATATTTATAATTTAAATATTATTCATAATATATAAAATATAAAAATTAAGTTAGTTGATTTATCAAAAAAAATTATTTAGGTTATTTTTTATTTTATTTATATATTTGTGAGTTTTTCTTTACATTTTCCTTTATGCATATATAGATCCATATTATTAAAAATATTATGGTATTTTTGTTGTTGTTGTGTAGCAAAGGATTTCCTTTGATACTGTCAAATTTTGAACTCCCAAACCCCGGGTTCAATACTTCAATATATATAATAGCTATCTTTTAATGCATAAGTTCATTAACATGAGAAACATGATTCAAAGATATCATAAGAAGAAAGGTTGCTCATAAATGACAATTTGAGCATGACTCCCAGGCACCGAGCCACTCAAATTGTTGTAGGACAAATCCTTGAATATGGGGCATGCAAGTAAATACTAAAACAAAACCCTAGCATAACGAAGCACCTAAATGGAAACTAAAAGATGAATAAAGAGTAGGGTCACAAAAAAATGACAAGCTAGAGATGTTGGCTAGTGATGTAGGAAACGTTCCAGAAAGACTATTGTTATTTGTAGTTTCTAGATTTAACTGTGTATTAATTTTTTTTTTGGATCAACGTTTCGGATCACACTTAGTGATCCATCATTAGGATGCAACAAGAGATGAAGGAGTAGAATATGCAGATCCAAGCTATTATAAAGGACATGGATCTGCATATTCTACTCCTTCATCTCTTGTTGCATCCTGATGATGGATCACTGAGTGTGATCCGAAACGTTGATCCAAAAAAATAAATTAATACACAGTTAAATCCAGAAACTACAAATAATGACATGGACTGTGGAAATCTAATGTCTTTGGAAGACTATTGTTGTTCAGTCTCCTGTTTTGCAACAAATCAATACAAGGAAAAACATCATTAGCCATTATCATGCATGTACCCATTAAATAAAAAGGAATTTTTGTGATACAAGTAATTGAGATTCTTCAGCTGACCTAGTGAAGTAGGTATCACGTCGTTGAGTTGATTGTTGGAGAGGTCTAGTGTCTTGAGCTTTTCCAGCTGCTCTAATTCTTTAGGAAGTGGTCCTGATATTGCATTGTTCTGTAGAAGCTTGCATAAAATTTCAAAAAGATAGTGCATTCATCTCACAGCTTAATTGTTTCAATATGGAGCTAAGAAAGCGATCTCTTGCTTTTTCCTTCATAATAAACTAGCCTAGACTGATACAAAAAATTTGTTATGTATTCCCAGTCACACATGAAAGTTCTCCTTCCATTATTTTAAAGTATAAAATGGAGTTAAATTATTTTGTATCAATTTAAAATCGATTACAAAAAAAAAAAGAGGAGGCATATATATGTTTAGAGGTGCTTTGCATCAATTAGTCTTTTTAGTCATTCTACTCAAGGGTGGAAGATAAGTGTTTATTTACTTACATAGTCTGAAGATTGGTGATGTTTTTTATGCCATCGGACAATGGGCTTGCTAAACCCTGGCTGGAGTCTCCCCTGTATCACAAAACACACATAAAAATCAGTCCCTGTGATCTTAATACTACACGACAATAGAACCCATCTATGAAATACAGTTAACCAAACATTATAAATTCTATTCTAAACTGCCATTATAAAGGTTTTAAATTGCCACATTGTGGCTTACAAAATAGTTTGAAATAATGCGCCTCATAAAGGCTTCACTTAATATTAACATGCCACTCCCACATGACTTATATAAAATGGCTAGCAATAAAGGCACTTGATGGCAAATAAAATGCATTTAAAAATTGTTATAACTGCCACTAGCCATAAGGCATTTGATGGCAAATAAAATGCATTTAAAAATTGTTATAACTATCATTTAATCTTCAAGATTGACATAAAAAAATAAAGGGTGGTGATTTCAAAAACTCTCTTTGACTTAAGGTAGAGTTTTTTTAAACACATCCAAATGGCATTGTAAAACATCTCTCCACGTAATAATTTGCTACGTAAAAGTTAAAAAGAAAACTTCAATTCAGAATTTTCCAAATTTCGCCTCATTTTTATTACACAGTCTTCAATATTTTGACCACACAGCAGTAAAAAAAGAATTTGCAAATTCCAAAGTGATAAAGGCATGTGGACAGCCATAGGATGATACATCGATGCGACATTCATGCCACGGTGCATTTTTGAGGCTGGATAGCCACTACCCGGCAATGACTATTTAGCCCCAAAAATGCACCAAGGCATGGATGTCGCTTCAATGCATCATTCCATGGCTACCCACGTGCCTTTCTCACTTTGGAATACACAAATTAGTTTTTAACTACTATACGACCAAAATATTGAAGACTGTGTAATAAAAATAATGTGAAATTTTGAATTGAAGTTACCTCTTTTAACCATTAAGTAACAAATTATAATGTATATAATTTAAATTATTACTTTCACATATATATTTTTCAATTATGTGTGTATTGACTTAAATAATTAAATTTATATTATTTTATAAAATAAATATTTTATTCAATTATATTTATAATTTAAATATTATTCATAATATATAAAATATTAAAATTAAGTAAATCGATTTATTAAATTTTTTATTTAAGTTATTTTTAATTTTATTTATTTATTTGGGAGTTTTTCTTTACATTTTACTTTATGCATTTATAGATCCATGTTATTAATAATATTTGTTGATAATATTAATCTATATCTTTATTAATAATATAATTTAATATTATGGTATTTTTGTTGTTGTTGTTGTTGTGTAGCAAAGGATTTCCTTTGATACTGTCAAATTTCAAACTCTCAAACCCCGGATTCAGTACTTCAATATATATAATAGCTATCTTTTAATGCATAAGTTCATTACCATGAGAAACATGATTCAAAGATATCATAAGAAGAAAGGTTGCTCATACATGACAGTTCAAGTATGACTCCCGAGCACCGAGCCACTCAGATTGTTGTAGGACAAATCCTTGAATATGGGGCATGCAAGTAAATACTAAAACAAAACCATAGCATAAAGAAGCGCCTAAATGGAAAATAAAAGATGATAAAGAGTAGGGTCACACAGAAATGACAAGCTAGAGATGTTGGCCAATGACGTAGGAAACGTTCCAGAAACACTACTGTTGTTCAGTCTCTTGTTTTGCAACAAATCAATACAAGGAAAAACATCATTAACGATTATCATGCCTGCACCCATGAAATAAAAAGGGATTTTTGTGATACAAGTAGTTGAGATTCTTCAGCTAACCCAATGAAGTAGGTATCATGCCACTTAGTCGATTGTTGGAGAGGTCTAGTGTCTCAAGAGATTTTCTAGTTGCCCTAATTCTTTAGGAAGTGGTTCTGATATTGCATTATTCTGTAGAAGCCTGCATAAAATTTCAAAAAGATAGTGCATTCATCTCACAGCTTAATTGTTTTGGTATGGAGCTAAGAAAACAATCTCTTGCTTTTTACTTCATAATAAACCAATCTAGATTGATACAAAAAAAAAAATTATGTATTCCCAGTCACACATGAAAGTTCTCCTTCCATTACCATTATGTTATTTCAACTGAATGGGCTAAATGATGTATAAAATGGAGTAAAGTATTTTGTATCAGTTTAAAATCGATTACAGAGAAAAAAAGAGGAGACATATATATGTTTAGAGGTGGTTTGCATCATTAGTCTTTTTAGTCATTCTACTCAAGGGTGGAAGATAAGTGTTTGTTTACTTACAGAGTTTGAAGATTGGTGAGGTTTTGAATGCCATCAGACAATGGGCCTACTAAGCCCTAGCTGGAGGCTCCCTTGTATCACAAAACACCTATGAAAATCAATCCCTGTGATCTTAATACTACACGACAATAGAACCCATCTATGAAATACACTTAACCAAACATTATAAATGTCATTCTGAACTGCCATTATGAAGGTTTTAAACTGGCACATTGTGGCTTACAAAATAGTTTGAAATAGTGCACCTCATAAAGGCTTCACCTAATATTAACATGCCACTCCCACATGAATTATATAAAATGGCTAGTGATAAAGGCACTTGATGCCAAATAAAATGCATTTAAAAACTATTATAACTACCACTGGCCATAAGGCATTTGATGGCAAATAAAATGCATTTAAAAATTGTTATAACTATCATTTAATGTTCAAGATTGGCATACAAAAATAAAGGGCGATGATTTCAAAAACTTTGTTTGACTTAAGGTAGAGTTTTTCTGAACAAATCCAAATGGCATTGTAAAACATCTCTCCACATAATAATTTGTTACTTAATAGTTAAAAAGGAAACTTCAATTCATAATTTCCCAAATTTTGCCTCATTTTTATTACACAATCTTCAATATTTTGACCGCACCACAATAAAAAAAGAATTTGCAAATTCCAAAGTGAGAAAGGCATGTGGACAACGATAGGATGATGCATTAGATGCAACATCCATGCCCTGATGCATTTTTGGGGTGGGATAGCCATTGCCAACCGACAACGGCTATCTTGCCTCAAAAATGCACCAGGGCATGGATGTTGCATCGATGCATCATCCCATGGCTACCCATGTGCCTTTCTCACTTTGGAATACGTAAATTCCTTTTTTAATATGGTATGACCAAAATATTGAAGACTATGTAATACACAAATTTAACTTACCTCTTTTAACCATTAAGTAACAAATTATAATGTATATAATTTAAATTATTACTTTCACATATATATTTTTCAATTATGTATGTATTGACTTAAATAATTAAATTTATATTATTTTATAAAATAAATATTTTATTCAATTATATATTTATAATTTAAATATTATTCATAATATATAAAATATTAAAATTAAGTTAGTTGATTTATCAATTTTTTATTTTATTTATATATTTGTGAGTTTTTCTTTACATTTTCCTTTATGCATATGTAGATCCATATTATTAATAATATTTACTAATAATATTAATCTATATCTTTATTAATAATATTATGGTATTTTTTTTGTTGTTGTGTAGCAAAGGATTTCCTTTGATACTATCAAATTTTGAACTCCCAAACCCCGGATTTAGTACTTCATTATATATAATAACTATATTTTAATGCATAAGTTCATTAACATTAGAAACATGATTTCAAAGATATCCTAAGAAGAAAGGTTGCTCATACATGACAGTTCGAGCATGACTCCCAGGCATCAAGCCACTCAAATTGTTGTAGGACAAATCCTTGAATATGGGGCATGCAAGTAAATACTAAAACAAAACCCTCGCATAAAGAAGCACCTAAATGGAAAATAAAAGATGAATAAAGAGTAGGGGACCACATAGAAATGACAAGGTAGAGATGTTGGCCAGTGATGTAGGAAATGTTCCACAAAGACTACTGTTGTTCAGTCTCCTGTTTAGCAACAAATCAATACAAGGAAAAACATCATTAGTCATTATCACGCTTGTACCCATGAAATAAAAAGGGATTTTTGTGATACAAGTAGTTGAGATTCTTCAACTGACCCAGTGAAGTAGGTATCACATCGCTTAGTTGATTGTTAAAGAGGTCTAGTGTCTTGAGATTTTCCAACTGCCCTAATTCTTTAGGAAGTGAGACTGATATTGCATTGTTCCATAAAATTTCAAAAAGATAGGTCATTCATCTCACAACTTAATTGTTTCGGTATGGAGCTAAGAAAGCGACCTCTTGCTTTTTTATTCATAATAAACCAATCTAGACTGATACAAAAATGTTGTTTTGTATTCATAGTCACACATGAAAGTTCTCCTTCCATTACCGTTATGTTATTTCAACTGAATGGACTAAATGATGTATAAAATGGAGTAAAGTTTTGTGTATCAGTTTAAAATCGATTACAGAGAAAAAAAGAGGAGGCATATATATGTTTAGAGGTGCTTTGCATCAATTAGTCTTTTTAGTCATTCTACTCAAGGGTGGAAGATAAGTGTTTGTTTACTTACAGAGTTTGAAGATTGGTGAGGTTTTTTATGCCATCGGACAATGGGTCTGCTAAGCCCTGGCTCGAGGCTCCCCTGTATCAAAAAACACACATGAAAATCAGTCCTTGTGATCTTAATACTATACGACAATAGAACCCATCTATGAAATACACTTAAACTGCCATTATGAAAGTTTTTAAACTGCCACATTGTGGCTTACAAAACAGTTTGAAAAAATGTGTCTCATAATGGCTAACAATAAAGGCACTTGATGCCAAATAAAATGCAGTTAAAAACTGTTATGACTACCACTAGCCATAAGGCATTTGATGGAAAATAAAATGCATTTAAAAACTGTTATAACTATCATTTAATGCTCAAGATTGAAATAAAAAATAAAGGGTGATTTCAAAAACTCTCTTTGATTTAAGGTAGATTTTTTTGAACACATCCAAATGACATTGTAAAACATCTCTCCACCTAATAATTTGTTACTTAATAGTTAAAAAGGAAACTTCAATTTAGAATTTCCCAAATTCTGCCTCAATTTTATTACACATAGTCTTCAATATTTTGACCGCACTACAGTAAAAAAATAATTTGCAAATTCCAAAGAGAGAAAGGCTGGTGGACAGCCATATGATAATGCATCGATTGCCCTGGTGCATTTTCAGGGCTGGATAGCCGCTGCCAATCCGGTTTAAGGTGTTTACTGTTTAGTGAATACAAAACAAATCCTAAACTGTGTATACAATCAAAAACTTCAATACTTCAACAAATCTGTCTTGGGAATAGGAAATAACTTGTAAAATAGCTTAGAATGTATTGACAATCATGTTAGAAGCTATTGCATTACAAAATAATATGATTTTATCGCTCTATACAAAAGTATCATCAACCTTGGTAATAGGTGCAGTTGCTTCTTTTTAGGTGCCATACAAAAAAGCATTTATTTTGTTCTATTAAATAGTCAATTGTGAAAATAATTCATGCTACAAACTCCACATTGAACTCATACCATCCAAGAATTTTATCTCAAGTAAATATCTTCTTCAGACAGATGAGTTTTGTTCAGTTGATCCTTCTATGATAGAACCTATCCAATTTGTTCTTCATTGTGAGTTGTTGGCTATCAGCCTGTTTTGACTGAACAACATTTATTGCCAAACTGAGTTTTATTCAATTCTCTAATTTTTGGTCTTACAAGCTTTCACTCTTGTGCTGCACAAAAATATTATAGCAATAGAGCCTCCTTCCAATATTGTTTGATCATTTTGCAAATATTTTATACTTAACCTGTGTTTCATTCACCGTGGCCTCCAACTCCAACTTTGTTCAAAGTCTTCAACATAAAGAGAATGTAATATTAATAAAAATCAGTTAAAAATAGCTTTCAAAATGACAACTTATCCTAAAAATAAAAACTGACTTATTATAAAATAAATGACTGATTTAAAAGTAAAAACCTATAAAAGATCTCTAAAAATAGCTTTTGACTATTGTCAAAGAGATATCAGTTTTTATCCAACATACTCCTTGATGTTGTACAGACTAACAAGTTGATTTTAGAGTTTCAAGAATTGCAATCTTGCAACTATAATAAAGATATCCACTACTTGTTCTTGAGGGTTTACATACTTCAATACAACCTCTTTCTTCCATGTCATATTTTAATAAAATGATACCTCAAATCAAAATGCTTTGTCGTACTAAGATAAACTGGTTTCTTAGCCAATTTGATTGTGCCATATTATCTTTCTTCCACATCATATCTTATATAAAATGATACTTTGAATCAAAATGCTTAAGGTTGTTTTCAACGAAAAAATTATTGCAAGGAGGACAACTGTTAGTTATTGTCTTCAGTTCAAGATTAATATCCTTGCACTCTTTGGTAGGTTGTTTCAACTCAAGGCTCACCCTGCTTTCAGCCTGAAGTTGAAGCTGGAAGTGAGGATCACCTATAACAGATTTCAACAAGTCAGTGATTTGAGTGACTACAAATAGCATTTATGAGATCGCAGGATAACTAATAAATATACAGTTGGCTAAGGAGAGTGCAAACAATGATAAAACTCACCGACTTGTTCTTTGATAGCTTGAAATGCTACAAAGGCATAAATATACGGTTGGCTAAGGAGGATGCAAACAATGATAGAACTCAACGACTTGTTCTTTATAGCTTGAAATGCTACAAAGGCAGATTCCTTGCTACCCCACCATATTATAAAAGCTCTCCAATTTGCACTGTTGCAGTGAAAACTGGAGAATGTGAATGAGGGTTTTGCCCACCTACATAGCATACAAGGCTATAAAAGAGCAAGTCAGTGATTTTTCGGCCTATGATTGCTTTTCGCCAGTTCCAGTTGTATATGGAAACATGTTGGACGTATTTTTTTTGAACGGGATTAACAACATAACATATTTTGAGTGTTTGCAGTAGGTGGCTGGTTTTGACAGGTCTATCAATATAAACGGTGATAATGATTTACCAGGAAACTCTGCAGCCATGAATGAGTAAACACAGGGGTAGTAAGATAATGAAAATGACAGTGCGGAGAGAAGAGGGGTGAGCACAGTAAAAGCCACTTCTATAAAGAGAATTAATGTGTAGTAAGACAATGAAAATGGCAGTACTGAGAGAAGAGGGTTGAGCACAGAGAAAGCCACTCCTGTAAAGAGAATTAATAGTACTTGTGAGTCGACTTCCATGCCACTGCACAAGAACCAAAACGACACAGTATTGTCTATGCAGGCAACAGATTCTACCATTAATTGATTTAATTGTATTTATTAATTAATTGAAAATAAACTAGCACTTGCATCTATAGGAGATTCAAGGGAGACGTCAATAGGAAATTAAAGGTAAAACACAAATGAATTGAAACAATACATAATTGATGAGCTAAAGGCCCAAAAGAAATCTCCTACTTATCAATTGATGAGCTAAAGAGGCTCTATAATGAATGGTTCATAAGGCATAACACTTGTTGAGGGTTTTGCAAATGGGGTAGCAAGCTAAGTGGGCTTAACTTTGGGGGAAACTCTGTGGTTAAGCACGCTTGAGCTGGAGCAGTACTAGGATGGGTGACCTCCCGGGACGGTCTAGTGCTTCACCGCTGTGAGCATCACCTAGATGCAATGAGTGCTAAGTGGACCATTCATTATCATGAGAGATGGGTTCTTGTGAACCACTACTCATGAAACATGGGTCAATGAGTTTGACTCAAAAACTTCACAGTTGAATTCTAATAGCAATATCATAATTTGACATGTTGTGGAAGAAATCTCCTACTTATCAATTGATGAGCTAAAGGGGCTCTATAATGAATGGTTCATAAGGCATAACACTTGCTGAAGGTTTTGCAAATGGGGTAGCAAGCTAAGTGGGCTTAACCTTGGGGTAAACTCTATGGTTAAGCGCACTTGAGTTGGAGCAGTATTGGGATGGGTGACCTCCCGGGATGGTCCAGTGCTTCACCACTGTGAGCATCATCTAGATGCAATGAGTGCTAGGTGGACCATTCATTATCATGAGAGATGGGTTCTTGTGAATCACTACTCATGAAACATGGGTCAATGAGTTTGACTCAAAAACTACACAGTTGAATCCTGATAGCAATATCATAATTTGACACGCTGTGGAAGAAATCTCCTACTTATCAATTGATGAGCTAAAGGGGCTCTATAATTAATGGTCCGTAAGGCATAACACTTGCTGAAGGTTTTGCAAATGGGGTAGCAAGCTAAGTGGGCTTAAACTTGGGGGAAACTTTGTGGTTAAGCACGCTTGAGCTGGAGTAGTACTGGGATGGGTGACCTCCCGGGATGGTGCAGTGCTTCACCTCTGTGAGCATCACCTAGATGCAATGAGTGCTAAGTGGACCATTCATTATCATGAGAGATGGATTCTTGTGAACCACTACTCATGAAACATGGGTCAATGAGTTTGACTCGAAAACTACACAGTTGAATTCTGATAGCAATATCATAATTTGACATGCTGTGGAAGAAATATCCTACTTATCAATTGATGAGCTAAAGGGGCTTTATAATGAATGGTTCATAAGGCATAACACTTGCTGAAGGTTTTGCAAATGGGGTAGCAGGCTAATTGGGCTTAACCTTGGGAGAAACTCTGTGGTTAAACGCGCTTGAGCTGGAGCAGTACTGGGATGGGTGACCTCCCGAGATGGTCCAGTGCTTCACCTTTGTGAGCATCACCTAGATGCAATGAGTGCTAAGTGGACCATTCATTACCATGAGAGATGGGTTCTTATGAACCACTACTAATGAAACATGGGTCAATGAGTTTGACTCGAAAACTACACAGTTGAATCCTGATAGCAATATCATAATACATAATTGGTTAATTGGTTATATAAAAATATCATTGTATATACGTACATGCATTGTATAATATAAGTTGGTGCATAACTTTGTTCAATGTATTTTTTTAAGACAATAAGATCCCTTTGAACAATGTGTATCCAATTTGCATAAATAAAAGTTACATAAGAGCATTTGTTTATCTTTTTTGAAGCTCCTCTTTTAAGGTCTTAGAATGTGTATGTAGTGAAACACAATGTCGATTAGATTCTTTTAAACAATTAGTATCAAGTTTGCATCAAAGGCATTTAAGAGCTTGGCTATATCTTTTGTGAAGGTCATATTTTTAAGTCCTACAATTTGTAGGCAATGAAACATATTGTTGTTAGATGATAAATCCATACATTGTAAATATTTAATTATATATGTAAATTTAACTAAAAAAAAATTTAGGAGGGTAAAACTTGGTTTTTTTACTTTTCTTGATTGCCCATTTGTACATGATAAATTTGTAATTGATTAGTTTTAGTATTTTTACTCTATTAAATAAGGGAATAATTACAATTTTATAACTTTGAGAGAGAGTGTAATTAATTGTACATACCTAAACATGTTATTTAATGTAATATTAAAATATTAAATAATTGAATGTAATAGATTGGTATGATACATTTACATGAATTTACTTAAAGTAATAAAATAATGAAAACTTTAAATTTTTTATTAAAAATGATCAAATAGTATCTTTAATTGACAATGCAAATATATAAAACATACAATGATTTTACATAACAAACAATGATTTGCTAAGAATAAAATAAGTAAAACTAGCAATCGCATTTGGTGTGCAATGGGTACGCGGAAGAGGTATGGAAAGTTAATTAGGGGAAAATGTTTATATTTTTTTTGCATGCATTTGTGCAATACATAAGATCAAATTGGTTGGTCATTTAAGGAATGATTTTGTTGATATATTATTATTAATATTTTTATTACTGTTTTTATAATATTATATTATTACTATTAATTTAGTTTTTATTATATATTTATTATTATTTTTATACATTTACTATTATATTATTATTATTTTATTAATATATCAAGTTTACATTATGTTACATTATTATTATATTAATAAATGATTGGATTAGGTATTATATATTGTTAGTATTATATTATTATTGTTATATATTTTTATAATATTATTATATTATGATTTTTTTGTTATATATTTACTATTATAGTGCTATATTTGTATTAATACATTACTATTAATATTAATAATATACTATTAATATTAATAATATATTATTAATATTTAAATTATTATATTATTCATAATATTGTATTATTACTTTGATATTACTATTATATTATTCTACTATTATAATATTCTATTATTCTTATTATTATTATAATATTATTATTCTTGTTATATGATTTTTGAAATATTATACTTAGTAAATTATATTTATCCTTAATATTATATTATTAATAAAATATGATTAATTGTAATATTAAATTATTAAATTATTGTTTTATTATTATGCTAATGTTATTATGTTATATTATATTAATTCTATTATATATTTATTATTATTATATTATGTATATTATATTATATTTTTATTATATTATATTATATTATATTATATTATTATTATATTATATTATATTATATTATTATTATTAGATTATATTATATTATATTATTATTATTAGATTATATTATATTATATAATATTATATTTTTATTATATTATATTATATTATATTATATTATAGGTACATTTTGACAGTTAAACTAAATGCATTCCTGTTTCATGTCACAAGCTGTTATAACCAAATTTTTATGTTTTTCCACAGTTAATCATCATCGACGGCTATGCAAGAAATGATTTTGTTGATATATTATTATTAATATTTTTATTACTATTTTTATAATATTATATTATTACTATTAATTTAGTTTTTATTATATATTTTTTATTATTTTTATACATTTATTATTATATTATTATTATTTTATTAATATATCAAATTTGCATTATGTTACATTATTATTATATTAATAAAATTGATTGGATTAGGTATTATATATTGTTAGTATTATATTATTATTGTTATATATTTTTATAATATAATAATATTATTATATTATGATTTTTTTGTTATATATTTACTATTATAGTGTAATCCACCAAGTAACCCTAAAAGAAGTTGTAATTAACGACTTAAGCGAACCAAATTTTTTTTTTTAAATTGCAATTAACATACACATTCACTTACTAATTAACAACAACCTCTAAGGCTACAAGGTTGGGATTACTTAACCCACACAAACATTATACATATAACCATAGCATTTAATACTTTATGAAATAAACATCATACAACAAGGATACCACATAACATATAAGATAAACATCCAAGATACCATCTCATATTCATTTACATATTCCAAAAGTTACATCACTCATTCCCAGAATGAGGCAATAGTACATAAGAGTTACAATTACAAAATTCCACCTCATAACATAAGAGGTATAAAATAACTTATACAATCTGATATAGCACAAAGCAAGAAATTACAACAAGAACCGCAAGCTGTCCCACTGGATGTCTCACCACCAAGTACTGAAGAAGATTGGGGACCCAACGGTTTTGGTGCATGTTCCACCCAACCAAGTGGTACCTGAAAGACCACCCCCCATGCTAGGAGATAGTAACAACATAACATGGACAAAGATCTACAACCTCTAACCAAAGGCGGACTCATACTGACTCAACCAAATAAAAGTACAACATAAGTACAATACAAGTACAACTCTCACATCACTAACATAGGTCACATTGCTTCCAAACATAAAATAGATCAAGTATGTTAAGATAACCATACACATAACATAAAATACCAACAACTGACAGTTGTCCTAGATAGAGTGTCATCGCACAACTCATAATAAGTTACCTTCAGCGGATCTTCATAGGCTCCAGTGATCCTGGTGGCCTCTACCAACCCTCGGCCCTCATACTTACTAGTGCGGAATCAAATACCTCTCATACAGACAAGATAGATGACTATGTCATTCTAGGCCTTTCCACTCATTCCAAGCCTTAACTAGCACTTGACTATGAATGAAGCTAGAACTTATCTTTTTAGTGTGTAGTACTCCCCAAATATTCATTTCAATTTTAGTTATCACTTGATTAAACTCACTTCCATAGGTTACCCAAATCTTACCTCTTCCGGGCTCTGGCCCCTAATGGAAGCCACTCTTTTATTCGACAACACATAAACAAACTATCCACCAAGGGAATCACAAGTGCATACAACCTAGGTATCAAATCCACTCCATCACAAGGAGGAAACAAATAATAGGACACACCCCAAACATCTTGGAGGCAACAAACACATAGTCCACTCCTTTCACAGGAGGTACAAACGACACAACCTCGTTCGTGAAAACCGGGTAACTACTGAAAAGACACCATGCACTACCCAAGGGAAAACACTGGTTGACATAATGAATCGACAACTCTCTTTGAATCTCTAAGATTTATGGAAGACTTTCAAGATTGGACTAACACTTAATCCCATAACCCAAAATATAACATGACGGCATAGCTATAAAAGCAATCCAGTCATTAATCAAATCTAATATTTGGATTTCCTAAATCCATACTCAAGCAATAGCTAATGTTTACAAAAGCAAAGGCACAATAACAAGGTTTACTCAAATAACCATATGCCCATCTTCCATTTTCATAATAGAGAATCTTAAACAATTTAAACTCACAACCCCTTTGCAACATGCGAGGAAAATAATTATAAAAGGCAATCACGAGGGAAACACTACTTTTGGATATTCTAAATCCATATCTCATAAATATTCCAATCACAATATTTTAATTGCTCTAAAAGAAATTAATAAATAAAATAATGAATCGCCTCTTCAAAATAGTTAAATATTTAATTAATTGCCTTTTCCATTTACAAAAAAAGAAAGACTAGTTTAATAAGTAAATCAAATTCAATGTTCACTTTTTTTAAAACCAATATAAATCCATTTGAACTAATTATATTGATTTCTTCCAATTGCTCATAAATATACATCCATTTTGAAATAAAACTATTCTAAATAAAGCAAATATACATTTCATATATATCTACAAGATATACACAATTATATATTAACATATAAAATTATGTACATATATACTCTTATAATACATATTCATTAAATATACATTTAACATTATATAGATCAATTATTAATCTCATATATAAAATTATATATATACATAAAATATACACATACATACACAATGTATATATATACACTATATATATATTATTTATATATAATGGTAAAATACGAAAATCGTAATACAAAAAACGAACTTAATTCTCTTCACCCGCGGTTTACCCAATACATAGTAAAACCCCAAGGTATCTTAATTTTGGGAAGGGCGAATGAAACAAGTTTATACGCCATGCGTTATACGCCGACCAAATAGCGCTGTGGGGAGGGGCGGATGAATGAGAATCTACCCGCGTCGAAGTTTGCAGGGAGAGGGCGGCTATCCCACATCCCAAACAATGTTTAAGGGAAGGGGTGACTGAGTCACAGTCGACCCTCCTCTAACCGGCCGCGCCTTGATGGTGTAAGGGGAGAGGGTTGTGGGGGCTCTCCCTCCACAATCGTCCCCTCATGGGGGCGGTTGTGGAGGCAGCGCCTCCCAAGCCTCCCCCAACACCATTACACAAACCCGCAGGATTTAAATCCGACTTCACGCAAAAACAATTCGGGTTTTTTTAAACCCTAGACCATCGACGTCGTACGGAGGGCGGAAATCAAAATTAAATCAGTATATTAAATATATATAAACTGTATATATATATATATATAATCATATATATATATGTATATATAAATATATATATATAAACGAATTTCAACAATAGATAAATAGGGAAATTTTGTAAAAATATTCACCTACAGGTGAAATTGAAAAAACTTTTCCAGAAAATTCTAAAATTCGTAAAGACTTTAAAACTGATTCTTTTATTCAATTTTTCTTGAATTCATTAACAATAAACGAACAATAAAATTAAAACGAACTAAATTAAAACCAGAATTTTTTGAAATCAATTTTGTTTCCAACAGAGATTTAAATTCTCTAAAAACAATCTAAATGTTTTGTTTAACCTCAAAGTTTGATTTAAACAACAGAACAATCCATTTTCTCAATTAAATTAACTTCTATAGAGAATTACACAATTTTTCCGAAGAGGTTTCCACAAAAAACAACAGAAGGTTTAAATTTAACTAACTAATTTCTTTCTTCTATTCACAATTTCGTTTTCTCATTTGATTTAACAACAAATTGTTTAATCACAACAATTTGAAAACCTTCAAAGAACAACACAAATTACAGAAGAAAACCTGACTCCAGAAGATACAGGCAATGAAGATTTGATGTTGAGCTTCCTCCAAAGCTTCTATCCCACAATTTAATGATTCCACAAACACAAACAAGATTTCCAGAACAATTCCAAATAAATCCACAACCAAGAATTTCCTCAAACCCTCCTCTGTGCAATTTTTCCAAAATTATCTCCTCACACCAAAAGAAGTTTTTCCTCTTCCAAATTCTCTCTCCACATGAATTTTGCAACCAATCTTCATTTTTTTTATTTTCTTTACATTCAACTCACACATGCATGCCTAATTGAAAATATCTTGCACAACCAAATCTGATTTTGCATGCAAATCTGAAACTTAAAATATCTAAATATCAATTCACTCCAAAAATTGAAAACCAACTTTGCTTTTACAATCCAATTTCAATTTCTAATTTAATTCCAACTTAATTGAAATGAAATTCCAAAATAATTAAATTCACACAAATTGAAATTAAATTCCAAGTTAATTTTAATTCTTTTATTTCTTTTAATTTTCTTGCATCACATTTAATTAATTAATTTAATTATTTAATAACTAAATTCAACCCCTTGGATTAAATTTAATTAATTAAATAAATTAAATTAAATAAATTAAATTTAATTAATTAAATAAATTAAATATAATTAATTAATTTAAATATAAACTTTAATCCACATTGCATAATATAAATTAAATAATCATAACATGATATAATGCAATTATTCAAACTATCAATTCCCAAATCAAGAATCCTTCAGAATTAAATAACATTAAAGTAAGGCAAACAACGACTCGACACAGACGAGTGGTGACACACTATGGCTAGGGTGTAGACTTGACACATGTTACCTAGCTACTATCTCCCTTCAACTTAACCGTCGGATCGACACGCTCAAACCTATGAAACCAGGTGGAGTTGGTGTCATGTACCTACAAACTTGAAAACATAATAACCAACATCATAAAATATAAACAACATATAATACACACCGTGAAGAGGAAGTCACAAAATCGCAGGGAGCTCACAAGCGAGTGATGCAAATCCGTCCCCTTCACCAATACACTCATCAAAACTGACACTTCCACAATACATCGAATATTCTCATATGCACTAACATGTTATATCACTAACATCATTACACCATTAAAACATGTAACACAAATCATCAGATAAGCTAAATCACATCACTTAAAATAGTCTATCGCTCAATAAATGGCGATCCAATACAGACACAAGATAAAGTATCTGAGTATCCAGTAACATAAATAAAACAAGACAAGAACACACTGTCCAGTCCAGAAAGCAAAACAGAGGGGTGTTACATATAGTGCTATATTTGTATTAATACATTACTATTAATATTAATAATATATTATTAATATTTAAATTATTATATTATTAATAATATTGTATTATTACTTTGATGTTACTATTATATTATTCTACTATTATAATATTCTATTATTCTTATTATATGATTTTTGAAATACCCAGTAAATTATATTTATCCTTAATATTATATTATTAATAAAATATGATTAATTGTAATATTAAATTATTAAATTATTATTATACTAATGTTATTATGTTATATTATATTATATTTTTATTATATTATACTATATTATATTATATTATACTATATTATATTATATTATATTATATTATTATATTATATTATGATTAATTGTAGTATTAAATTATTAAATTATTATTATGTTATATTATATTAATATTTATTATTATTATATTATGTATATTATATTATTATTATATTATATTATACTATATTTTTATTATATTATACTATATTATATTATATTATATTATTATTATATTATATTTTTATTATATTATACTATATTATAAGTACATTTTGATAGTTAAACTAAATGCATTCTTATTTTCATGTCACAAGCCAGTATAACCAAATTTCTATGTTTTTCACAGTTAATCATCATCAATGGCTATGCATGGTTCAACTGCATTCCCTCCCCTCTGGAGCAATGCACATCGCCAATTGACAAACTCAACCCCCTATTCTCAAATAGGACACGCCTTCGGCGTAAATATAATTTAGAATATTTATAACATTTTGAATATAATTTATAAATTTTTAATTTGGAATATTAATATTTCAAAATATTTATTAAGTGTCTAAAATAAAAATAAATAATTTTTTTTTAAAAATAATATAGAATTATGCAAATCTTGGAGAAGCCTCAATCATGCCTTCGTGCAAATATGTGGAATATTAGAACATTGTTATAGTTCAACAAATTTGTAAATGTACTTGGAATATGAAACTAAAATATAATAGCTCTTATTGCATTAAAAATAACTTAACACTTTTGATTAAAATACCAATTTGTATTTGTTTACTTGAAAAATAAATGGTTTAAATAGCAAATATAGATATGTCTATTTTACTTTTCTTAAAACAATATATTATATTTTATTGCTCTAAGCAATTGAAATAAATATACTCCAAATAATTGAAATATTTAAATGAAGAATAAATATTACGCTTTTATTATATATGTTACTCCTATCGCAAATAGCATTCTGTATTTTGTGTATTAGAGAAATAGATGTATTAAATTGAATATATATGTTTGTGATTCTCACATATAGTTAGTATCCTTATAAATTCTCCTTATTGTCTAAAGTGAATGAAAGATGAATTCATAAAGGTATGAGTGAAATGATTTTTTTATGCATAAATAATAAATGAGTGAAATAATTTTTTATGCATAAATAATATAGACAAACTGATGTAGCCCCCTCTCTCTCCCTAGCACTAGTCTTAATTTGGATGATTGTAAAATATTGTGGTTAGGTATAGTCCCTGGAACAATAGTTGGAACAAAGCCAACATTAGTGTCCACAAATGCTATTAAATATGGACTCTTGAAAGAGCAATGTTGTTTTCTATTAATCCATTCAAATTCAAACCTTTCATTTATAAAATCTAAGTGTGGTGGCTATATTTCAATATGATTTCAAATTTTCATGATCATATGCTAGCTGGAATTTTATCATGATTAATAGTAACTAATGGTTTATGCTAATTAAAAAAATCATGATGTATTCAATCTAAGTTATATTCTTACTTGAGTGTGTGTAATTGTGCAAAAGTCTAAAAATATTTATAATTAAATAAATTAAAAAAATAATATGAAACAAATCAATGCTAATACTTTAATTTATTTTTTACAAAATATATATATAAATAATAATATGTAAAATAAAAAGATTTTTTTAATTTTTAAAAAATACTGAAATAAAAACAAACCTTAAAATTAAACAACAAACAAAATTTACAAATATCTCATAGATTGTTTGTAAGTATATGTGAGACAATATTATTAATAATAATAAGCAAGAGACTTTAATGGTTGTCACCACCAAAAAGGCTCTCCACTTGGACCCATTTTCCGTCACTAACATTCATTTGCTCTCCAAAATATTAGAATGCAAGCTAGGAAAGTGCCACCAGCAAGGGAAAAAGTAAAACAAGAGTCACCCCGATTTACAAAATGACTAAATTCTCTCTTTTCCACATTATGTTAATACTAGCAATGGCACCTTGGTGTGCAATAGGTACACCGAAGAGTTGTGGAAGGTTAATTAAGGAAAGTTTTTGGTTTGATGTTTTGCAAAGCATAACATAGATGCTATCTAGTGGACTGCAATGGTTGCAGGATATGCACAAAATGGATATGCCGGCATTTTTTGTTGCTTTCCGCTCCTCCAAACTCTTCCTCGTTGATATTGACCTTCGTTCTGCCTCTTTCTTTGGTCGCTTTGCTACACACTTTAATCCCACTGGAAATTAACTGTATTTTTAGCCTGCGAGACGGTGTATGGAATTTTCGTTTTCGGGGCTGTTGACGGCCGCCATGGCGTCTATTGTGGCATCCGTTTACAGCGGCAACAGGAACCACAGTCTTGCATCTGTTTAAAGTTGGACGATTTTAATCATTTACTTCAACGTCCCATCTACCGTAAATACTATAAGTAGCAATGGCACCTTGGTGTGCAATGGGTATGCGAAAAGGTGTGGAAGGTCAATTAGAAAAAAATGTGATGTATTTTTTTGCATAGATTTATGTAGTACATGATGTCAATTGAAAAATATTTTTAAAATGACATTGTTTATATTTTATTATTATTATTACTAATATTATATTATTTATGGGAAGCCACTGGGATATTTTGGCGGATAGGTTGATACTAACTAATATATTACATCTCTCTCAATGTTTTCAAGGCCTTCCAAAGTTCGGACAAAAAGGATGCATCCGTCATCGTCCTTGCATCAGTCTTCAACGCCTCTCAACTCTCTCACTCCAGCTGTTCCAGGTGAGTCAAATCTGACCGTTTCCTCCAACGTTTCAAACATTAATGGTGATATTTCGTGTTTCAGCTCCCAAACCTCTTCGCACGTGCCTCCTTCACACTATCATTCCTCTGTAGCATCTTGCTGCCCTTGTCAATGTCTGTCAAAGGTTGGAGGCATTGAAATCTACGGCTGCCTTTGAACTCGAAACTTGCAGTCAACTTGCAGTCCAAGCACAAGCACGACACTGGAGCAACGACAAACTTTTCAACGATCAACGGTTGCAGACGCGTCAACCTTCAACCCTCCCCTCTCCGTATTTTGCAGCCGTCGATGGACAAAAAGAGCTTCAAAAGCTCAAATAGGAGACGCCTTCGGCGTAATTACCCAACACCATAGTCAAAAGAAGAAGATTTTGCTCTGGTGAAACCAATTCCACCTAATATATATTATGTAAGAGTATATATTATTAATATACATAAGCAAGACCCACTTCCAGCAGACACTGGTAGTTGCATGCCTCCCACGCTTGACTTTACACTACGACACTCCACGTTTTCTATGGTTTCCTTGTTCTCATCGCCATCCACTGTTTTCTCTAGGATCTACTTTTTGTTCGTTATGAATAGATTGAAGCAACAGTTGTAAGGAGACCGATTTAAGTTTGGGGTGTGAATTTTTTTTAATCTCCAGTCAATATTTTCATTTAATAGGCTGCAAAAAACTTGTCTCAAGCTCAAGAATCTTAAAACGTCGATATTTTCAAAGGTATTGTTTGTTTATTGTGAATAGATTGAAGCATCAGCTGTAAGGATTTTGGTTTTGATTCGTTTCATTTCTTCATCGTTATATTATGTACAGCTAATGCCCTTCATTATTTTTGCAGGCAAGCATGTAGGAATTGTTGATACACATTTAATTAAAGCATATTTATCTGTTTGGGTGGTTTTACTAGCCATAAAATTTTTTTGGGGGTTTTGGATTTTCCATAACCATGGTGATGTTGTTTGTTGGGGACAAACAAATGAGATGAAATATGACAAGGCAAGCTGGATTAGGTTTGGTTGGTGGATGGATAAATCACTGTCATTCTATTTATTATTCGAAGTTTTTAGAAACCCAAAACCCAAACAGCCACAACAATGGCAAACAGAGTGCAGGTTGTTTAAGGTTAACCCAATAATAATATCCCATGACTCTTAAGAACAATACCTGACTACGAGGGTGGTGACGAGATATGTGAGGTGGCATCCCTACTAACCATACGAATTCTTCTACTGTTCAAATTCTAAGACTAGTAACTCACAAGTTTTACAAGTAAATTAAAGAAAATCAATACAAACAGCATGAAGAGAGACAAAGAGTCGAGACACCTAAAGGGGCAACTTCAGAAAGCTTGTCCCGAAAAACATGATATGGACGAATTTGTCCTGCTGAGGCTGATGGAACTTGGAATTTATCGCTATTCTCGGGAATGGGCTCTTGTGCAATCTTCTGAAGTATAATATTCTTGATTTTTCTCCACATCATGTTGAGAATATACAATTCACCCTCCTTTCTAAAGCCTGTTAAAGCTTTCATAGCTCCTTCGTTAGTTGTTCTCCCATGCTAGCTCAGCCAACAAAGATTCCTGAATATAGAAGCTTTGTAGCCATGTTCTCGTTGACAGGGGAATTGGAATGAAAAACGAACCCTTTTGTCAACGAACAATCAAAAAACGCACACTGCTCCCAAGCTTTCTAATCTGCCACTTACAAAGCTGATTCACCATGCAAAATGAAAGTGCGCCGAGAGAAAATTCACAAGCCAACATTTGAAGCAGTTTAAGTCAATGGATCCATTCTTTATCCTTTGTATGAAAGGATGCGAGGTTGCTTCACCGTACAGTTGTGTGTGCTTCTTGAATCATTCGGTTGTAATTAATGAAGACCAGGGGCACTTTGTTGTACAGTTTATGGAAGCTCAAAGCTCGAGAAAAGATTTTTCAGACATGGCAAAGATAGCAATGAACGGCGCCATTAGCGAATCAAATACTGCATTTATTGTAAAGATTTTTTTACAATTGTTTTGACAGATTTTCTGAGCGCAAGGCAACTGAAAATGGTTTATCAGGATTGGGCAGCAGTTTATCAATTTATCAGTGTGTGAGACAGGTTTATCGGCTCACTGTCGACTCTCAAGTCCACAATAAAAGTCTATCGGCTAAAAATGAATGTACTTTTTATTTTCAATTAATTAATAAATATGATTAAATCAAAAATCTGTATTTATTAATTAATGAAGGGGCAGGAATTTTTCCGTAAAGCACACGTATCATGTAAAGTAGAGCGGCAATTTTACTGATGTGTTTATAAAAAGATAGGTTATGCAGACAACAATATAATATACATTTTTATTATAATATTTTTATATTATTTTTAATATATAATTTATATTATATATAAAAACCCTCTTTTTATATATAATATAAAATATATATTGAAAAATTATATAAAAATATGTAAATTTATATTATATATAAAAAAATTATATAGATATACATTTTTATTTTATATAAATCTATATTATATGTATATTAGATTAGCAATTTAAACCCCTAAAAAAAATCTAAGTTAATTTCTTTTATACGTAAATATACATATAATATAGATTTATACTTTCATAATATATTTTTTATTATATATTATATAAATATAATATAAAATATATATTATAAAAATGTATATTTATATTATATATAAAAAGAAGGTTTTTATATATAATATAAATTATATATTAAAAATAAATAAATAAATATTATATTATATTTATATAATATACAATAAAATATACATTTTTATTATATTTATATAATATGTAATAGAATATACATTTTTATTAAATATAATATATAATAAAAATACATTTTTACTTGCTATCTCTAGAAAATTTGACTAAAAGAGAATAAAGTTGATTTGAAGGAAGTACTTCACTGGGCTAACTCTATAATCCCAATATTTTTACTTCTACATTTTTTATTAATATATATTAAATTATTATTATACTAGCTACATGGATAGAAAATTATATGTATGTTAAGAGTAGATTAAAAGTAGGTGTATGTGCATGAGCCATTAAACAACTAATAATTAGTTCTAAATAATGGAATGAAATAAACTTAGATAAATCTAGATTTTCCACTTAAACAAATCTAGATTTTTTCTTTAAAGAAATTGGGTATAATTTGATTTTGAAATATTTGCATGCAAATTTAAAATATAAAGCAATGCAAATGAAAAATGAAAGTTGCCATCAAATTGAAAAAAACACTCTCGGTGAAGATAGAATGTTCGCATCTAGTTGACAAATCAATATGTATGTGGCTTTTACATGATAAGTGAGATTTTGGAAGATTTTACTATATATGTAACCTATCGGCTAATTTTATTATCTAATTATTGTAATATATATTATATTATAGTATAGTATATATTAATATAAATTATTAATAAATTATATTATATTATAATAGTAAATATAATAATATATTATAATATAATAATATATATTATAATATAATAAATATTATTATTATATTATATGATATTAATAATATAATTATCTAAATATAATATAATTAATTAATATATATTATATATTGCATTATTATCATATATTATATTACATTAATAAATATAATATATAATGTTCTAATATATTCACCTATTATATAATATAGTATATAATAATGGGTGATCTCACAATACTAGTTTACAATTTTTGGGCAAACTGGACACTGAACTGATTTTTTTTAATTAAATCTTCACTTTTGGGCTTCTATAGCGGCTAAACCATGAGAAATTTGAAGATGATGCAAACTAGTGATTTGTGACATTTTATCTATAAATTCTAAATATATTTTTTTCAAAATTTTTGGAATCAAATTGCAATTCTTTTTCCATCTCCTTTGAAAACTAGTTTTTTAAAAAAAGAAACATTTTTAAGGAATGACGCTCACCGTATACAACATAAGTTTTTTTGTATGAAGGATAAATTTTTCTTTTTTTTTTTAATTTAGATTTGTAACTACAATATCTAGCACTTTCATTTGGTCTCATAGTTTTTTATTGAATATTTTTTCCTTAATCAAGTTTTGAAGTCAAACCAATTGCAATTCAGACATAGGCGGATTGTATACAACATAACTTTTTATGTATATATCGAAATTCAATTTTATTTTTTTAATGGATCAAGGACAACAATACCCAACACGAACATATTTTTTAAATTTTTATTTTGATAATCTGCTATTTTTCCACATGTGCAACACAAAGAGCTTGATTTTCGGTGAAAAACCTATGTTTAATAAAACTAAAAAAACACATGCATAATAAAACCAAAACATATTAAAATTATATTTGTTGGATAGCTCATTTTGAGGACTACCATCTTCCAGTTGGGTCTGTGAAGTCTCCTCCATTTTCATCCTCAACCCGAACTTCGAAGGGCAAAAATCTGGAAGTTTTTTGTGTAGGAGGGTGGGAAGGTGGAAAAAGGGGGGTTCGAGTGAACCTAAAGGGTTCGCTCAAACCCCGGTTCGCTCCCCCCTTCCACAATGGAAAACGTATGTTTCCACATTCAAAGAGGTTCAATCGAACCCTAGTTCAAATGAACCCCTTTTGGGTTCGCTCTAACCTTGAGTTCATTCGAACCCCTCAAAATGATTTATTTTTTAGTGGGGGCATTTTTTGGAAGTTTTCCTTCCTCATTCGAATTGTAAACCACTTTTGTGGGTTCACCCTAATAATATATACTAATATCTATATTTTTATCTAGAGGACTCGACCTAATGTGGAAACTAGACAAAGTATCCATAAATCTAATTGATTCAAAATCTAATTCGTAGACAACCAATCTATGTAGCTTATTGTCCAAGTTGTGTTTTAGAATTTTCAATGTATATGAACCATCTAAACTAGTGGATAAAAAACCCAATGGAATGAATTATCATTGAAACTAAGCAAGATAGATCAAGAAGATTATTTGATAGGCAACAACTTCAATGCAATAAAAAATGTGACAATATAATCTATGAGGGAATGAGGAAAATGTCTCAAATCTCAGATAGACTTCACTGACATCATCAAGCATAAAAACCTCATCAACATCACACCCTCCAACAATTTGTTTACTTGGAATAATAGATGAACAAGCTTCACCAACATAGTAGAAAGGCTAGACTGATATCTAATTTTTTTAAGTTGGCTTCAACATCCAAACCTCCCCACCTCTAACATCAAACCTATCTCAATGTTTAATAATTTCCCAGTTGATTTGTGTATACAAGAAGATAATTTATCACCAAAACTTTAATTCAAATTTGAAAAGATGTGGCTCAAAAGAAAGGATCTTATAGGACTCTTACAAACTTGGTGGATAGAACAACAAAACTTGAATAAAACGTAGATGTTCATATTAAATAAAAACCTCCATCAAGTAAAAGAAATTTTGAAAATATAGAACAAAACAACATTCAAGAATATTTTTCAAGAGAAAGAGAGAGTTGAATAAGAGATGGGAGCATTGAATGAAAAGGTAATTGCAACTAGAATTTCTCAGGAGGAATACATCAAGGAAAAAACCTTGATGACAGAATATAACAAAATTTTGGCAAGAGAAGAATGTTATCGATGCTCAAAATATCAAGAAACATGGTTGTAGGATGAAGACATAAACACACAAAAAATTCACAACTCCACCAAAGTTAGAAGAAACCAAAAAAAAAATTCCCAAATCATTATTGATGAGGGAAGGCCATTGATAAGTAATAAAGCAATACAATAGGAAGGGGTTAGATTTTTTTAGGATATTATTGGGTTTGTTGGAGAGGTTGAAGCACTGCACGATAATGTCGTAGATTGGATTCCTCCAATTATATCAAATGAATGAAAGCTTGATTTCCCTGGTCTCTATCAAATAGGTCAAGGTTGCTCTTTTCTAAATGCACCTGAACAAGGCACTTGGCCTTGATGGTTTCCTGACCTCTTTTTATCAAGCATGTTGGAATTTCCTAGGCTTAGATATACATAAGGTGGAAGAATAATTATGTAAATTAGGCAAGATTCTTAAATATTTGAATAACACAAATAATGCCATGATTGCCAAAAAAGAAGATTGCACCGAATATTCAAATTTTAGGCCTATATCACTCTACAATATAATATACAAAATCATCTTAAAGGTAATGGAAAACTGTCTCCAGAATATTCTACTAGACCTAATTTCACAAGAACAAATTGGATTCATTCCGGGAAGGAACATAACCAACAAGATCATCATAGAAAATGAGGCAATACACTCCATCAAAACATGGAATTTGAAGAGTATGATATTGAAATTGGACATTAGCAAGGCCTACGATCAGTTCAATTGGATATTCCTAATGAAAATCATGGAAAATTTTGAATTTGATTAAAAATGGTTGAAATGGATCTTTGCATACATAGCTACCCCATATTATTCTATCTTAATCAATGGATCCTCATGTGACTTCTTTGAAGGTGCATAGGGAAATAGGAAAGGCGATATGCTCTCTCCCTCCCTATTTATAATTGTGGCAGATGTGCTAAGAAAATGTATTACTCATAAGGATTCTACTAACCAATAGAAAGGGGTCTCAATAACCAACCATATTCCACCTTTAACCAACTCTTTGTTGATGATACACTCCTCTATGGGACTTCAATGATGGAGGATTGTTGATATTATGAAAATCACGTCTATCAAGCATTTCAATAGCATTTATATTTCCTCTACTATTAAATCCAATTTGTGATAGCAACTCCCATTTTCATTTTTATTGTATTTATTGTGTCTATCTCATTATCAATGTCCTCATCCTCTTCAAGGTTAAATTATGTCTCAATTATGTGGTTTCCATTCCACACATGGTATTTTTTTATATTCATTTCCTTCTAATTTATGATAGCCTCCTTTTTATGACATCTATATCTATGACAATGTCATCAAAATGCATATAAAGAAGTATCCCACTCTAATTTAAAATATTTTAAAATTTTCTAAATCCTCTTTTGGAACGTGATAGAATCAAGGAAAGGCATTGGAAACTTCCTTTTATTTACTCTTTCCACTTGTACCCTTTGTGATAGGTAGAAAGTGAGAAGGATTGTATAGATTCAATTTAATTCACCTTTTGTTAGGAAGGCTTCTTGTTGGTTTTTGGAGAATATTTTTTAATTTTATTATATGATATATTTCATTGTGATATGAGGTATCAACTTGTACATTCTTGTAATGTATGCAAATAACAAGCTAAAACTATTCACTCTAATGTCAAGCTCAATTGTTCGCTAAAAAAAGAAGTTAAATCAAAGGCCTATACATTATACATTTAAACTTTATAGACTATATATTCTTCCAACTTATTTTCAATATATTATTTCAATAATATTTAAGATAAATTTGAATTGCAATCAGCTCTTATTAACTCCTACAAATGAATTTTACAATTATTTTTTAATAAATTAACTCTAGTTGTACAAACATTTTGATATTGAATTTTTATATATAAATATTAATACCATTAGTTCTTATTACACTATAACCGATATCATCAACTATATATAAATGATAATACACATGTTCTATTGAAATTTATTTAAGATTTTAGTCTATAAAATTTATGGTTTTATGAAGATCCATAATAATTGAATTTTATGATAATTGAAAAACTAATCAAATTGTTGGTGTAAATAGGTGTTGTAACTAGATCTAGGTATTATTCACTTGTTAAGCCCACTTAATTTCTAGAAAGAAATCTTTCTAGTTAAGCATTAATTGTCACTTATCTTTTCTAGTTGACTTTTATTTAATGCTTATGTCCTAGGTCATTTAATGTTGGCTCATGTTATTTAATTATGATAGTCATTTAATGTTGGTACATCATCACACCTTTCCTATATAAGCAAGGCTTCATATGCACATTGTAACCAACAACGGAATTAATAATCTAGCTTTCAACATATTCAATTTGGCAATCTTGCATCCATAATCATAGTAGGATATTTTTGACATTTCTCTCTTGTGGAAGTTATTGTCTTATAGGTGATCTTGGAATGTTGAGGAGTTCACCATAAACTCCTACATGGTATCAAAGATTCAGTGTTGTAGACTTCTTCCCATATTTGAGGGACCTATCTTGGAGTGAAATTTTTGTTGGGTGTGAGTTGAGGTCTTGAGAATCTCATCATTCAATCTAGGGCATCATAGAAAGTCAATTTTGGCTTTCATCAATTTTCATCATGTTTTGATTCATCTACAAGGGTTTGAAGAAGGATTTTAGTTGCCAAATTCATGGGTAGATGATATTTTAGAGCACTTTGGGTGAAAACCGATCTCACCATTGTATCCAAAAGACTCGAGAATGTAAGGATTAACTATCAATTTGTCAAATTTTGACTTTTTTCCACCAGGGAATCAAGGAATATTTTTAGGCCATACAGATCTATACTTGGCCACAAAATATGACAACATGTCATACACAGTCAACATTTTCTATAGTTGTGTCAGACAACATCTAATGAGGAATATTCCTTCTCCTGTGTAATTTTACTATCTCTTTGTCTGTGTCATGTCGTCCATCTTTTTAGACTTTATCAGACGATACGATTTTAATTGCATTAGTAGTGCATTTATTTTGATCGCAGGTTGTTTTATATTAAAAATTTTTTTTTATTAAATCATTAACCACCAACCAATATTATTACCCTTGATTGTGTAGCTTACCACTCATGACCACCGACCAACTCTACTTAGAGGAGTTAAGCACCCAAGGGTGGCGTGACCTATGGTCTACCACCCCCCCCATTGCTTTGCCCAACGACACCACTGCCGCTAATGGTGGTACTTTTTTTAAAACTAGTGTTGCACTGATAGAGCACATGGGTGAGCACAAGATAAGCCCCCAATGGCTTAATTTTTCTCCTCAGAGCCTAAATAGGCCATTTTCTTCAAATCACTATAGCTTGCAATCCAGGAGGAAAATTTTCCAAACGAGGTATCATCGGAAAGCTAGCTTCCCCAAATTTGTAGTGGTGTGGGTTATTTTCATATTTTTTTTGTTTTGCGGCATTTATTACTAGTTAAATTCAAATCTTCATTTTTGGCTCTCGAGATCATAAATTTTTGACACAATCTCTAATTTTTGTGATTCTTGTGACATTGGAAAGGTATTGAGGAGATCTAAATTGCCATCCATGCACTTTTTCTTGTATTTTTCCCATGTATATCATTATTTAATTTTTTCCCCAATGGGTATCCTATAGGTTACTTGGATATTTTGACAATTGGGAGGGTACAATTTTGATCTTTTTACTTCATTTCAGTATTAGAACAATGTTCTATATCCTATTGCTTCATTCAAACTCTAGAGTTGCAACATATCGAGACTGTTCCAATGTTCCTCGACATCGGGTCTATTATTGCTTTATCATGACTTCGGCTTAAGTCTTTGAGTGAATCTAATATGGTTTCTAGCATCAAAGTTATCTTTCCTTTTCTTACCTAATTAAGGATTTCAGTGTTACTCCACTAGTGTGCTTCCAAAAATTCTTTGCAGCAGGTTATTTTATTGGGGGTTGAATGGTCACTTCTTCTTCATATCTCTCTTATAAGGGGGTATTTTTCCTCGAATGGGGTTTTGTCCTCTCATTTTCATGGAGAGCATTATTGTATTTCATCTCTCTTTTGGGGAGTTTTATCCCACTGGGTTTTCTCTTTTTCTCCATTTGTGACAATTTGCATTTGTACATGGGTACCTAACATGGCCTCGTTGTCAGGACCCATCTTTGCGTCATTTTCATAAGTACTCCATAAGTTGTACTTAAGGGGGGTGTGGGTGTAAATAGGTGTTTTACCTATCTAGGTCTTATTTACATGTTAAGTCCACTTAGGTCTTAGGTCATTTAATGTTGTAGATCATTTCATTTAATCATGATACAATCATTTAATGTTGGTACATTATCACACCTTGACTATATAAGCAAGGATTCATATTTACATTATAACCAACAACAAAAACAACAATCAACAATCTGGTTGTCAACATATTCAATTTGGAAATCTTGCATCCATAATCATAGCATGACATTTTTGCCATTTCTCTCTTGTGAAATTTATTTTGTCTTGCAAATAATCCTTGGGTGTTGAGGAGTTCACCATAAACTCCTACATGCCAAGATAGGTTCCTCATATATGGGAAGAAGTCTGCAACACATAACCTCTATTTACACCAACACAAGTCAAATTAACCAATGTGTATCTGATAACTCACAGCCACTCAATAGGAAAAGGATATGTGATACCTGTGCAAGTTACATTTAGAATTTACTTCTTACTTTAAAAAAAAATTGAATTGAGTGGTGTAGACAGTCATTCCACTTTAAAGAAGCCCCACCAGCTCTACCAGCCTCTACAACTTCCTAGGTACACTAGTTAGCATTCCATTGTTGCATTGTTGGTTAATGTTAATGTATGCTAACCATGAAACATAAAATTTGACCATAATCTATTTTATTGCCATATTAGGTTTATCCTAGCCACTAGAATGCCTCCAAAACCATAGTCTCCACATGACATTCATGCTATGCATCAACTAATATATGTGTCAATGCTCTAACCCTACCTTGAATTCATGTGTTTAAATCTAATACATTAGCGGGGCATGGATCGCATAGGCTAATTTGAATGCCTTGCAAGTTATTTGGGCCATGGTATCTATTATAATTGATCTTGTTGATGGAATGCACTTGTTCTTAGGTCGATTCATCTTTGTGTGCCATGTTTCTTTTGTAAATGGAGATTAAAGTTGACATGGGACCCATAAGAGGAATAAAATTTGAATATGTGTTACCTTGTGTGAGCATGATCATGAACTAAGCTAAACATGATTGAATTAACACAATTAAACCAAGCATTCAACTAATTAAGCCATGTTCCCAATAAAATTCTTGAAAATGCTAGTTAGAAACCATAAAAACATGAAATCAACTCAAATTTGATAAAAGGAAACTAACTAAGCACATCAAACCTCCTCCCATTGGGGGATTAGTGTTGACTTGATGTGGAAGGATGAACCCTTTCCTAATCCCATATTTGTAAAGCTTTGATGATGAGTGATAATTGAGATTTGAACCACAATTGATGAAAATTGCTCAAATGAATGCTAATGGATAAAAGTATGGATGCAATTCAACATCATAAATTTTCTCAAATGATTGTGGATGTTTGCTCCAGAAATAGAGGCTATTCATAGGATTTTTTATTGAATTAAGGGCTAGGATCAATTTGGTTAATCAAGGGATCAAATTGATAAGAAGAATTGGCATGGATCAAGGATTCCAATCCATGGAGGAGATTGAAAGATCACATGGATTAAGGAATTTAATTAATGATTGCAATTTGATTCAACAAACACAATTCCTTAATTTTAGGATGAATGTGCAAGATATTTCCATGTTGAAGGGAAATGGTTTGAATTTGAATTGGAGGAATATTTCATGGCGATATTCCTTTGCAAGTGGGAGAAGTTGGAGAGATTAAAAAAATTAGTCAATTAAATAATAGGAATATTATTTAAGTGTGCAAGATGGAGGAATAAAATGATTTAATTAAACAATTATCTTATTTAATTAAAAGAGGGATTTTAAGACATTTAATGAAATAATTCGCATTGTTTAAGCAAAAAATATGAAAATTAGCATGGAGGGATGAATTAACCTAATAATTTCGATTATTCAATTAATAGAAGAAAATGATGAATTTAATTAAACAATTAGGATTATTTAAGTAAATAGTCGAAAAGGGGTTGAATTAGGATAAAAATGGTGTTAGTGATCAAGTTTGAATGTGTGATATTAATCAGAACAATTTTAAGTGTCTACATTTTTCCCCTCTTTGAAGTGAGGTACCTACTACATTGGTTCAAAGACCGACTCTTTTCAGATCAATGCGTCTACTTGGATCAAAAATTAAAAAATTCATGATTTTCAGATGCCCCACTAGGCCCTAGAGGAAGGAATTATGTCGATATATTGCCCCCTTGAGAGATCGAGTGGAAATTTTAATTTGTAGGTCAAGATCACGATAAGAAGATGCGAGATTGGTTTGGCTGCAAAGAGGACGAAAAATACTTCCTTAGAAAGATAGGACATTTAACGTAGACATATTTTATGATGTATAGACAGTCATTGAACCTGGGTAGCCTCATGTATATTTTTATATATTACATAGATTCAATACCTGTATAGAAATGTTGGTAAAGATAGAAGAAGTAGAAGAATGAATGTTGATTAACCATTATTGATTCATAATTCCAACAAGCCTATGATTATTCGAGACTTTATTAGATATGGTGAGAGAGATGATTTGCTTTGCTCCAGGATTAGGAAAAAAATTCATCATGTCCTTCCTTATTTTTGATATAGAAAATAGACACGATGCATCAAGGTATTGAAAACCAGGATGGCGTTGTATCTAATGCGATGGACTTTGGCTCTACAAACAGACAAGAGTATCCTTGTTCATACTTGACATACAAAAACCTTGTTTGACCATGTGAAAGAATAAGCCATCAAAGTAAGGAGACTAATACACAAAAGGTATGAGGAACCTGATATTTCCAAGCCATTGCTTTACTTGAGACTATCCTGGCACACACAAGATAAGTATTCATCGAGGTTGTACTAAAAATATATCCAACAATCAGAGACAACGAAAGAAAATGATCGATTCCCCATTCCTTTCTCTCTAAATAATTTTGATAGACATCATCGAGAGTTCCTTGGAATGGATCAATAAGATAAATCATAAGAAAATATCAAAATGAAAAAACAATCAATGTTATTCACATAGATCTTGCCAAAAGGTTTGTTGTTTTTTTGAGGATAAGAATCCAAAATGATTGCCAATGATGATTCTCATTGTAGGAAGGATGCATCCTACGACATGTTATTGGATGCTGACGAGTTGATAGGTTGTTTTGACAGGTTTTTGATATAAGGTTTGATTGACATGTTTGATAATGATCCATAGTTTGATTTTTTTTGCGTTTAAAAGGTTCTACTTTTCTTGATTGTTGTACTTGTTTATGTTGGTTTGTCAAAGGGAGTGGGTGACAATTAATTTTATTATGGATGAATTTTATCATGAGTGAAAGCGAGATGGGGTAGATGATTTTGATCTTTTTGGAATTTTTGAATGTTTGGTTTTCAAGTTATTTGAGGCTATTTTTTGGTATTATAAATGTTATATGAATGTTTTTAGAATTTTGAAGATGTTTTGGATGTTTTCGGGATTTTAGACTATACAGATTTTCTGGCATTTTTGGATTCTAAAGATATATGGATGTTTTGGATTTTTTAAGATATTTTGGATGTTTTTGGATTTTGAAAATGTTATGGATGTTTTTGGATTTTTGGACTATACAAGTGTTTTGGATTTTATTTAATTTTTAGAATTTGTAATTATTTTTGGATTTTTTTAGGATAAACAATACCTAGATCACGATTTTGATATCACATTGTGAGATATAAGACATGGATCAAGAGTTAATCAAAAATAAGATCAAGTACCTACCCCTAGTGTCTAGCAATGTAGGGAATGGAGTGGGTGGATGCATTGCTAGATGGTGGATAATGGATGAGTATGCAAAGGATTCCAAATATTATCTTGCAATAAGATAACATGTTCAGATAGAGAATGATCATTTGGATAATGCTTCATGAGTCAAATAGTGTTGGATAGGGTAATATCAATGATAATGACCCATGTCAAGATGTTTACCCTAAGCAAATGTGAAGTGTATGCCAAATTTCCATCAAGATCAAGATAATTTGGAAGATGGATGAAAATGGATTGGATAGATGGATCATGGATGAATGGATTTATTATGGATGGGATGAGATACTTCTATCTGAAATGGTGCACATAGATTCTCAATTCTACTCATGGCATTTGTTTTCTAGTTTTTCATCATGGTACTTGCCCAAAGCGTCACTGAAGTGGTTTTCACTAGAGGAAAAAATTTCTCTTGACTATTTTTCTTGATTTTTTTTATTTTTTAAAGGATTTTAAGCTCATGTTGAACCACCTAGTGGTGTTGATTTAGATGTTGTTGTCATGATGTGCCAACGATATCCTGCTTGGAGGAGTTGCTTTTCTAGGATATAGGTGCTTGAATGTAACCCCCAAATTCTCTTATCTTCTTTGTCGATATTGGAGTTAACCTTATCTAGATGTGCACACCATGATAGGGTTCCCTTAGAGTCATTATGATAAAGAGTTGCTGCAAAAACATAGTTAATGTGAGAGTAAGATATCACAAATGTCAAATTTGATGGTGGAGTGCATTGAGGGATATGAGATTTAGATGGATTGGTCGACAATTTAGAATCTTTAATTTTCCAAACTTGGGAGGATAAGAAATGATGGGTGGGTATGGATATTCAATTAGGACCAACTTCTTCATCTACTTTGTAGGTCGCTCTTGAAGCTTTCATTTGCATCGGTGGACATTTTTGATGGATGAAGTTCCCTTTTTTTTTGCCCCATAGTTTCTTTGACTAATGGAGTTCTATATGGATGATTTTCTTGCTTTTTCTTTGGTATCCATTTGAATTTTATTTATCCATTTTGCTTCACTGAATTTTTCTTCAATAACTTGATATTTTCTTTGATATATTTTTTTCTCTTGTGGTTGCTCCCAATTAGATGATGGAAGATGTGTGGACGATGATTCATGATATAAATAGTTGTAGCATTGGTTGTGGTTTTATCATAAGGACTCTTCATGTCCCCCATGTTGGCATTTGCACTAGATAAAGTTGCCCTTGGTCTTATATAGGTATAACTATCATTCTTAGATTATGTGAATGTTGTAAAACCAAGATCTTGCTGCTCAAGATTTTTGATTTCAAGATACTACTTTTTTGTAAATATAATCCTTTGCTCAAATAATGGTCAATATACTCATATTTAATGTCTTCAATCTGAATGGGAGATGTATATGCTTTTGATGCTTCTTCAGTAAGTGGTGATACTTCATATTCCATGTAGAGGTCTTCCTCATGATCTATTTATGATTGCTCTTCAAAGGATGTTTCTGATTCACAATCCATGTAGAAGTATTATTCACAATCAATTTCTGATATGTCTATGGATTCTTCTATGCCTTGATCATGTGTAAAAATTTTAAGAGTAGAAGACTCTTGTTCCTTGGTATTGATATCAAGAGTATGAGACTCTTTTTTTGGATGAAGATCATCTACATGTACATTAGGAGTAAGAATCTCATGGGTAGATGGAGGAATATGTGATATATGGATATGAGCATTATTCATGACATCTTGTATGGATTGGAGAATACCCATTAGATCATGGTAGTATCTTGGAGATAAAGATTCTTGATCTTGACTGATTTCATAATTGCTTTTGATATGCTTTGGATCAAGTTTTTGACATGGGTCAACTTCAAAGGATGAATTATTTGTAAAGGGTTCTTGGATGTCTTCATTAGGCGTGGGAATTGTCTCAATATTATCTTGATCTTTAAGTAGATTCAGATCAATTGTTGAAATGAGGTCAAATGATGCCATGTCTTGTAACTGATCATTGCTAGATTTTGGTGAAAGATGTTGATCATACTTTGGGATAAGTTCTTGAGATATGTCCTCTAACTCATTGGGTAATGTAGAGACATCGTCAACATGATCATTTATGGATGGATCTTGAATTTTATCCTCAACATTCATGGTAGAAACCTTGTCAATGTCTTCAACCCTAGGATCAAATGATGTTAACACCTCTTGAAATGAATCATTGTTAGATTTTAATAAGGGGTTTTGATCATAATTGGGAGGTGACTCTTGATGTATGTTGATTTGATCATTAGATGAGATAGATACATCCTGAATTTGATCATTGATGGTTGAATCTTGATCATTATCCTCAATAGTTATTTCTCCTTGATCAATAAGGTCTTGGATGAGATCTTTAAGTTGAATGTAACTTGATGTTTCATGAAGATTTTCTCTATGATACTCACAATAAGCTCTACTCTTATTCCAAGAGAGGTTCACGATAGAGTGGTAAGCACTTATTTCTTGAAGAGTGATGAGTTTTTCATTAAATAGCTTGTTTAATTTTGATTCAATTGGCTCTCTCAAAGGAGTATATTCACATTTGGTGATGGTGTTGTTGTCTTGTGAGATTTGTGCTTGTTTAGATTCATCTTGTTGCGATTGATCTTAGAGATGTGGTGATTGATGTTGTTGATCTCGATATCCAATATATTGATTTTGGGGATGTGGTTCTTGATGTTGTGGTTCTTGATATCCAACATCTTGATGTTGAAGATGTGGTTGTGATACAACTCAATGTTTTGATGATATCGATGAAGAGTGTATTGATTTGGGGGTGGAGATGTTTCTTGGAGAAGTGAATCAACTATTTTGGTAAGTGAAGTATTTGATGTCATAAAATTTGATCTTGATGTTGCTTTTCAAACCCTTGATATAGTTGTTTTTGTTGTTGATCAAGCATATTTTGAGTATACTTTTGTTGTGCTTGCATGGGGTCATGGGAAAATCCTTGATATTTATTCATGTTTGGAGTATGAACAATATGTTGACTTGGGACAATGCTCTGATTTGGGATGATGTTTTGATTTTGCATTATGTGTTGGTATTGAACATTGTTTTGATTGGGAAACACATTTCTTTGATTTGGGTAACCTTGACTTTACATGATGTTACCTTGATTTGGATCAATATTTTTATATGTCAACATATTGTTTTGATTTGGGTAACCTTGATTTTTCATGATGTTACCTTGATTTGGATCAATACTCTAATTTCAAAAACCATGATCTTGGTTTAGACCTATGTTTGAATGTGAAACCATATTTGTTTGTGGAACCATATTGATTTGTGGAACCATGTTTGGATTGGAAACCATGTTCATATGTGAATTTTGATTTTGAGTTGCAATATTGTTTAGATTTTGAACAACATCGGTTTGATTTGTAAATGTATACATCCCATAGTTCACAAGTGTGGATTTGAAATGTTCATGTTTCATATGTTTGCACTTGGTATATTCATGTTTGACATGTATTGATTTGATGAGATATTGTTGTTTTGTTAAAGACACATTTTTTGATTATTTGGTTGATAGACTTGTAAGTTTTGACCTTGATTTAACTCTACCATAGGATAAGATGTTCCCAAGTTTTGATTAGGAATTCCCACATTTGTTGTATCATTGAAGTCTGTAGGATATGATGATCCCATGTATGAATGATATAGATGTGATTTTTGATAATCAATTGGCATTTTCATGTCTTCAAGTTTGAATTCCTCAAGACCTCTAGGATTAAAGTAATGCATTCCAAGGTTTTTTTGGTTTGTATCACTCATGATAGATAGATTGGGGTTGTGTTCCATGGCTCTCTTGTGTTGTGATCTTATTGTTACCATAAAATTTGGATCAAATTTTAAGGGATTTAGGACCACTGATGGAATGAAAGATGAAAGGTTGAGTGATGGTGAATGACAAGGAATTCTCCACTTTGGACAAATCTAGATTTGAGTTTTGATAAGGTGTTGATGAGGATGCTAATGAACTTGAAAATCCTAGTAGTAGACTTGTGATCATATGATAAGTGTGTCCAAAAGGATGTGTGCTGATCCAACTAGATGTGTGAAAAAGGATATGTTTTCAACATGTAGCTAAATTAGATGATGATTGATAAAGGATTTTGTCTAGGAGATTTGTTCATCCAAAGTTTAAAGTTGTTGATGAGATGAGATGTCAAAATGGTTTGATGTTGGATACCAGTTGTAGACATCCAAATTTGATCACTTCCATATGATCAAAATCATCTATTATATTCATCTATTCTATTAACAGTGATTAAATAATTTATTTAATCATTATTTCATTTTCTGCCTAAGGTTCCTAAAGTATGTAATTAAATAAATTAAATACTTTACCTTACACCCTGTTCTTCTCTAAATTAAATAAATATGACAAATTATTTAATTTAGTCTTTTAACCCATTTGGATTAAAATCAATTTTTAATTCCCTCTTTTCTCTCTCCTTGTCACATTCTTCATAACCCTCTTCTAATCTGGATTAAATTAATTAATCTGTGATTAGGATGTGCACCACTTAATCTTGATTAAGTGTCACATCCTCCATAATCTCCCACTTGCCTCTAATCTCTCATTAATTATCCTAATCCTGTGTTTGCACAACCTTAATCATAATCATTAGCCATATTTGGCTTACCTTTTCTGGTCAACCTTCCCACTTACCATTTTTAGCCTGGACTCCCTTCCCCATGTGAATTTTTAATTCACGTTTATTTAACCAAAGTTCCCCTCTTCCCCATGTGAATTTTTAATCCACTTTCACCTTCCCAAGGTCTTCCTCATCCCCCATGTAAATATGGCATGTCATTTTACATGTGCCCAAGGCTTCTAGAACCTTGGACTTGTCACATCTCCCACATGTGACAAATCTCTAGCTTTTTGGAGACCTCCTTTTATCCAATGAATCCTCCATTAAATGTAAATTTTTAATTTACATTTATTCTTCCCACACACTTCTCCTTTTCCCATGGAGATTTTTGAGGAATTCTAAAATTCCTCAAAAGTCTCTTTCATCCTCATTTGGGGACAAGAAGTTCATTTTTGAGGAAATCTTCTCATCCCCCAAGGTACCTCAAAGGTACTTGTCCTTCATCCACCTCATGTACTTCCCTTCCACCTCTTGTCCTTCTCTTCCACCTCATTTCCACATCACTCCACCCTAAGACATCTCACCTTCCACATGTCAAGATGTGAGGGCTTGTGAGTCCTCAACTCACCATAGCCCTTCATCTTGATCTTTGTTGGATCAATCCCAACCGTTGAATTCTCTAGAGAATTCAATTTAGCCTATAAATACCCCTTCAATTCCCTCATTTTGAACAATCAAGTCTTTTGCAACAAAACTCTTGCAAATTTGTCATTCAAGCTCTCATCTATCATAAGCACTTAGCATCATCTTGCATCTTGCATCCACTTCACTTCATTGCCGTCCAAGGAGCACACAAGACTTCAAAAATCAAGGGCCAACCAAGGAAGCCACAATAGGAAGGTATAACAAGCATTTCATTTGCTTTATCTTGCTTTCATATTTTTTTTAGGCTAATCTTATTGAGGTGCCCTTCTATCTTGTTACTTCTTCCCATTTGCATTATTAGTTCTTCATCTTGCATCTCACATTAGGAGTAGCATTTTATTAAGATCACATTTTTGGGTAACCCATTGCAGGGCGTCTCCGCCCCCACTGCGGGATGAATTCGCCCCTGCCTGCTGGCGTGGCTGGGGCGGCACCGTCGCTGGTCACGACGGCGCTGTCCACCCTGCCGTGGGGCAGACCCGCCCCTGCAGCGGGGCGTATCCACCTGTGATCGGGGCGGCTCTGCCCGTCGGGGAGCGTATATGCCCCCCGACGACATTTTTCTTCTCCCACCAAAAAACATATTTTTTTTAAAAAAAAATTATTTTCCGCCTTCTACCCATTTCTTCATTTTTTCCCACCCACAAAACCCATGTTTTACATTTTCAATAAAATTATGACAAATGCATTAAAATTTCAAATTAATGCATGAGGGGTTTTGTCACCTACCTGGCGGGGCCCATCCTACTGTCTGTACGACCGTCGAACCTCATCTATCCAGTGGACGATCTCGGTGTCATTATCTCCCAACATCTTCACTCCTCGTCTGCTTGCTCTCTCTTTTTCTCTCAACTGCTACAGTGCAAATGAGGTGAGGTAATTTTCAAAATTACCTTATATTCACTTTTAAAAGGTATTTATACCTTTTATTTACCTTTTTATTCCTCTGATTAATCCCTTCTCTTCCCGGGGCCGCCATTTGCACCCCGTTTGTCCGATTGACTTCGTTCAAAAGACAAACTTGCTTAATTTTTTGACCTTTTTCCAACTATACCATCCATTTCTTCTTATCGAGATGTTTCCCGAGACCCTTCTTTTTCCCTCGTCACCCTCTCGAGGGGGCATACCCTTCACATTTACCAATTTTCTCGGCCGTAATCAACCCTTCCCATGATTGGGGCATATTCATCCATTACTCCGCTAATTCGGACAGCTCAGGTCCTCCTCCCCATACTGGGGCATCATTTTCCAATTAATTCCTCTATAGAGTCATCTGCACTTTCTTTTCTTCAAAGCACGGTTATTTTAACAGTACTTCAAAGAGGGGTAAAATGTAGACATCCAAATTTGATCACTTCCATATGATCAAAATAGTCTATTGCATTCATCTATTCTATTAACAGTGATTAAATAATTTATTTAATCATTATTTCATTTTCTACCTAAGGTTCCTAAATGTAATTAAATAAATTAAATACTTTACCTTACACCCTGTTCTTCTCTAAATTAAATAAATATGACAAATTATTTAATTTAGTCTTTTAACCCATTTGGATTAAAATCAATTTTTAATTCCCCATTTTCTCTCTCCTTGTCACATTCTCCATAACCCTCTTCTAATCTGGATTAAATTAATTAATCTGTGATTAGGATGTGCACCACTTAATCTTGATTAAGTGTCACATCCTCCATAATCTCCCATTTGCCTCTAATCTCTCATTAATTATCCTAATCCTGTGTTTGCACAACCTTAATCAGAATCATTAGCCATATTTGGCTTACCTTTTCTGGTCAACTTTCCCACTTACCATTTTTAGCCTGGACTCCCTTCCCCATGTGAATTTTTAATTCACATTTATTTAACCAAAATTCCCCTCTTCCCCATGTGAATTTTTAATTCACTTTCATCTTCCCAAGGTCTTCCTCATCCCCCATGCAAATATGACATGTCATTTTACATGTGCCCAAGGCTTCTAGAACCTTGGACTTGTCACATCTCCCACATGTGACAAATCTCCACACACTTCTCTTTTTCCCATGGAGATTTTTGAGGAATTCTAAAATTCCTCAAAAGTCTCTTTCATCTTCATTTGGGGACAAGAAGTTCATTTTTGAGGAAATCTTCTCATCCCCGAGGTACCTCAAAAGTATTTGTCCTTCATCCACCTCATGTACTTCCCTTCCACCTCTTGTCCTTCTCTTCCACCTTATTTCCACATCACTCCACCCTAAAACATCTAACCTTCCACATGTCAAGATGTGAGGGCTTGTGAGTCCTCAACTCACCATAGCCCTTCATCTTGATCTTTGTTGGATCAATCCCAACTGTTGAATTCTCTAGAGAATTCAATTTAGCCTATAAATACCCCTTTAATTCCCTCATTTTGAACAATCAGGTCTTTTGCAACAAAACTCTTGCAAATTTGTCATTCAAGCTCTCATCTATCATAAGCACTTAGCATCATCTTGCATCTTGCATCCACTTCACTTCATTGTCGTCCAAGGAGCACACAAGACTTCAAAAATCAAGGGCCAACCAAGGAAGCAACAATAGGAAGGTATAACAAACATTTCATTTGTTTTATCTTGCTTTCATATTTTTCTTAGGCTAATCTTATTGAGGTGCCCTTCTATCGTGTTACTTCTTCCCATTTGCATTATTAGTTCTTCATCTTGCATCTCACATTAAGAGTAGCATTTTATTAGGATCACACCAGTGTTATGGTTGATGTTTGATCCTAAATTTTTAAACCTAAGAGGGACTTTTGACAAGAACAAGGTATTGAAAGACATGCATTTCCCTATTTGAGTGTTTTGAAACCAAAAACATCAAATTATTTTGGATGAAGTAACTTTGGTATAATGGTTGAAGGTGTGATAACCCAAGATTGTTTTGATAAAAACAACTTCATGCATTTCCTTGTTTGCTTAAATGTTGGTGTAACCAAAATGTTTGGAAAATAGGACCAAGGTGTACCTGCTTTGTGGTTCAATTCTTAAAATTTGATTAATGTGAAATTATTTTTACCACATGGAGATCTTGATTATGTTTGAATCTAAATGTCTACAACCAAGCAAATTGCTTTCCACAAAGCTCGAAATTGTGAAAATCGAGATGCTAAGATCATAGTCCCCTAGGTTGAATTTGAAATAATGAGTAGAGATATGAACCCAAATACTAGGAAGCCCTTAAGATATTATTTTAATAAAAGCAAGATAGCTTAGGGACATGCAGTAGTATAAGGCTCTTCAAGTGTACTCCATTATTCTCAAAGGGTTTGAAATTTTGTGACAATTTTTATGTTTGCTTTGAGTTATTTTTAAATGACAAGAAATGTGCTTACCAACTCAATAGGTGAGGGGGATATGTTACAAATCTTCTTTCATAAGGTTTACTAGCAAGTTCATACAAAATTAATCATTTACAACCTAGAGGAATAAAGGTACATTTCTTCGTAGTAGGCTTACCTCACCCCCAAAATAATGATGAATTCTAATTTATGGAGGGGTCAAATAGGACATACCAAGGAAATGTATTGTCTTGATACTCCTAGATTTGTACAAGAGAATGAACTCTTAAGCTTTATGCCTCAACCATAAACCAAACGTGGTAAGGAACTTCTGGGAACGGTGCTATTCCCATGCACTACTTTGAAGAATCATTTCAAAAAACTTCGTTGGTCTCTAAATACAAAGGTTTTTAATGACACCGTGAACACCACTCGGTATATGTCAGATGGGAGACACCAAAGTCTCTAGCTTCCCCTAAGCGATCCATTCGTTAGCATGAGATTATGTTAGCATGAGAGTAGGCTCGCAAGGTAGCCTTCAATGGATCTATGCTACTTACTTTCGTTTTCGCATACTTTATATAAGCCCGTTGGTAAACATGCTTGAAGGTCACCTTGAGTTCTCCATTGCGGTATATATCTCAAGGGAGACCCTCTCTAATAAAAAAAGAAAGGAGTGTTATTTCTCATCACCTAAGATCATACGAAGCACAAGGGGAGAGGATATGTAGCAAGCTTTTGGGTGAATCAAAAAGTTTATAAACTTAGAATGTTTCTCTTCATCCAAGATCGCACGAAGCGCAAGGGGAGAGGATACACACTAGAAGTTTACCAATCATAGCAAGAAAAGTAGACAATGGTTCATTTTAGTGCACCAAAAGTAGATGTGAAAGTTCATTTTAATTGTACCAAAACAAAGTGTGAATTTGTCTTGTTCATAAGTCCAAAGTAAATGTGAGGATGTTTGGTTCAATTTTAAGCCAAATTTGAAATACTAAGTTATTTACTCTAAAGCATGAAATTAAAAGGCTCTTAGGTCATCCTTTTCACAAGTATTTAGAAATACTTTGAAAATTTAGACAAGATGAGTGTTAATAAAAACTTTTTGCTTCAATCCATGCTTCAAATGTTAGATGAAATGAAGAAAGCAAGAAGATGTTAGGGTTAGACAAATGATTAAGCATCAAAACCCTACAACCTAGACCAAATTGCAATGTGATTTGAATTTAGGTGCACAAAGGGAAAATTTAACTTTACCAAAATTAAAAAACACCTACATCATTGTGAAGAGCACGAAATTCTACCCCATTAAAAAAAGCTTTGAAAAAGACCATGGTATGACCAAGATATGATCGTTTAAAGAAGGAGTGCAAAAGCAAAAATACAATTGTGTCGAAGTTTCACCATTGCGTCACTATTTTATAATTGTGTCGCTATATCAAACAATTGCATCGCTTTGTCAAAAATAATTGTGTTGGAGTTTCACAATTGCATGACTCCGTAAAAAATAATTACGTTGGAGTTTCACAATTGCATTGCTCTATCAAAAACAATTGTGAGACTCTGCAATTGTGCGCCAATGCAACAATTGTGTCGCTTGGATCAAACAATTGCAGTGATTTGCCTCAAAACCTGAAAATCACAAAAATCTCAAGAAAAATTCAACAAATTTGATCAGTAAACCCCTCCTTCTAGTGCCAAAATGTGAACATGATCATTAACTAAGCTAAAAATGATTGAATTAACACAATTAAACCAAGCTTTTAGCTAATTAAGCCATGTTCCCAATGAAATTCTTGAAAATGCTAGTTAGAAACCATAAAAAAGTGAAATAAACTCAAATTTGATAAAAGGAAATTAACTAAGCACATCAAACCTCATCCCATTGGGGGTTAGTGTTGATTTGATGTGGAAAGATCAACTCTTTCCTAATCCCATAGCTGCAATGCTTTGATGATGAGTGATTTAATGGAGATTTGAACCACAATTACTGAAAATTGCTCAAATGAATGTTAATGGATGAAAGTATGGATGCAATTCAACAACATAACATTGCTCAAGAAATGGACGCTATTTATAGGGTTTTTGATTGAATTAAGAGCTAGGATCAATTTGGTTATTCAAGGGATCAAATTGATAAGAAGAATTGGCATGGATCAAGGATTCCAATCCATGGAGGAGATTGAAAGATCACATGGATTAAGGAATTTAATCAATGGTTGAAATTTGATTCAATACACAATTCCTTAATTTTAGGAGGAATGCACAAGATATTTCCATGTTGGAGGGAAATAGTTTGAATTTGAATTGGAGGAATACTCCATGGCAATATTCCTTTGCAAGTGGGAGAAGTTGGAGAGAATTAAAAACTAGTCAATTAAATAATAGGAATATTATTTAATTGTGCAAGATGGAAGAATAAAAGGATTTAATTAAACAATTAGCTTATTTCATTAAAAGAGGGATTTTATGACATTTAATTAAATAATTAAGATTATTTAATCAAATGAGAGGATTTGGGGGAATTTAATTAAATAATTTACATTATTTAATCAAACAAGATGAAAATTAGCATGGAGGGATGAATTAACCTAATAATGTCGTTTATCAAACAATTAGAATTATTTAATTAAATAGTTGAAAAGGTGTTGAATCAAGACAAAAATGGTGTTAGTGATCAAGTTTGAATGTGCGCTATTGATCAAGACAATTTTAAGTGTTTACACCTTGTTACAATCCCAGATGTGTATAAGGTCTATTTGTTTCACCTTCTTGATTCATTTAGTTCTTACTTCTGCCATGATGAAGCATAGGTGGATGCTTTATGAATGTGATGCCAAAACCATGATTTTTCTCATATTTTTAAATATAAATTTTGGTCTTCTACAAAGAGAGCGACTCACATAATCCTTCAAGATTTTACCGAGGGGTATCCATTCCATCAAAATCTGTCTGGGGCACGATCCTGACCTCATCCCTTTTTAGGCGTCGGGGCTTTGCACTTAGCAAGACTTGATCCCTGGTGGGCTCATTCTAAACCTTTCAACTTCACCAGTAGACCAAGGCCCATTGACATTTGTGTAGCTTTTTTTTTATCTTTATTTGAAATGTAAATGATGGATTATAGATTTGTCTTTATAGATAATTTTTGAAGTGTTTTATCTCATGAAGTCTCACTAATTACTACCTTGGAGGGATTGGGCCATTGCATGATTAGCACAAATGAATTGCTTGCAAAATAAGTTATTTGCTAATAATGTTATGAATATACAGTAAATGGCTATGAGATTCATAAAACTCATTATGGTTAGCCTTTTTTGATACAATGTTTGAATATGATATAACATTAATTTTTCTAAGAATATTATGGGCTTCGAAGACCATAGTATGTTCTTCTAAGGAAGGAAGACAAGTACACAACCTATATACTCCTCTAACCAAGGGAAGAAGGTAGTAGATCAAATGAGGTCTTCTATAAATACAAGTGACATATTTTTAATTAGATGTATACTTATACACAAAGCAATAAAAATAATAAATTGGTCATATTAAATATTAATTTATATACAAATTAATCATAGGTTCATAGAATGCTTTTTGAAATGCTTTAAAATAGCTTATAAGAGATATCAAAATTTTACTAGTCACAAATTCTTCGCACTTTTTTGGCACATTTTAAATATAAGACATTGTCATTGGAAAGTTGTTACTTGTGCAAGCTCTAGGGAGCTCATTTATTTTGTCAACTTGATTCCTTTGTAATGGATACAAGAAAAACTCGCCTAGCATTTCAATCCAACAATTTAAAATACTTGGCCTTTGTAATTGAAATAATAGTTTCAATAGAGGCGGTTGAGTGCCCGAAGCTGCACCTGAACCAATGCAAACTTCTCTTCCCACTGTTATTACTTGGAAACATCTGTCCAATCCGAGAATGCATCTTTGACCGTAAATATTAATTAATTAAAAATAAAAAATCTGTTGTATTATGATTTCCAATTAATTAATAAATTTGATCAAAGATGCATTCTTGAAACTCATAAACAATAATCTATTACTTTCTGCCAAGTCCCTTTAGCTAGGCCAAAAACCCAATGCAAAAGCCCACCTTTGCATTACGATCATGCCACAATTGCCTTGGAAAGATGCTGCCAAACATTTTGACATCGAAAATTGATTAATGATATCACATTTCCAAATTTTGACATTGAAAATTGATTAATTGATTTTTTTCATTGAATTTTCAGCTATTGTGATGATGGATCATGGAGTGTGATCTGAAACATTGATGCAAAAATTCTACACAATCGAAATGTGATCCGAAACGTTGATGCAAAAATTCGTACACAATCGAATCCAGAAATCATGTAGCAAGAATCGAAAATTAAATAAATTTAGATGGGAAATGGGTGCCTGATCCGATGATGTCTTTGATGTGTGCAGAGGAGTGGGTTGCCGCCCAATGCAGCCGGCAACACGGCCTCCACAACTTTCATACTCAGCTTTCTTCTTTCCCTGCAAACATCAACACAGTTTTACAGGCCTACTGTCTTCGTTTTCCCCTTCACAAAATAGGCTTACCAGACATAAAAACCACTGCACATAAACATAACCCTAATTCTCCTCAAAAGAAAGTTACAAAACTGGTCGTTGCTGCAAAATCATCACTTTTATGATTCAATCCTTCCTCCGTCAAATCCCTATACATAGCAGAATATGACAAGTAATTAGTGGAAACATGCTAAGAATACATAACTATCTAGTTAGAATCCAATGCTTGCAGTTATTTAGTCCCAAATGCAGAAATTGTGTTCACCCTGAGGAATGGGGAGACTTCAAATAAGGGCAACAAGTAATCAAGCAATTTGCCTTAAACTAATGAGTAAGGAAAACAAGGTGAGTAGTGGAAACTGCTCACAGCGCCTACTAGATAGAGCGCAGAGATTTTTGGAGGGGTGATAGGCTGGCCGAGCGTTGATACTGCCTACTTTGCAGAACTCGCTCGAGCGGGCCTCCCAGAAACCCTCATCAGTTCAAATTCTAAATTAGAAAATTTAAGAAATGCCATTCTCCTACTGTCTCAATTCATAACCAATGGCTTCTGAGATTGGCTGTGATAATGAAATGGGTTGTGGAATGACAGATAATTTAAAGTAGGGGTAGATTACCTGCAAATGAAAAACTTGGATGCAGTACTATTCTCTACGAAGGGCATTAACACAAGTGTAAAGGAGGGATAAACACATTAAGAGGGTTTTACAATGAGAGTGACAAGCAATGAAGGGAGACCAGAGCCATGAGCAAGGTGAGCAGGGCAAATCCACAAGAGTTATAAGTAATAGAGGAAGATCCGTACAGGATGAGCATTCAGAGTTCCCAGTAACGACCATTAGTAGGAGAGGCACCTGCTATAAATAAATGAAGGAGACTTATGATGTTCATTAGCACAAGAGGTTTTTTTTTTTTTTCTATTTCGGAAGAAATGTACTTAGCGGCACACCTCTTTGAGTGTCTGACCGGATGGGGACATCAAGTGGGACTCAGCAGGACAGAGGTGGCCAGTCAGAGGGAATGGACCTTGAGACCTCCCACATGAAGCTATACAACAAACAACCACTTGAGCTAGCCCACGAGGTTTCAAGAGTTACTCTTTATGAGCATTGGAAGGAGACCTATATGTGATGTGAAATTAGTTATTCATTAGGTTTATTAGTTAAGTCAGCTAGATATATCCATAGATTTGTTTCAAAGACATTTATAAGATCTAATTACAAAGAAAAACTTCAAAAACAAAGGTTGCAAAGAAGATGAATTGATAGAGTATAATATAGATATAAATCTTTTGAGTGATTCTTAATATTGATCTTTTTGATTTGTTGAAATAAGCATTCTATCTATTAGTGTGAATGAAGGTATGTAGGATTGTTCTTTCTATTTGAGTTGTAATTCATTGGGGTTTTCATTATGAAGAGTCTTGTTTAAATCCTCATGATGCATGTTAAATTATGCTAAGACATTACATTTTGAGTGTGACATAAGGATCTAAAATGGCTCAAGGTTAAGTTTAATTAATTAAGTTAACTAATACAATCACAAATCAATGCCCTTTAGGTTTGCTAGTTCAAAGATATTCTTAGGGATTGATTAAAGAAAATATCAAAAAAAAAAGGTTGCAAGATGAATTAAGAGAGCAAAACATAAAGTCCAGTGAGTGATTCAAACACTTGAGAAGTTGATGTTAACATGAAAAATAATCATTAATTATTATTTTAATGAGGGTAAAAACAATCTTCCTAATTTAGCTAGGGTGAAGTCTATCAATGTGCAATACAAGCAAGCAATATGTCTTTATTCTTGAGATTCTGACTTTCCTTTGAAGCACTTTTAAATTCTTTGTGTATTTTGTGTGCACTCTTGTTGTATAATAACCCCAAGGGGCCAATGTAAAAGGGTTCTTTGGTTGTATTTAGTAGATTTGTGATGTAGTTATTTTTCTCTAATCTATACTAGTTGCTAATGATTACAACTAAATGCAACAAATAACATAACAAAAATAAATAAATAAGAAAATTCATAATAAGAAAAAAAATGGAACCAAATTCCCAATGCAACAAAAATGTCTCCTTTATTTTGGGCTAAATTACATGTTCTTTTTCAATATCTTCTTGAACAATCCTCACATAAAATAAGAGCAAAAAGCTACTCTAAAAACTTCACTTCTTGAGCATCCCAACAACCTTGTCTAAAAAGGAAACCACCCAAGTGTAATAGGACAACCACTAACACATTTGAAGTAGGGGCAACTACACAATCCAAAAGGAAAATGGTCAAATAGTTAAATATTCCCCTAAAAACAATCTTCCTAATTTAACTAGGGTTAAATATATTAGTGTGTAACATAGGTATATAGGATGGCTTTGTCAACAATTACGACCATCCCATATTAGACAAAATACAAAGTTTGGATGATCAAGAGGATCTTAAGCATTTGGATTTTAGATGTTTTGAGTTCTCTATATTTTTTAGCTTGTCTTTAAAGCTCTTTTGTATAATAACCCCAAGGGTCCATTGTAAAAGGGTTCCTTAATTGTATTTTATAGAGTTGTGATGTAGATTTTTTTCTCTAATATATAGTGGTTGCAATTGATTGCAACTAAAGACAACAATTATTAGAGTCAAAAAGAACAAACAAAAGGAAAATTCATATTAGGAACTAAAAAGGGAATCAAATTATCAACCAAACAAAAGTGGACCTCCTTTATTTTGGGTTGAATCACATGTTCTTTCTCAACCTCTTCTTAGACAATTCTCACCTAAAATAAGAACAAAAATCTACTCTCCAAAAAAAAATCACTTCCCAAGCATCTCTCAAACATTGTCCAGAAAGAAAATCACCCACTAAAATTGGAACCCAGGTAGTTACATATTTTGTTTACAACCACTAACACATCTATAGCAAGTGTAGTAGGGGAAAATTCGACATTTCAAGGATGAAAATTCCTATACTATGATGTATTGGGGTTTCATCAAAACCCTACAGAAGAAAATGTAGGATAGAGAACGGATATCACATGATGTGGTACATCAATATATAAAATAAATTGTCTTCTTGGTGAACAAAAACTACACATTGATAGAGGTGATAGAACCCCAAACATCTTGGATTCACTCGCTTCAATATTCAAAGTGAGTGATGAAGAGATATATGCATATGCAACAACATTAGTCAAGTTACCAAAGGACCCAAATGTGGAAAAATTTGACATATGTGAAGAATTTATAGATAATGTATCAAAGAAAAATACAGAGGGGCATATGGAGAAAAATAAATAAAAACTAAAAGAAAAAATGGGGAATTGGAAAAGAAGAACCAAAAGAAAAATTACTTCCACTCCATGGAGATCTAGAAGACTACAAGTAGGAGCATCCTCGATCACATCCACCCAATCAAAACAAAAAAAAGGAGAAAAGTGAAAATAAAATTACCCTCTACATCGATGCAAAGAAAAGTATCAGTTGAAGAAGCATTGGAAGCACTACTACAAATCAATGCAAAGAGAAAATAAAAAAGAAAGAAATAAAAGGTAAGTAAAAAGGACACACAATATTTTGTTGAAGTGAAAGGAGGAAAAGTAGAAGAAGCACTACAAGAAGAAGTGTTCCTTGACATCAACATTATGTTCGGTATGTTATTTAGAGATGCGGTCTTACAAACTATTGCACAAATATATGGAGAAATGGTTCATACAAACAAATCCATAATATAAGAATAAATTACTATATACATGGTTTCTTCTGCAAAAATTCTAGATGAACTAGTGGAACACTTTCCACAAGAGTTAAAGTTAGTCCTTACGAAAAAAATGGAACAAGCAATGCAAGAGGATGAGTGGTTAATGCATCAAGCATTAGAAGAAATCACTCCCTATGCTAATCCTAAAAAAAAAAAAAAGGTAACACAACTATAGGCCAAGGAGCTTTGATCAAAGCAAGGGGTAGATAATTTGATGTTGTTAAATCCAAAATTCATGAAACAAATCACGTATGAAATAGTTGAGGCTACTAAAAGTGCATATATGGTCATACAGGAAGAGCTCAAGAAGCAAAAAACACCATGTTTAAGGGAGGTCAACAAGATACTAATCATTCAATAGGACAAGACCTACCATCACCAAACAATCCCTCCTCCTCCACCACAACATCACCAATGTAGTCCATCAAGGATTTCTTGCACAAACAAAATAAGATTCAACCAATGGTGTCACCACAAATTCTCCAACTACCATTGATAAGGTCTCAAATAGATATCTCTAGCATCTCCCTAGTATAATTTTTTTAGTTATGAGATATATTTCATCACACCGCTCAAGAGGAGATACTTAAAAAACATATGGAGAACACAAAACCACTGGAAGGAATCATAAGTAATCTATAAAATTAGTTTCCACATCTACAAGGGGATACATCACAACCCTTAGGACAACTTAAATTCTTAGTGGATGGCCTTTCTTATAGATGTGGACACACAAGCAGCCACAAGTAAAAATCCATCATTGAGCTCAACAAGGAAAAAATGGATGAAGAGAGGAAGAAGTGTGCAATATCACACACCCTACTTGAAGAAAACATCAGTACACTCAAGACTACCCCAAGTTGATGTCAATACTCTATACCAAATTTTCTTGCAATGGACCAATTTTTAAAAAAATCTCAAAGGAAAAATAGAGCAAACATAACAACATATCCTTCAGGTGGCTACTACTTATGATTCTATGTAGCACATGGATGAAAAAATTAAGAGCACAACTAAAAACTATGCATGCTCAATTATAACAACTCTGTGATCAGTTCGAACAAATTAAGGACCAATTCAGACATTTGTGAGAAGTAGTAAGTCTAAATTTGGATCATATAACTGACATCCTTCATGATGCACAAAATATGGCACACCATATTCAGATCCCTTCCACCACAACAAAAGAAAAATAGATCTTGACCTAGATTAACTACCACATTCATATTTTGTAGCAAGCCAAAAACCAATGGGATAGTACATTCTTACACCCGAAGAAGATCTATAAGAAAATGTT
>CM021106.1:501473714-501811470 GCA_007115665.2 Sequoiadendron giganteum
GTTAAACATTGTGCAAATCAATGATGAAACAATTTAGTTGTGGGAATCATATTTTCCTTCTAAATTTATTTCTTTGAAGCCTTTTTTTAAATCATTCAAGTGTTTAAACTATTAGATCAAGTTGTGCAAATGAAAGTAGTGGATAATCATTTTGTGAGTCAATTTCTACATATTGCATAAAATTCCAAATTAGGTGCATCACCACAGTTAAGGTTTATACAGTTCGGAATTTAGATTTAGTCTTTCTCCCTTTTCCTAGCAGATTACTCAGTTAGTCATTTATTAATCAAGAAAATACATAGGAACTAGCCTAGAATCTGAAGGTCTAATTCCTTATAGGGTACCCACAACCTGGAATTAGTTCCCATGTTTCAACAGATTGTTGAAGTTCAACATTCGAGCATTCGGGTGCAATCTGTTTGACAATGGTTTTTGGCATGCCCGATGGGACAGAATTAATTATTCAAGTTGTTGTTTTGGTATGTATGGAAGGTTACCAGCTTTTTAGAAGAGCTATATTCAAGTACCTAGTGACTCCATGTTCAAGTTTCAAAGTAGATCAGTAGCAAGCAGCTTATGAGAAATATCCAGATGAGAAGAAGCTCTTCTCCATTCGAATATCTGCAGTTGTCTTCGCCAAAAAGAAGAGGAAGGATAGCAGGAAGAATATCTGAAAGGCCTTTAAGAAACCTGTCATTTTTTCCAACCTTCAGAAAAGATACAATTGTTTACACATCAAGGAGAGGCAAATCATTCACAAGGCAGCCGAGTGCACATTCAGCTTCACCAAGCTACTAAGAATCTACCTCACCTGTACCAGTTCTACAAGCTGCAATTTTTAGAACACCAGCAGCTCTAATGGCTAGAGTGCATGTGTTTGTACCATTCAATGGGGGCAGCCCACTGAATCTAGCATAGCATGATGATATACCAGTTGTAGCGTTAAAAAGTTTACCCTTTTTCACTAGCAAAGACCAAACTACACCAATAGAGCATATCATAGATATGGCTTCGCTATGTGGAGTTCACCATGTTACTCAAAAAAATGTTGCATTGAGGCTGCTAACAACATCTTTCAAAGGAAAAGCACTCCAATGGTTTCGCTGTTTTCCTATTAATACAATCGCCACATGGGATGATCTAGGAGATAAACTAAGCAAGCAATTCTCAGACAAATCTGATCATCTATCTCTAGTCGAGCAAATGATGACTATCAAGAGAGCACCACAAGAACAAATGATGGATTTCAACTTCAGGTTTCAACGAACCTGGACTAGGATTCTGGTAACGGTAAGATCTACTCCTGATCACACTTTTTTGTATTATCTTAGGTCATTAAACAGTGATATAGCTTTAATGATTCAGTCGATGGGAGGACTAACATTACCAGCAGCCTATGATATTGTTATTAGAGCAGAAAATAGCCTTATAAAGGCTAGTAAAATTGCACCTAGGCCACCTATGCCTATATTTCCAGATATCCATCCCATGATGCCTATCAATTTACCTCCAATTGCCACAATTCCTGTCGAACCAGACTTAGGCTATCAGCCAATTGTCCAAAATAGTGTTTTTCCAGCACAATCAGAATTCCAAGAGCTAAAAGGTAATCAACAAGAGATGGCCAAATTATTGTAGACAGTTAGCAATGACTTAGTCAGTATCAAGAGGTAACAAAACCAAAATTATAGTCCTTACCAAGCACCTTTTCAGCCTAACAGACCTCCCTATCAGGCTGACAATCAAGGATAGCGTAGGAATTTCAATCCTAGGCCACCATACAACCAGAATCAGCAAGCTACCAGCTCATCTAAGGAGCTCATTTCCAGTTCAGAACAACTTAGCACATGATTATGTATGGTGTTACCCATGTAATCAGCCCCACAATCAGGCTAATTGCATGAATGGAGTGATTAATCAAGCCCTGATGGTATAGAGCACATATGCTACAATAGAAAATATAGTGAAAGATACAAATGATCAGAGTGATCAAGCACAGAAAAATGATATGGACGTTGCCATGATGAATTGGCAAGGCAATGAATTATGTGGAGTGAATTAGGTACAAAGTCAAAAATAGTCAGATGCATCTATTGCAATGAACAAAAGATCCAAGAAAAGAGCAATAGATCTGAGACAACAAGTTGTTTCTGACAAATAGCAAGCTGATAAAGTTAAACAGCAAGTTGTTCAGCATAAAATTCAAGTTCCAGTAGCCAATAAAGAGAAGTCACAGCTTCCTTCTTCACAAAATATTCAAATTTTACCAAGAAAGCAACCTGAGACTGCTAAAGAATAGCAGAAACAAGCTGAACCAGTTAAAGAGTAGCAAAGAACTCAACCAGATCCAGTGCAAAAGGAAACTATTATTCCTAAAGCCCAACATAAGTTTAGTTCTCCCGCCTTTAATATTGTTGATCATATGAAGAAAGCAATTGTTAGCATCACTATGTTAGATGTGTTACACTTACCTGGGTAGAAAGAAGGTCTGCAAGAAGCCTTGGCCAAAATTTCCATTTCTGACGAAACAACCAGAGAACAGCCAAGAGTTCTTGCAAACAGTTCAGACAACAAAAAGGGGCAATCAACTCAAGAGGTGAAATTGCCACCCTTTTATGTTAGTCTGATTATTGGTAATAGCATAGTGCATAATTGCATGATAGATTCAGGAGCTAGCAGCTCAATCATGCCCAAACAGCTGGTAGACAAGTTAGGTCTTGAGTATGAGACATTGTCAAAAGGGGTAGTTTAGTTAGACGGTACAACCATTAAATATGTAGGAGTTATTAAAAATCTTCCCCTTACATTGCATGTCTATCCAAATTTTCAAATACCGCAGGACACTTATTTTATAGATCTCCCACCTTACTTTGTCGTTTATCTGTCTAGAGATTTCACTGCAAAGTTAGGTGGTTATTTGTCATCAGATTGGTCTCACATGTTTTTTAGAACCAGATACGGTACCAGAGTTACCATTAAGTCAAAACTATTGGCCAAAGACCATATCGAGCCCTATGTGCCAAATCCTATAAACGTAAACCTACCTTTCCATGATCAGGAGGATCAATCCATGACCCTCGACCCCACTATACCTATAGAAGGCATACCTGATATTAATTTAGATGAGTGGGCAGCCGAGAATCATGAGATTGACCCATTCAATCTCATGGATGAAATAGGTTTGGGCGTTTATATCATTCAGGAGCTCGATATCATTATTCCAAATCTGGTCAAAGAGGAAAAAGGGGGAGAACAACAAACTGATCAGCTTTGGAAGTTGTACTTTGATGGATCCAGGAGTAAAATTGGTGTTGGTGGAGGAGCAGTGCTCATATCACCTAAACATGACAGGTATTATTTAGCTTTTAGATTTCCTTTCAGTTGCTCTAATAATGTTGTTGAGTACGAAGCATTGATACACAGTTTAGAGTGGGCTAGAAAAAGGAAAATTAAGTGTTTACAAGTGTTTGGTGATTCTGAATTAATAGCAAATCAGGTTAGAAATATAAATTTAACAAAGAATGATTTGTTGAATCAGTATAAGCATCATGTTTGGGACTTAATTGAAGAGTTTGATGCATTTAATCTGTAATCAATACCCAGAAACCAGAATAAGCACGTTGATAAACTTGCTGCCATGGGATCACAATTTGACATCCCAGCTGAAGTTCATAACGTGCAAGTGCAGCAATATGTGAAGGTAGTTGTTAGACCTTCAATACTTGATAATAATGTAAGTTGGAAAATTTTTGATAGTGATGAACAAATATGCCATTTTCTGATGGAGGAGGCAGATTTTTCTGCTGGAAACCAACACGAGTTTGATCAGCAATATGGTGATCAAATCATGCAATTGAAGTCTAATAAATTTCCAAAGGGTTTGGTGACTCTTGAATCCATTTTCAACACTGACGACCAGGTTAGAGAAGATAAATCTGGCATCACAGTGAAGCGGGAACATTATGAACCAATAGAAATATTCAAGGACAAGCTTCTTAAGCTTGGCAAAATCTATACAAAGGAGGAACAATGAGATTTTATCTCACTTTGTCAAGAATTCAGCGACATCTTCGCTTGGGAATATGGAGATCTAAAGGGTTTTAACCCTGAGTTAGCTCAACATACAGTTGAGCCGGAACCCAATGCAAAACCAGTCAGACAAAAGCAAAGGCCCCTGAATCCGAAACTAGAACACTTGATGAAAATATAATTAAACAAGTTGATTGAAGGAAGTATCATATTTCCAATCAAGCACACTTCTTGGGTATCAAATCTGGTACCCATCGGAAAGAAGAACGGAGAGATAAGATTGTGCGTTGATTTTCGTGATCTAAATAGAGCTTCACTTAAAGATCACTACCTACTGCCTTCAATGGAGTAGATACTGTAGGTTGATTCAGGATCATAAAGGTTCTCATTGCTGGATGGATATTCAGGTTATAACCAAATATTGGTTAAGGAAGACGACCAGTATAAGACAGCCTTTACCACCAAGTGGGGTACTATGGCTTATAGAAAAATGCCATTTGGATTGTCAAACGTAGGAGAAACCTTTCAGAGAGCAATGGATATGGCTCTCCAAGGTTTGATAAATAAATTTGTTCTTGTTTACTTAGATGATATCACTGTTTTCTCATGAAATACAAATGAAAATTTTGGTCATCTTAAACAGATATTCGAGAGATGCAGAGAATATGGAATTTATTTGAATCCAAAGAAGAGCATTTTTGTTGTTCACGAAGGTAAGCTTCTGGGTTACATTGTTTCAAAAGACGGTATTTCTATTGACCCAGAACGCATTGCAGCCATTCTGGCTTTACCATTTCCTGCTCACAAAAAAGGTTTGCAGAGAATTTTAGGAAGAATAAACTTTGTTAGGAGATTTATTCCTAACATTGCAGCATTGCTGCAACCTCTCACAGTCATGCTAAAGAAGAACAAGCAGTTCAACTGGATGAAGGAGGGTAAGAACAATTTTGAGCAGATTAAGGAGGCACTTGCAACAGCCTCGACACTAATAAATCCAAACTTTGATAAAGATTTCATATTGTATGCATTTGGTAGTGTTGATACAATTTATGCCATGCTTTGTCAGCAAAATGATCAAGGACTTGAATAGGCCGTTGCATTTTTTAGTCAAATTTTGCATGATTATGAAACAAGATATTCATTTGTTGAAAAGCACGTGCTTGTTGTAGTAAGGAGTTTCAAAAAATTTAGACATATGCTATCTAATAACAAAATACATTTGTTGGTAGCTCATCCAATAATCAAGGAATTTCTACTGAATAAAGACATTAATGACAAGCGAGCAGGTTGGATAACCAAGGTCATGGAATATGATATCAGTATAAAGGTTACCAAGCTTGTTCAAGGTAAGGGACTATGCAAACAACCTGTAGAAAATGAACATAACAACAATTAAGAGGTCATAACAGTTCTGAATAATGAGGAGGAACATGTTGTTTCAACTGTTCTAGTTGATTGGATTCATCAAATGATCCATTACTTGCATACTGGAGATTGCCCAGAAGGTATGGAAAAATCTAAACAAAGATATTATAGATTACAAGCAATTCCTTATGCAGTAATAAATGATGTTTTGTATAAAAAGGATTTCAATGGAGTATTCCTCAGATGTATTAGCCTTGATCAAATTGAAAGAATCTTAGAGGAATTCCATGATGGACCTATTCGAGGTCACTTTGCACCACGTACTACAGCCCTGAAAATCATCAAAGCAGGGTACTATTGGCTAGACCTTTTCAAGGATGGTTATGCTTATGTCAGAAGATGTGCTAAATGTTCACTGTTTGCAGGAAAACAAAAGTTAGCAGCCCTGCCCCTGAATCCAATTCAGGTTGAGCAGCCATTCGGAAAGTGGGGACTTGATTTCATCGGTCCTATTAACCCACCATCAAGTGTAGGGCACAAGTGGATCTTAACAGCAACAGATTACTTCACGAAATGGACATAAGCAATTGCTCTAAGAGATTCAAATGAAACATCAATCCTAATATTTTATCAAGACATAGTTTCCAGGTTTGGTACACCTAAGTCTATCATTTCAGATAATGCTTTAGCCTTTGTTGGCTTGAAAGTTTCAAATTGTTCAGTAAAGAATAAAATTTATTTGAACACTTCATCCAATTATTACCCCCAGGGTAATGGACAGGCATAATTGACAAACAAGAATCTGATTAAGATCATTAAGAAGACAATTGAAGATAATCAGAGGCCATGGGATGACAAGCCTAAATTATCCCTTTGGGCTGATAGAGTTACACCAAAATGGTCAACAAGTTTTTCACCGTATGTTTTGGTTTATGGTAAGGAGGTGAAGCTGCCTATTTCAATAGAGTTCCCAACTCTGAGCTACATAAAGGAACTAGAGTTACTTGAGAAGCAGCCAATGCAAGTTTGGCTTGCTGAGTTAACAGAGTTGGATGAAACTAGGAAAGAAGCTTTCAGAAAGCTTCAGATTCATCATTCTTAGATGAAGAAGACATTTGATAGGAAAGCAGTAGTAAGAGTCTTCAACGAAGGTGACTTAGTTTTCAAATGGGATGAGTTGAAGAGCAGGCCTGGAAAACATTCTAAGTTTGATGCCATGTGGGATGGCCCATACATTATAACAATAAAGAAAGAACATAACGCTTTCCAACTCTCAAGGTTGGATGGAGAAGTTTTGCCAATCCCCGTTAATGGGATCCACCTCAAGTAGTGCTATTAAGCAGTTTAGTTGTTGTACATAATAGTATAGTTTCAGTTTCAGTATGTTTTCAATAAGTTCAGCTGTGGCCATTAGTTCTTATTCAAGATATTTCGGCTTCTTAATAAAGTGTAGTCACTACACTAGGGTTTCAAATTCTATCATAAACGCACTTTGCGAGTTTGTTCATCAGGGTAAATATAGAATATGCTCTAATACCAAATGTAAATATAGAATACAATCGATCAGGCATCCATCAGATGATTACAAAAATTCAAACAACGTAAAGAAAGGAGGAAGCTTTCAGCTTCTTTTATTTTGCTAACATGTTTGTTCATTGTGCAGGAATAGGTTCATTATGTTCGTGATCATTTTATCAGATATGTGGAGTAAAATGACCTCCCACAAACAGTTGAGCTCGGCATATCAAGGAGAACACACTCTCAAGTTACATACGAGAGTTCATTAATATGATAACAATCATTAAGAGAGCTGCTGAAACTGAGAATATAATCATACAAGCAGCCTTGTTTCAAAGAGATTCATAAAAACGATGTGAAGAACTCATCATTTTCATTGATATTTGTTCCAGCTCTACTTTACATTTTCACATTACATCTAAATGAAGTATCGAGCCTCTTTGTTTCAAAGAGAAATAGAAACAAATTATCAAGCACCAACCTATTTTATGAAGTTTTGAAATTGATTTCACAAGATACAATATGGATAAATTGTGCTTACACACATATGTTACATCCAACTATTGTTTTTCTTTTTAAATTTAATAGAGCGGGAGCATGTACAGCACAACAATAAATATCATACAATTACCGGTATTGAGTAGCTTTTACACTGGAAACGTTTCCCAGGTCACAGGTTGTATTATGGTCTTAACAATGTAGTAAATGATCTTGTATTTCAGGGCAGAAAATCATGCTTTCCAGGTCAAAGTTGTTTTACATATTTGAGAACAAATCTTTCATCTATAAAGCTCCAGGTTAAATGATAATTGCATGAAGAGTGCCAGGTGTAGGGAGCAACAAAAGGAATTTAAGTTGTGTAAAGATCAGATAAGCATACAGGAAAATGAAATATGATGATTAGAAGACATCGTGCGAGAAACATTCAGTATGAGAAAGGCATGATTTCATTTTTAGAAAAAAACCACCATTTTGAGACACTATTTTACATGGAGAGCAATAGAGAGCCACTGATTTATTCACAGCATCAACAAAAACCTTTCATCAAGGCAAAAAGGGAATAGACATAAGCACTGTCAAGTAAACCAGAGCTTGATAAGAACAAGGAGCTCATGAAGGTTCAAAGACAACTATTACACCATTTCAAAATAGTCAGAATCTACAAATGTAATGTTGTTACAGATGCAAAGAGTTGTTCTTACACTATTTTCAGCATACCCATTTTGGGTTTTCACATAAAATGCAGAATATTTTCAGCCTACCCATGTAGGGGTTATTCCCAAGAGTGCAAGTTACAAAAAATAAAAATCATGGGTCAAGCCCAATAATGGAAAAAGTGAAGGGAGTTTTGAGTTTTCTGCAGTTAGGAGACTTCAAGATACCCAGAAAGCCTTGGCGGCCAGAAGCTAAATTTTGAGGCCAGACTTCCTATCATAGGAGAAGAGTCAAAGTCGAGGCTTGCCAATAATAGGAGTACCTACAACATTTCAAGATCATAAGTTTCCAGACGCAGCCATTAAAACCCATGGCAGAGAAATCACTTTGAACAAGGTTTACAAAGAATGCAGAACCAAGCTTTCAAGGAGAGCTTGTTCTCAAAAGGAAAATGAACCTTATAGCGACCATCAAATACAGACCGGGCCTTTTACTACAGGAAAATTGATAAGCCACAGAGGTTGACCTACATTTTTCTTTTTTTCAGAAAGCCAAGGATTAGAAACGAAAATAGCAAGGTATTCACAGTAGAGAAGCAGCAAAGAATGGTGAAATTTGAGCCCAAGAATCTTCAATGGCAACATCATTCAACTATAAAATAAAGAACCATTTACTGTTCCATCTTTTTAGGCATCTTTGCACTAAAATAAAAGGTAGATATATGAGGAGATATAGCTCAAACTACAGTCGCAGTTGTGTGAGCCAAGAAAGTGCGTTCAGATACTATCAAAAATAGAGGCCAGAGTGTATAGCAACAATGAAAAATGAAATGAATGTATGCAGAAAAAGGATAAACCCACGACCTTTTATAAGTCTGTAAAAAACAAAACAAAAAAAGAAGAAAAAGTCAAATACATCTCACGCCGCAGCCTGTATAGAGGGTTTTGTTTTATTTTAAGATTTACAATCATTATTTTACCAAGAAGGAATTTCTTGTGTTTTTCTATTTTATGAGAATATGGAGTAAGTGAGAATTACCGTATAAGTCTGCTGAGAAACCCATGTCGCGGCCAAGCAGTTGACAGAAATATTAAGCAAAGTTCGAGGTCTCCCATGGTGGCACTCAAGAAAATCAAATACCCATCATGAAACAGGATAAGAATGACAGAGAAATGAATAAGCTCTCAGTAAATCCTCTACAGAACTCCAAAAGATTTTAGCATGGCGGGGCAATGGAGTTTTCCAGAATGAATTGAGGTCGAAACGAAAAGTGATCAAAAGATTAGGGTTCGACCTTCCTTTTACTCTCTGCCCTAATTTGATAGTCACTTTGACTATGTTTTACAAAAGAGTGAAATTTTTCATATTGCAAATATATGCTAAGTATGGTGGCCGACCTTTGTTATTACATAGAGTGAAGCAAGTTAATATTTATTAAGCATAATGAGTGTTCTAAAAATAAATATGGACTTGCATAATATAATATGCATATATTGCATGGGCCAAGAATTCATAGTTTCAAAGTATTCATCTGTTTACCATTAGAATTTTATTCTTGTATGAATATTGAAAAATCAATAAGCATCATTAAATATTAATGGTAATTATCCACTACCTTAATATTTAAAATGTAATGAATAAAGGATGGAGTAAACACACGTTAAATATTAAGATAATCATTTAATTATATTTAATATTTAATAATACTATCACCTTTCTCAAGACATGCGAGAACACAAGTAAACTGAAGATTGATCATACACGAAGCAAAGATGGAGTTTCAGTTAGGCATGGGTGGATTGACACAAATGAGGTGGTTTTCGCATGCTTGGGCCCACCTTTTGAGGGATTTGTAGTTCAATTGGAGTGCTACATGTTTCAGTTATGACTTGACAGCAAGTTTGGACCACCATGAACTCATTTTTGCATGAGTTTGAGCCTCTTTTTTAGGATTTTTTGCTCTTGCTCGTAAATTGCTTTGGAGTTATCATCTTCTCACTGAAATTGAATTTCAGTTCCATCTCCATGCCTTTTTGAAGGCCTTTTGTATATATTGGGAAAACTTAGTTTTTTCTTCCTAGTTCTTAATTTTCTCCTTTGCATTCTGCAAAGCGAAATATTTTGTAACTCAGCATTATTTTCAAATTAATACAGTAGCAGGTTTATAGGTTCATTAGTGTATAAATTGCAGAAAGACTCCTTTCATATTCATCATTTTTTAAAGTTTGCCTTCAAGATTTCGAGCATCATTATTGTGTAGGATTGATCGAAGAAGTTATTGTGTTGGCAGTTTTTAAACCTTTAAATACTTTTGTCTCCTTCATGAATTTATGTATGCATCCTAGTTCAAATTCATTGGTTAAACATTGTGCAAGTCAATGATCAAATAGTTTAGTTGTGGGAATCATATTTTCCTTCTAAATTTTCTTTATTTGAAGCCTTTGTTTAAAGCATTAAAGTGTTTAAACTATTAGATCAGGTTGTGCAAATGAAAGTAGTGGATAATCATTTTGTGAGTCAATTTCTGCATATTGCATAAATTTCCAAATTAGGTGCATCACCACAGTTAAGGTTTATACAGTTTCAGAATTTAAATTTAGTCTTTCTCCCTTTTCCCAATAGATTACTCAGTTAGTCAATTATCAATCAAAAAAATACATAGGAACCAACCTAGAATTTGGAGGTCTAATTCCTTATAGGGTACCCACAACCTGTAATTAGTACCCATGTGTCAACAAATTGCTGAATCTCACCATTCAAGCATTCGGGTGCAATTGTTTGACAACAGTAACCATGGAAAATTCATGGCTTCACTTTTAGATGGCGGGTCTAAGCCTGTGATCCCCTCAAATCCCATCCCTTCTCTTGAACGACCCCCTCTGCTATTCCTGATCTAGATAAGCTAATTGAAGATCCTATTCTTCCAACTGGTGTGGAAGGCGAGTCAGATTCTAAAGGCACCTTTCCCTTTATGGAGGATCTTGATGATTTTTCACCATATTTTTTTGATCATGATGAGGTGTTGGCTCGCCCACGGAAATGCACAATCTCTCAAACTGTGTACTGCATTTCTAAACCAAGCGCATCAAGGAAGAAGAAAGGACGCAGGTCAGATGCAGAGAAACTTCATTTGGAAGGTAGGGGAGCTGTGGAGGATGACACTCAATGGACTATGGATGCGTTGCTCTCGTAGGGAAACAGAAGAGCTTAGATTGGAGTGCTCTTAGGTTGAGTTCTTATTTCCTATACTGAGTAGCAAGGTTCTTTTTGGAGATTTTTCTTCTTTTTTGTCTCCTCTTGTGGTCTACTTGTTTCCTTCTTCCTAGTCACTTTTGTGTGATCTAGCTTTTTCTCTTGGCTCCCTACTATGTAGGTTTGAAGCTCTTATAATTTTGATATGATATATATTTGGACGTGGGCTCTAATCCCACAACTTACCTATAAAAAATAATAATAATAAATAAAATAAATATAATTAAAGACAATCTAAAATATTATTGTTATTATAATTGTTAAATATTATGACCAAAATAGATATTAATATATCTTATTATGGACATTAAATAAGGATAAATATATTAAAATAAATATAAGTATAAATATTTAATATTGAATAACATATTAACCATATAAATACTGAAAAACACATAACTATAAACATATTAAAATAAACATGTAAAAACAATATAAATATATATCATTAAAATATATATCAAACAAGGCAACCACTAAAGTCACACCCCTCCAAATAGAAAGAACACGTCTTTCCTAAAAAGTGCATCTCTTCTCAACGTGAGAGGGTATAAAGTATGTTTGAGGAAAGAAGGTAAGGGGATGGAATGAAAGGAAGGAGGAATAAAGAAAGGAACCTAGGAATATATTCAACCTAATAAAAGATTATGTGAAAAATATGATGACAAGGAATAAGTTGCAATAGGGTAAGTTCATTATAATCATTTTATGTTGGTATATGTTTGATATTTAGCCGATAGGCTATTCTGGGTGGGAAATCCCACCGGATTGTTGTCAGACGCCAAGATAATTCTGGATTCGTCTAATGCCTGATTTTTTTGATGGCAGTTTTTGCGTACTCCGATGTCCTCGTACTTTCCCGCACATTCAATTCAAGCGCAATCCCGAGCCCCTCGGGTTGACGAGGACCATACCGCACAGTACATGCTTCTGTCAGCAGGCATGGCTGGGAGCCGCACGTGCCATTTCTCACCATTTTTAAGGGCTCCGTGCATAGACTGTAATTTACTCAGCCACCAAATCTTTCTTGGACCTAATAAATGAAGAAACCTTAAGATGGGCTTCACATTGAAGCAAGACACAGGCAGGGCATTTTATCCACGGAGTTGCTTCACAGGTATTCTCTCCACCTCCTTGTTTTTGTTTTCAGTATATACTCCAAGTATTTTGTTACCTGCTACTTCATCTCGGTTTGCTCTTTCAAGTTTGTGTGGTGAAGTAGGAGGAGTTCGGCGGCTACACATCCAGCTGAGTGGTTCGTTTCAGGTATCTCCTTATTGCCCTTTTCCTCGAACAAAAACACCCTCTCAATTTCTGCATCAAATCCCACTGCTCCTGTTAGTTAGTTTACAAATTACATGTTAAATTACCCCTGTCGAGTGCATTTTCTTGAAAAATTTAAAAGCCTTCTGCAATCAACAAATAAATGCTTTGCTGGCTGAGCCAATTTGCATAAAATTCCTACTTGGAATTGATTAACTTGAGGCTTGAATAGGAACAGATTATGCAATCAACAAATAAATGCTTTGTTGGCTGAGCCAATTCAAAAGTTCTGATTGACATAATAATGCCTTACAAGGTATAGAGGTTCAAAAGCTTGCCAAAGATGTTTGAGATCTGACCTACCAGTGAATTGTGACCTACATTCCTACAGTCAATGCAATCCATGTCAATGAGCATCATCTTCATATATGCATGACAAAACTTTACAAAGTTAAAAACTTACAAATAGTTGAGTGAAGCCAACTACGAAATTGAATAAGAAGCACATCATTAAAGCTATTGTCGGCAAGATTGTTGCACAGAAAACAACAATTAAAATGAATTAAGAACTTTAAATGTAGATATAAATTCTAATCTACAATTACCCACGGTTTTGGGAGGTGATCTGTACACATAGTTCTGGTGCCCTGTGTAAGCTTCCACATTTTGCATACCTATCTACCAGGCAGACAGGGCACAGATAAAGGTTGAAGAGTTTGGTGTTACCCCTGTCGAGTGCATTTGCTTCAAAGTTTCTAAAGCCTTCTCAGCAAATCCATTTTCTGCATACCCTGCAACGATGGCATTTCATCGTATCTGCCTCCACAGCCCATGGTTGAAGAACTTGCACGCCATCCTCTGCAGTGCACCTTTCCATGGTTGAAGAACCCGTGGTTGAAGAAGTGGAGAATGGCGCTGGGCGTAGTGTTCTTCTGAGCTTTCCATATGGTTGTGAGTAGTTAATCCGTGAACAGTGCATGTTTTGGGTGGTGCCACGTATGGTGGTCGGGGAGGACAAATGTCTTTTGCTTTGAAATCATGGTGATGAAAATAAAACAAAAAATTTCATTTAAAGGATGTTGTCTCAGCTCCTTGCTGTTTGACGTTTTTTGTTCTGTATTCTACTTTTGAATATTTTAAAATAAATAAAACATCTTATTTTTAAAGATTGGTGTTAATGTTGTTTTTTTTCCTTATATTTTCTATTCTTATATTTGTAGATAATACAAAACAATAAATTAAAAATAAAAGTAGAATTGAAAACAAATGTAAAACTTACATCATTTTAAACAATAAGATTGTTATATTTTGGTCAAATGATATGTTAAGACTATAAAAAATATATGTTCATATAAATTCATTTCAGAATATTATTTTTAATGTTTTATATAAAATAGTTTCATTAAAATCTTGAATTGCACGATATTAACAAATTTTTTTATAAATATATAGAAATAAAAATATTCATTTAAGTAATATAAAAATTAACATTTTAGTTAGACATAAATACTAAAAAATTTGAAAAAATAATTCATACTTGTTATGAGAAGAGTTTCAATAATTTAATATTTAATATTAGAAGAATTGCTTTTTATTAATTAGTTAGTGTTATCATAAAATATTGTTTTCCTTTAATAGAAAGTATCAGATGTATCTTTTGGAACAATAGTTTGTTTTTCAATTATTGGTGCTATCACTAAAGATTGTTGTTTTCTAATGTGTTAACTATTATATTATAAAAATAAATTATTTTATAGATTTTTACTTAAATTTTACTTTTTAAAATACTTGATTAATGCATCAAATTAAATTTAAATCATTGTCATATTTTTTTAGATACCTTTTGAATCAAAATTTAAGATTTTATTATATAAAAATAGAGATTAGTGTTATCATAAAATATTGTTTTTCTTTGATAGAAAGTATCAAATCTATCTTTTGGAACAATAGTTTATTTTTCAATTATTGTTGCTATCACTAAAGATTGTTGTTTTTTAATGTGTTAACTATTATATTATAAAAATAAATTATTTTATAGATTTTTAATTAAATTTTACTTTTTGAAATATTTGATTAATGCGTCAAATTAAATTTAAATCATTGTCATATTTTTTTAGATATCTTTTAAATCAAAATTTAAGATTTTATTATATAAAAATAGAGATTTTAAACAACAAAATATTATACTACTTTAATTAAATTTTTAATCTGATCAATTTCAACTCTTCTTATAAGAACTAAACTTATTAAAATAAAATTAAAACATAGTTGATATATTTATAATGTTCAACTATATGTTTGGAGATAGGACACATTATGTTAGAATTAGGTGTATAGAGGAAGTTGATATTCTCACTTACAAAAAAAATGGTACGACATATAACACGAGGAATATTGTTAGTTATGGTAAAATAATCAAATATTATACTCAAAAAGTCCTACATTCTTATATTAAAAGTATAATAACTAACTCATATAAAAATAAGTCAACAGGAAATGGCAAACGTCCACCCACTCGCAGATATTATCACCATCTCCAGCAGCTCCTCTCAGGCCGATGTTACAGGACCAAAGCCTGATTTTTCTCCTTTGTCGCCATCAGAGTCAGCTTCGATTAATTGGGGTGGGATGTACCAGAGCAATATTGTAGTTCTTGTAGAGAACATCATGCGAGGTTGTCATGACACTATTGAAGATGCTAAGAAGACATGTGATGATGCATGCCACGTGCAAAACCATGACATCGAAATGATGCAACAGGCAGTCCAAAAATTTCGTACAACATCTATTGTTTTGGATGCATACTATGACTTCCTCTGAGCATTAAAATATGATGCACTTTGCAACATGCGAAATTCAGCTAGGCTTAAGGAAGATTTCCTAAAGCTCCTTTCAAACATACAATAGACTGTAAATAGCTTGCTCTAAATTGCTACTTGTTTTTTGCGAGTTGGGAAGGATGCTTTCCCTTTTGAAGTGAACTCAAGCCATCGTACATAATCAAAACACCTAATTATGGTCATCGAATACCTTATTTTTGGCTTGCTTGGTAGGTTGCAATATCCTTTGTATAGTCTACCACAAGATATGCTATGGTGGGAAGAATGTACAACCCCCCCTTATCTGCTACTTCATTTTTTGGCCCCTCCCATTGTAAAAAATCGTCAAAAATAAAATAAAATATTTTGTTAGATATTTCTAAGTTTGTTTTCCTATGCGTTGAATTTCCTCTACCTTTCACCTATTATAATCAAAAGTGTATAAATGTACCTTTCAACTACAAAAATAAACACTATACACATGTGATGTACACAACTGGTCAACATGAGTATATCCCAAAATGAATTACATATAAAGTACCTATTTTCCTTTGTTCACTTCCCATAATGAAGTGGAGGTTAATAAATAGCATTTAGAATTTAATTGTCTTACTCTACTATATCTTGTAACTATTTGGTGTATGTTGACACGATTTTACCCCACAATTCCTTATATCCAATACACTTTTGTAGGGTTTCCTGCTTCGACCGCACCATGGCAAGCTTATTAACTGTGGATGCAATCAGATTGATGCATGAAGGAGATGTGGCTTTGGAACCCCATGTCCAAGTCATAGCAATCTCGAGTTTTGGAATAGAACATGCGCGTACCAAATGATATAGGGTAGACATCTCTGACAGTGTGCACAAGCACAAGGCATCATTGTCGTCCAGGTACAACGACACAATAGATTCTAGCGATATCCTGCCTGGCTCCATAGTATAGCTAAAACGTTACTATTGCCCTCGAACAACTAGCACACAGTATGATTGTATATTCATTACTCTTTTACATAAAATAAATGAGCCTTACATTACAATTAAATAGTGTTGCTTACACTTTCTCTTGCGATAATTATTTAGGTGGATTGTCATTCTCGACCTTGACATTGTTCTGACAACGCACGCTATAGTTGGTGACCCAGTCTTCCTATGTCCAGAAATTCGAGAACAAGTTGACCAATCAACAAAAGAATCCTTTGGTTCACCTTCAACTTCAAATGACCCTTGCCTTCCTAAAAGGTTAGCCCCCAAACATCTGCTATTTGGTATCAATCCAAACCAAGGAAAAGATGCCCCATTGGTGATCACCCCTATCAAGAACTTGAACCCATTCCAACCAAGGTGGACCATCAAAGGTCGTGTGACTATAAAGAATGAAATACGCACCTACAACACAAACAAAGGAAGTGGTCACCTCTTTACCTTTGATATTATAGATTGTGAAGGATCAGAGACACGTGTGATGTGTTTTAATGAAGCAGCAACCATCCATTACGAAAAAATAGCCGCCAGAGCAACATACACATTATCTGGAGGATCAATACGTCCTGCTAATAGACTGTATAACAAGCTTAATAGTGGGCTGGAAATTTTGCTACAGGATGATTCAAAGATTGCCCTTTGTGCAGATGACCAATCCATCTCGAAAGACCATTACTCATTCACACCACTCAATGAACTTTTAAGCAAAAGGACTGGCTCGAATGTTGATGCCATTGGAATAGTCATTTGTGTTCAACCATGATCCACAGTCAGAAGAAGGAATGGGATAGAGCTTGCAAGGCGTTCTATAATGATAGTGGACATCACCAACACAACTATAGATGTTACTTTATGGGGACCATCAGCCGAAAAAGAGGGTTCACAACTCCAAGAGAAGTACCTCCTACATGAATCAACAACTCTTGCTATTAGAAATGGGCATGTCTCTGAATTCAATGGCAAGGTGATTAGCACCTCTTTCGCTACAAAGATATGGATAGACCCTGAAATAGAGGAGGCAAAGCAGCTTAAAACTTGGTTCAAAGAAAATGGCATTGGCATTCAGTATTCATCCACTAACTCCTTGCGGACGCCTCCACTTCCTAGAAGAATGATGATCAGTGCCATGTAGCAAGAAGCTCTAAATAGAACACAACCTCTCCTATTCATACTATTGGCAACAACCCGCTTCATAAAAATGGACTCATTTTGCTATCCAGCTTGCCCTTCTCGAGCAAACAACAAGCCTTGCAAAAAAAGACTATCCCAGACAAATGATGGAAAGTGGTTTTGTGCAAAATGTAATGCAATAATTGCCAACTGTGACTATAGGTATATACTCCAAGTGAACTTGCAGGACCACACAGATATGATATGGGCGATTGCATTTGATGAAGGGGCAACAAAACTACTTGGCATGCCTGCAGACAAACTGTACAACCTACAATTTGATCAAGCTACTGAACAAACTATCGAGGAGGTGATTTGAGATGTATTGAACAAGCAATACCTTTTCACAATCCGCTGTAATTTTGACATGTACAATGGTGAACAACATTTGCAAGCAACTATTGCGAAGGTGGAACAACTGGATTACACTGCAGAAAGTAGCTTCTTGGTCAAGACTATACAGGAAATGAGTCATGAAAAAGCTACTCCATTTGTGGACTACGCCAACACACTAGATATGTAGGCTCAGAGAATTGAAACTTCTTAAGCATACTATGTACCCTAATATACCTACAATGTCCGCATTACAAGTGTAGTATGTAAATCTCTTAAACTAGAGAAAAATATGTAAATGATGACTTAATGTGGAAAATATGTGCCAAAAACAATCATATTCTATATATAGTATATGAATGCTAAAATAATATATGTATATGTTTTCTTTTGCATCTACATATGCACACTAGACTTCTTCCATCTTCTTGCGTTCCATGGTTACAATTACAATTACAATGCATCTTTGTCATCTCTCTGGTTACATTGGTGTTCCTTTATTTGTTGTATATTGAATGTGTCGAGTACACTGGAATACAATACCTATACCAGTATGTAAATATGTCTTTGCATTTATAAATGTGTACATTACACTTCCTCAAACATTGCTAGCTTCATTCGTGTCACATTTATGTAATACCTAATTGTTTATTGCCTTTACAATGCATTGTGTTATTAATTTTCCTGAACATTTCCAGACCCACAAATGGGAGACTCCTCCCTACGAAATACTGCAGTCGGCTCACATTGAACAGAGATCCAAAGACAACTAAGACGAGAAAGAAATCGGGTTTACTATACTCACCATAGAGAGGAGATAGCTACTCGAAGGTGCATAAGAATATTGCAACAAAGTCAAACCACCCCACAGGAAACAGAAGCCCACATGCAACAACATTGTGAGGGAAGTGAACATTACTATGGTCAACATAAACAAACATCACAATGTCAAGATATGCAAACACAAAAATACATGGAACATGGAGCACCATTCAACAACAATGCCAACTTCATGGCAGCACTGTCAAGATTTCGACAAAGAATAGATGCCCTTTCCAATCAAAAAACATGCATTGTATGTAAGGAATGTTACCCAGGCATGCTCTTCCATTCATCTAATACTCATCCTACTTGTAAAAGATGCCTTGCCGAGAGAGGCATACCTCGATTCTTTGCACTCAACAACATGGACCTAGGAGAACAACCTGTAGTCTTGAAAAGACTAACCCAAGTGGAAGAAATGCTCATTGCCAGAGTCAACCCCGTCCTACAAGTAACCCGCACTCTTGGAGGCCAATATAAATATAGCGGTCACACAATTTGCTTCCCACAAGATATAAATCAGATTGCATAGGTTCTTCCATGAAGAATACAAGACTTGGACGTGCTCATAGTACAAAGACTCCATTCAGAAGGACACTACTACGATTGTTATGTAAGTAGAAGCCATATCAGAGATGCATTGCAATACAAACTCAAATATGACCCATACTATAAAGATGTTGCAATAAATTTTGACCACTTGGAGCAATTTCCAGAAGCAAGAACAAACATATCAAATATGATCCACATAATTGAAACAAACAAAGACATAGTGGTTCCAAGTAATGAAAGCAACTACGATGGAGATGATATTTCAAGTAGCACAGTAAACACATCATCGTTTATGGCCAGATTTCCAAACAGATGTCGTGAATTAGAAATTATTAAGAAAACACTGGATCTTGAGGACACCACAGACAACATTATTGATTGGCCTGAAATAAACTCATCTCCAATAAATGAATACAATATTGAGGGTTTGTTCGATATGGCATTTCCAACACTGTTTCCAAATGGAATAGCACTACAAATGCAACCACGAACTAGGGAAGTGCACATGCATGAGTATGTGCTCCACTTGCTGAGATTTCATGACCAAAGGTTTGGAAGGCATCCAAGGTTCTGATGTTTTATCTTTAACCTTATGATGCGACATCGTAGCCGGGGTATCGCAGCAGTTTTCATTAAACAAAATGCAGAAGAGAACATGCCAACCACTATTGAAAACCTCAGAGCACATCTGAAAAATCTCCCTGATACACAATTAGCTGACAAGCTCATGCACTTTAGATCTTCAATGTGGGTCACAAGACTGTACTGGAACAAGTGTCGTTGTGAACTAAAAAATATGATCAACCAAATAGGGTCTCCCACTCTTTTCTTCACATTAAGTGCAGCAGACACAAAGTGGCCAGACCTCCAACGTTTGATTTCAAAACACATAGCACTAGAAATGCAAACAAATAATCAACGCCTGGATAATGTAATCAATAACCCCCACACAACATCACTATACTTGCATCAACGGTTCATAACCTTTCGTGAAGAGGTCATTGAGAAACTCCTCGCTGCAAAAGATTACTAGTATAGATATGAATGGCAACATCGAGGCACTACACACATCCATGGATTCCTTTGGCTCCAAAATGCACCAGACATGGATAACCTTGATTGGGAGGACACTGCTAAAGTTGAACAGGCAAGAACATACTTTGACAAGTATGTGAGTGCTTGGAATCCTCACAATGCATCATGCAGAAACAACACCATTTACCGATCTCCATTGGACGATCCTTGCTTGCTAGACATAGCCAAGATATTTGCTACAGACCCCTCTCATGACTATGCAGAGATAATCAATCTAGTCCAAAGGCACACAAAGTGTAGAGAGGGAACATGCTTATGTAAGAAGGGGAAAAAGTTGGAGTGTCGATACAAAGCTCCATGGAAAGAACAAATTACGTCTACCTTATCATGTGATAGCACTGGGAAAAAACAATATGAACCTGCAAGGAATGATGATAGGCTAAACATACACAATCCAGCAATGATTTCAATATGAAGGGCCAACATAGATTGCCAACTTGTCATCTCGTGAGCACTTGTACTTAAATAAACTGCCAAATATGCATCAAAAGCAGAGAGAACATCTGAGACTTGTACTGATATGTTAGCAAGAATTTTTGCATCCCAAAAAATAGACGACCCGTCCCTCACAACGTATCAAAAATTCATGGCAGAGATTGTGGCGGAGCGTGATATAGGAGCACAAGAAACATGCCATATGCTGCAGAAATTGCCGCTTGTTGTTTGTAATCGACCTTTTACATCTTTAAATGTAGGTCGGAAGATGTTCCACCGAGTAACAAGAAGACCAGATGAAATACACCTCCAACCTAGCTACCTTCATTCCTACATCAATCGCCCTCCAAAATTGGAGGCAATAACCCTACTGGAGTCAGCACGCTCTTTCTCCTATTTTGCAAGTCGCAAGGGGTGCAAGTGCAAAGAAAGAAAGGTGAAAGCGATTGTGAATGTTTTCCCAAAGTTCTATACCACCCCAGAGGAGGACTCTGACCATTTTGAAACATTCTGCTGGAGCGAGTTACTACTGTACAAACATTTTCGAAGCTTGGAAATCGACATAGGAATTACTAAGGAAACAATTATAGAAAATTGAAAGCAAATGAGTGCATCCAAATATGATGTATGGCATGTAACTCGCACCCCCCAATTGGAGCAAAGCATCAATTGCGAAGAATCAGACAACGAAATAGAGATGGACACAAGGGACATAATAGAAATGAATGAATGGGAATTATTTTCACAGATCGACTCCTCAAACAATGTCAGCATAAATGAACTTGAGATGCTTGGCAGGCATGAGTTTGATAGAAACAACATATGGGATCAACATACAGTGCCACATGACCTTCATGACAGCGCTACACAATTCATAAGCATGAAAAAAACATGCAGCCAAGAAGAGCATGCTTCAGGCCAGTTTAATGTACTGGACTATGCCTTATCGCCCAAACAAAAACTAGCACTCACACATATTATTGACCACAGCAACCATCACTCAAATAAACCATTGCACATGATCATACAAGGAACAGCAGGTATAGGAAAATCCTACTTGATTGCTCGCATAAGAAAAGCGCTTGAGAGTGGTACTCTACAACAAAGAAGGCAATTTCTTGCATTAGCTCCTACAGGGGTTGCCGCATTTAATATACATGCATCCACTATACATTCAACGCTCTAGATTCCTATCAAAGAAATGCACTCATTGCAAGGCCAAGCATTAACAACATTTGAAGAAGAGATGAAACACATAAGATATATTTTGATAGATGAGATGAGCTTCATAGGGCCAAAGCTACTATTGAAAATAGATGCAAGGCTACGTGAGGCCTTCCCACACCAACAACACTTGTACTTTGGTGGGGTTTCAATAATCCTGATCGGTGACCTTGCCCAGCTACCGCCTATGATGGACAAACCTATTTACACATCAAACTCAACTGCAAGAACACTTTGGCACCAGTTCACGACTGTAGTCACCTTAGAAACAATATTCCGTCAACAAGGTGAGACTCCAACACAAAGACAATTTCGTCAAATGTTGCAAAACATACGAAATGTAGAAGCAACACAATAGGATTGGCAACTTCTAATGATACGCACAAACAGGCAGCTCACCTCCACTGAAAAAGAACAATTCGACAATTTGATGCACCTATTCGCTACAAATGATTTAGTTAGAATGCACAATAGAAGAATGTTAAAATTGTTGAACCGTCCAATTGCAATTAGTACTGCAACAAGCACCAAAACTGGAGCAGATAGTGTAACTATTGATGAACAACTTGAAAAACATGTACTCCTTTGTAGAGGACAGCGCATCATGCTCACAACCAACATATGGACACAAGCTGGACTTGTCAATGGAGCACTAGGTGAAGTTATAGATATTGTTTACAACCCTGGATCAAAACCGCCAGAAATGCCACTTTATGTTGTAGCAAGGATCGATAATTATAGCGAGCCACCATGGAATGAAGTTGATCCCAAAACTGTCCCAATAATACCCATAGCATTGGGTAGCCGAAGGCAGATCCCACTCACAATGGCATGGGCTATTACCATACATAAATCCCAAGGGCTAACACTACAAAAAGCAACAATTGACATTGGAAAAATAGAAAGGCAAGGGCTAACATTTACAGCTATCTCTAGAGTAAAATCATTGGACGGCCTCCGCATCCAGCCAACGTTCACTTTTGAAAGATACTCTAAAATGTAGAACAATCCATACACAATTTTAAGGAGAGAAGAGGAAGCTCGATTACAGCAGCTGGCCCCAAGAAGTGCAGATACACACCTCTTGTCCCTTTCTCCTTCTATTTTAAGATCGTCATTTCCACATTAAATACAAATTCCTATTTTGCAGATACCAACTATAGACCATGACAAAATCAAGCATGCAATAAAACAGTTATTGATGTGTCGTAAAATAGTTTTTGATGTGTCATTGAATCTCTTCACTTTCCAATTCTTCTAAGCCATAAAATAGTTATTGCCAATTCACTTCTCCAAAAAACAATTAGTCTTACACAAAGCAATTGACATTTTCCTTGCAATTTCTCCCCTTGCCATTCAATGCAAGGCGAAATTATATCGTGCTATCGGCGTAACCATTGCACCTTGTTGAGGTGCAAGCGCTAGTTATATTTTTTGGTAGACTCTAACATAATTAAGGTCTGAAATTATATTTGTATATATATATTTTATGATCAAAATTAATTATTTTTGTAGTATATTTATTATGGTTATTATCTGCAAATATAAATATACACATATTTTGTTATTTATATTTGTTACTCTCTTAATAAGCTTCATCATGATTATTTAATACAATTGTGTATTTTTCTATTATGTATATAAACTAAATACATATAAATATAGATGATATGCATGTTCATGCAAAGGTGAGTATTTCCAATCAATTAGGGATAATTATACATTAGACCTTTATATAGGATATATATATTATATATGATTATGTAATAATGATACTTGCAGCAATTATTGTGACTCAACAAATGATTATGGTTTTTATCTTGAAAGATAGACCTCGACCGAAAACTATGGCATAACACTTGATGAGGATAGGGAGTGTGTGGAAGGGAAAGGTAGGTAAATCCACCCAATGTTGGACGAAGCCCAAGACGGGTAACTAATCCTTGAGAGTGTCCAACTCGAGATGGTGCACGCACCCTTGGCACAGTAAGTCTACCATCCCACAAGGTTAGGGAGAGAAATAGGATAGAGGTCTATTCCATTCGGAAGTGAGCAATCTTTCATGTTTAAAACAATAATACCCTAGTTGACAACATAGTTATTTGTCTCTTTCTTAAATTATGTAAATTGAAAGAACTAAACATTGAATTTTGTGTTTTACATGAAATAGGATTTAAACCAATTTTCTTGAGTTAAATTATGGTTCTTATTATTTTCTAGGATTATTAAACTAGGGGACATTACAATTGGTATCAGAGCATGTTCCTGCCATCCTGAGTATACTACGTGTGCCTTACATGTATTCCAGTGTGTACTTTGAAATAATGTAATTGTATTCAAGTGTATTGAAAGGATTACCTTGTGACTTATATGTATTATTTGTAACATATGTTCATGTGAATACTTTGTGTATTACGTGTATTCGTGTATATGTTTCATGCTCATGTGTATACTTAATGACCGTGGGATGGTGGACAGGACAATGGTGTAGTATGGGATGCACCGAAACCCCTTCCCCACTGTTTGACGGTATACTTCATTCAATTGTAATTGTATTCAATGGTATACTCCATAACTTGTATATGTATTTGAGTGTATACTCCATGACTTGTATATGTATTTGAGTTTATACTCTATGATTGTATTTGTATTTGAGTGTATACTCTATGACTTGTATTTAAACTCAAGATGTATTTGTATTCGAGTATATACTACATGACTTGTATTGTATTTGAGTGTATACTCTATGATTTTATTTGTATTTGAGTGTATACTCTATGACTTGTATTTGAATTCGAGATGTATTTATATTCAAGTGTATACTCCATGACTTGTATATGTATTTGAGTGTATACTCTATGATTGTATTTGTATTTGAGTGTATACTCTATGACCTTGTATTTATATTTGAGTGCATACTCTATAAATTGTATTTGAATTTGAGATGTATTTGTATTCAAGTGTATACTCTATAACTTTGTATTTGTATACTTTGTGACTTCGTGTATACCTTGTATTCAAGTATATTCAAATGTATACTTTGTGTCTCATGTGTATTCAAGTGTATACTTTGTGGCTTATGTATTCAATTGTATTCAAGTGTATACCATGTGACTTATGTGTATTTGAGTGTATTCAAGTGTCTACCTTGTGACTTGTGTATATTCAAGCGCATGTTTTGTGGCTTATGTGTATTCCCGTATATTCAAGTGTATACTCTGTGACTTACAAGTATTCAAGTGTATGCTTTCAAAATACATGCTTTGTGACTCATGTGTATACATGTATTCATGTGACTTATGTATTTAAGTGTATACTTTACATGTATTCTTATAAATTCTTGGAGACTTCATGTACCTGTGTGTATACTTCATGTATTATCCGCATATATGCTTCATGCTTCTTGTATATACTCTTTTTATTACATGTATTTGTGCCTCATATTTATATTTTACGTATGACTTGAATCTATGTGTTACTTCATGTGTCTTCAACAAGATGTGTTCTTATAATTGCTTTATTCTTAAAGACTATGAAAATGTTAAAAATGTTGTATGTCAAGTTCCTTAAGTTGCTTGGTTGCATTCTTGAGCTACTTGGTTGCGTGCTTGAGCTATTTGTCGACTTGCTTGAGGTAGTTGCTTGCATGCTTGAGCTACTTGGTTGCATGCTTGAGCTAGTTGCCTACTTGCTTGAGCTAGTTGCTTACATGCTTGAGCTACTCGCTTGCCTACTTGAGTTGGTTGCCTATTTGCTTGAGCTACCTGCTTGCCTACTTGCTTGAGTTGGTTGCATGCATGCTTGAGCTAACTGCTTGTCTACTTGAGTTGGTTTCCTATGTGCTTGAGCTAGTTGCTTGTTTGCTTGAGCTAGTTTCTTGTTTTCTTGAGCTACTTGCCTGTGTGCTTGAGCTACTCGCTTGCTTGCTTGAGCTAATTTTTTTTGTTTAGTTGAGCTACTCACTTGCCTAGTTGAGCTACTTGTCTGTGTGCTTGAGCTACTTGCTTCCTTGCTTGAGCTACTTGCTTGCTTGTTTGAAGCTACTTACTTGCTTGGTTGAGCTACATGCATATATGCTTGAGTTGGTTGCTTGCTTTCTTGAACTACTTGTTTGCTTGGACGAGCTACTTACTTGCTTAGTTGAGCTACTTGGTTGTCTGCTTTAATTTTTGATTCATGCAGAGCTGATCAATGTGTCTACTTTATGCTCAAACTATGAAATGTTAACGTTGTCGGTCAAAGTGCTTGGGGCACTAACAAGTTAACTTACCTAAAAATGAATCATTATTAGTATCCAAATGCAATAATTAAGATTTGTATCTATTGAAATGAAAAGGTATGGCTCCCTCAAACTTGGGATACCAAAGGGATCGAAGAAACCAATTAAGAATAGAACCTTAGTTAATTTTGCAAATCAGGTTGATGTGTGAAGGGACCTCAATGTTAGGTACCCTGAATAAATTTGATACGAATCAATGTTTTAACAAAATTAAGATTAAATCAAGGACCCATAACCCAAACCCTCAGATCATTCTCACCTCAAAACTAGTTTAAAGTGATTTCTTGAGGACAAGCAATCTTGAGCGGGGTGGACTGTCATGTCCCCAGAATTGTCACTAAGGTATAAAGCGTTGAAAAGTAAAATGAATAAAATATATATTAAAATATACAAAGAGAAATATTAGCAATTTATTATTATCGAATATAATAATATTATTATCAACAATGCAAAATAAATACTAACAATTGATATTATTATAATTATTATATATATATCATTGCAATTTAAATATTATTATTATAATTATGATTATCATAACATTATAATTATAAATATGATATTGGCAATTTAAATATCATTAATCATTGTAATACATGAATACAATTATTCTAATATTATAATTTATCTATTGACAATTAGAAAACTGATATAAAAATAATAATAATAAAATAAATAAATATAATTAAAGACAATCTAAAATATCATTGTTATTATAATTGTTAAATATCATGACCAAAACATATATTAATATATATGATTATGGACATTAAATAAGGATAAATATATTAAAATATATCTAATTATGGACATTAAATAAGGATAAATATATTAAAATAAATATAAGTATAAATATTTAATATTGAATAACATATTAACCATATAAATATTGAAAAACACATAACTATAAACATATTAAAATAAACATGTAAAAACAATATAAATATATATCATTAAAATATATATCAAACAAGGCAACCACTAAAGTAACGTCACTCCAAATAGAAAGAACATGTCTTTCCTAAAAAGTGCATCTCTTCTCAACATGAGAGGGTATAAAGTATGTTTGAGGAAAGAAGGTAAGGGGATGGAATGAAAGGAAGGAGGAATAAAGAAAGGAACCTAGGAATATATTCAGCCTAATAAAAGATTATGTGAAAAATCTGATGAAAAGGAATAAGTAGCAATAGGGTAAGTTCATTATAATCATTTTATGCTGGTATATGTTTGATATTTATATTTTTGTGGTAGACTCTAACATTATATATATATATATAAATTAATTATTTTTTAGTATATTTATTATGGTTATTATCTGCGAACATAAATATACAAATATTTTGTTATTTATATTTGTTACTCTCTTAATAAGCTTCATCATGATTATTTAATACAATTGTGTATTTTTCTATTATGTATATAAAATAAATACATATAAATATAGATGATATGCATGTTCATGCAAAGGTGAGTATTGACAATCAATTAAGGATAATTATATATTAGACCTTTATATAAGATATATATATACGATTATGTAACAATGATACTTGCAGCAATTATTGTGACTCAACAAATGATTATGGTTTTTATCTTGAAAGATAGACCTCGACCGAAAACTTTGTCGTAACGCTTGATGAGGATAGGGAGTGTGTGGAAGGGAAAGGCAGGTAAATCCACCCAATGTTGGCCGAAGCCCAAGACGAGTAACTAATCCTTGAGGGTGTCCAACTCGAGATGGTGCACACAACCTTGGCACAGTAAATCTACCATCCCACAAGGTTAGGGAGAGAAATAGGGCAGAGGTCTATTCCGTTCAGAAGTGAGCAATCTTTCATGTTCAAAACAGTAATACCCTAGTTGACAACATAGTTATTTGTCTCTTTCTTAAATTATGTAAATTGAAAGAACTAAACATTGAATTTTGTGTTTTACACGAAATAGGATTTAAACCAATTTTCTTGAGTTAAATTATGGTTCTTATGCTTTTCTAGGATTATTAAACTATGGGACATTACAACTCTCCACTTTGGACAAATCTAGACTTGAGTTTTTATAAGGTATTGATGAGGATGCTAATGAACTTGCAAATCCTAGTAGTACTTGTGACCATAGGATAAGTGTGTCCAAAAGGATGTGTTCTAATCCAACTAGATGTGTGAAACAGGAAATTTTTTCAACATGTAGCTAAATTAGATGATGATTGATAAAGGATTTTGTCTACGAGATTTGTTTGTCCAAAGTTTAAAGTTATTGGTGAGATAAGATGTCAAAATGGTGTGATGTTGGATACCAATGTTATGGTTGATGTTTGATCCTAAATTTTTAAACCTAATAGGGACTTTTGACAAGACCAAGGTATTGAAAGACATGCATTTTCCTATTTGAGTGTTTTGAAACCAAAAAGATCAAATGATTTTGGATGAAGTAACTTTGGTAAAATGTTTGAAGGTGTGATATACTTAAGATTGTTTTGATAAAAACAACTTTAAGTATGCATTTCCTTGTTTGCTTTTATTTGTTGTCGTTCAATTCTTAAAATTTCATTAATGTGATTGTTTTTACCACATGGAGATCTTGATTATGTTTGAATCTAAATGTCTACAACCAAGCAAATTCTTTCCACAAAGCTCGAAATTGTGAAAATCAAGATGATAAGATTATAGTCCCCTAGGTTGAATTTGAAATAATGAGTAGATATATGAACCCAAATACTAGGAATCCCTTAAGATATTATTTTAATAAAAACAAGATAACTTAAGGACATGCAGTAGTCTAAGGCTCTTCAAGTGTATTCCATTATTCTCAAAGGGTGAAATTTTGTGACAATGTTTATGTTTGTTTTGAGTTATTTTTAAATGACAAGCAATGTGTTTACCAACTCAATAGGTGAGGGGGATATGTTACAAACCTTCTTCCATAAATTTAATAACAAGTTCAAACAAAATCACATTTACAACCTAGAGGAATAAAGGTACGTTTCTTCATAGTAGGCTTACCTCACCCCCGAAATAGTGATCAATTCAAATTTATGGAGGGGTCAAATAGGACATATCAAGGAAATGTATTGTCTTGTTACTCCTAGATTTGTACAAGATAATGTGCTCTTAAGGTTTATGCCTCAACCATAAACCAGACGTGGTAAGTAACTTCTAGGAATGGTGCTATTCCCATGCACTACTTTGAAGAATCATTTCGGAAAACTTAGTTGGCCTCTAAATACAAAGGTTTTTAATGATGTCATGAAAACAACTCGGTATACGTTACATGGGAGACACCAAATTATCTAGCTTTCCCTAAGTGATCCATTTGTTAGCATGAGAGTAGGTTCGCAAGGTAGCCTTCAATAGATTTATGCTACTTACTTTCGATTTTGCATACTTTATACAGCCCGTCAGTAAACATGCTTGAAGGTCACCTTGAGTTCTCCATTGCGGTATGTATCTCAAGGGAGGCCCTCTCTAATAAAAAAGAAAGGAATTATATTTCTCATCACCTAAGATCATACGAAGCGCAAGGGAAGAGGATATGTAGCAAGCCTTTGGGTGAATCAAAAAGTTTGTAAACTTAGAGTGTTTCTCTTCACCCAAGATCGCACGAAGCACGAGGGGAGAGGATACGCACTAGAATTTTACCAATCATAGCAAGAAAAGTAGACAATGATTCATTTTAGTGCACCAAAAGTAGATGTGTAAGTTCATTTTGATTGTACCAAAACAAAGTGTGAATTTGTCTTATTCATTTTAAGTCCAAAGTAAATGTGAGGATGTTTGGTTCAATTTTAAGCCAAATTTGAAATACTCATAGCATTGTAAGTGTTTAAACCCAAATTGAAATTTATTTACTCTAAAGCATGAAATTAAAAGGCTCATAGTTCATCCTTTTCACAAGTATTTAGAAATATTTTGAAAATTTAGACAAGATGAGTGTTAATAAACACTTTTTTCTTCAATCCATGCTTCAAATATTAGATGAAATCAAGAAAACAAGAAGATGTTAGGGTTAGACAAATGATTAAGCATCAAAACCCTACAAACTAGACCAAATTTCCATGTGATTTGAATTTAGGTGCATAAAGGGAAAATTTAACTTTACCAAAATTGAAAAACACCTACATTATTGTGAAGAGCATGAAATTCAAGACCCCGTTTAAAAAAAAGCTCTGAAAAATACCATGGTATGACCAAGATGTGGTCGTTTAAAGATGGAGTGCAAAAGAAAAAATACAATTGCACCAAATTTTCATAATTGCATCACTATTTTATAATTGTGTCACTATATCAAACAATTGCATCGCTCTATCAAAAAAAATTGCATCGAAGTTTCACAATTGCATTGCTTTGTCAAAAACAATTACGTTGGAGTTTCACAATTGCATTGCTCTATCAAAAATAATTGTGCAACTCTACAATTGCATGCCAATGCAACAATTGTGTCGCTTTGTCTCAAACAACTGTAGTGATCTACCCCAAAACCTGAAAAATCACAAAAATTTGAAGAAAAATTCATCAAATTTGATAAGTAAACCCCTCCTTCTAGCATCAAAATGTGAACATGAGCATGAACTGAGATAACCATGATTGAATTAGCTCAATTAAACCAAGCATTTAGCCAATTAAGCCATGTTCCCAATAAAATTCTTGAAAATGTGAGTTAGAAACCATAAAAACATGAAATAAACTCAAATTTGATAAAAGGAAACTAACTAAGCACATCAAACCTCATGTCCCATTGGGGGTTAGTTTTGACTCGATGTGGAAGGATCAACTCTTTCCTAATCCCATAGTTGCAAAGTTTTGATGATGAGTGATAATGGAGATTTGAACCACAATTGATGAAAATTGCTCAAATGAATGTTAATAGATGAAAGTATGGATGCAATTCAATAACATAACATTTCTCAAATGATTGTGGATGATTGCTCAAGAAATGGAGGCTATTTATAGGATTTTTGATTGAATTAAGAGCTAGGATCAATTTGGTTAATCAGGGGATCAAATTGATAGGAAGAATTGGTATTGATCAAGGATTCCAATCCATGGAGGAGATTGAAAGATCACATGGATTAAGGAATTTAATCAATGGTTGCAATTTGATTCAACAAACATAATTCCTTAATTTTAGGAGGAATGAGTAAGATATTTCCATGTTGGAGGAAAATGGTTTGAATTTGAATTGGAGGAATATTCCCATAGAATATTCCTTTGCGAGTGGGTGAAGTTGGAGAGATTAAAGAAATTATTCAATTAAATATTATAAATAGTAGTTATATTATTGTGCAAAATAGAGGAATAAAATAATTAAACAATTAGCTTGTTTAATTAAAAGAGGAATTTTATGACATTTAATTAAATAATTAAGATTATTTAATCAAACAGAATAAAAATTAGCATGGAGAGATGAATTAACCTAGGGTAAACCCACAAAGGTGGTTTACAATTCGAGTGAGGAAAGAAAACTTGCAAAAAGTGACCCCATGCAAAAAAAATTGGTTTTTGGGGTTCGAATGAACCCAAAAGTTCGAGCGAACCAAAAAAAGGTTTGAATGAACCCTAGTTCGAGCGAACCCTCCTTTTAGGGTTCGCTTGAACCCTCCTTTTCCCTCCTTTTCCCTCCTTCTCCCTCCTTCTCCCTCTTAGGCACCAAAAAAGTCCAAAATTTTGCACTTCAAAGATTGGGTTGAGGATGAAAGTGGATGAGACTTCACAAACCCAACTAGATGATGGCATTCCTCAAAACGAGTTATCCAACAAATATAATTTTAATATGTTTTGGTTTTATTATGTATTTATTTTTTTAGTTTTATTAAACATAGGTTTTTCACCGAAAATCAAGTTCTTTGTTTTACACATGTGGAAAAATAGCAGATTATAAAAAAAATTAAAAAATATGAGTGCAACAGATATTGAAGTCCTTGATCCAACAAAAAAAATTTGAGTTTCAATATATACAAAAAAAATTACGTTATATATAGTCCACCTATGTCTGAATTGTAATTGGTTTGACTTGGAAACTTGATTAAGGAAAAAAAATTCAATAAAAAACTATGAGACCAATTGGAAGCACTAGATATCAGAGATACAAATCTAAATTCAAAAGAATTAGAATTTTATCCTTCATGGAAAAAAATTATGTTGTATATAGTGAGCGCCACTCCTTTAAAATGTTGTTTACTGAAAAAATTTAGTTTTCGAATTAGATGGAAAAAGAAGTGCAAATGGGTCCAAAAAATGGGGTCTTTGAGTGATGTATTGATTTCTAAAAAAAAATAAAAATACATATTTAGAATCTACAAACAAACTGTCACAAATCATTAGTTTGCATCATCTTCAAATTCCTCACGGTTTAGCCGCTATAGGTGCCCAAAAGTGAAGATTTAGTTAAAAAAAATTATTTTAGTGTCCAGTTTGGCCAAAAATTGTAAACCATTATTGTGGGATCACCCCCTAATAATGTTGATTATTCAACTAATAGAAGAAAATGGTGAATTTAATTAAGCAATTAAGATTATTTAATTAAATAGTCGAAAAGGTGTTGAATCAAGACGAAAATGGTGTTAGTGATCAAGTTTGAATGCGTGATATTGATCAGGATAATTTTAAGTGTCTACACCTTGTTACAATCCTAGATGTGTATAAGGTCTATTTGTTTTACCTTTTTGATTCATTTAGTTCTTACTTCTGCCATAATGAAGCATAGATGGATGCTTTATGAATGTATTTCAAAACCATGTTTTTTCTCATATTTTTACATATGAATTTTGGTCTTCTACAAAGAGAGCGTTCAAAACATAATCCTTCAAGATTTTACCTTGATTTATGGTTATGTGTAGCTTTTTTATCTTTATATGTAAATGATTGATTATAGATTGTCTTTATAGATAATTTTTCAAGTGTTTTATCTCATGAAGAAGTCTCACTAATTACTACCTTGCAGGGATTTTTACATTGCATGATTAACACAAATGGTTTGTTTACAAGATAAGCTGTTTGCTAATAATGTTATGAATATACAATAAATGGCTACGAGATTTATAAAATTCAATATGGTTAGCCTTTTTTAATACAATGTTTGAATATTGATATTACAATAACTTTTGACCCCTCTTGGGGCATGAAAACCTGGGTGCCCCTGCACCAGAAGACCATAGTATGTTCTTCTAAGAAAGGAAGATAGGTACACAACCTATACTCCTCTAATCAAGGGAAGAAGGTAGTAGATCAAATGAGGTCTTCTATAAATACAAGTGACATTTTTAGTTAGATGCATACTTATGCACAAAGAAATAAAAATAATAAATTGGTCATATTGAAAATTAATTTCTATGCAAATTAATAATAGGTTATTAGAATGCTATTGCTTTTTGAATTGCTTTAAGATAGCTTATAAGAGATATCTAAGTTTTACAAGTCACAAATTCTTGGCATATTTTTTGACACATTTTAAATATAAGGCATTGCCATTGGAAAGTTGTTACTTGTGTAAGCTCTAGGGAGCTCATTTATTTTGTCAACTTGATTCCTCAAAAATATTTTGTAATGGATACAAGAAAAACTCACCTAACATTTGAATCCAACAATTTAAAATACTTGACCTTTGTAATTGAAATAATAGTTTCAATAGAGGCAGCCAAGTGCCTAAAGCTTCACCTGAACCGATGCAAACTTCTCTCTTCCCACCACTATTACTTGGAAACATCTATCCAACCCAAAAATGCACCTTTGACCGTAGTTATTAATTAATTGAAAAATAACAAATCTGTTGTATTATGATTTTCAATTAATTAATAAATACGATCAAAGATGCATTCTTGAGACTCGATAAACAATAGTCTATCACTTATGTCAAGTCCTTTCAGCTAGGCCAAAAATCCAATGCAAAAAACCACCTTTGCATTAGGATCATGGCACAATTGCCTTGGAAAGAAGCTGTCAAACATTTTGACATTGAAAATTGATTAATGATATCACATTTCCACATTTTGACATCAAAAATTGACTAATTGATTTTTCTCCTTGAACTCTTAGATGATCCTAAACGTTGACATGAAAATTCCTACACAATCGAAATGTGATCGGAAACATTGATGCTTACAAAATCGAATAAAGATATCATAAAGATATCATGTAACAAGAATCGAAAATTGAATAAATTTAGATGGGAAATTGGTGCCTGATCGGACGATGTCATTGATGTTGTGTGCAGAGGAGTGGGTTGCCACCCAATGCAGCCGGCAACACGGCCTCCACAACTTCCATACTCGCCTATCTTCTTTCCCTGCAAACATCAACACAGTTTTACAGGCCTACTGTCTTCATTTTCCCCTTCACAAAATAGGCTTACCAGACATAAAAACCACTGTACATAAACAAAACCCTAATTCTCCTCCAAAAAAGTTACAAAACTGGTCGTTGCTGCAAAAACATCACTTTTATGATTCAATCCTTCCTCCGTCAAATCCCTGTACATAGCAGAATATCACAAGAAATTAGTGGAAACATGCTAAGAATACATAACCATCTAGTTAGAATCCAATGCTTGCAGTTCTTTAGTCCCAAATGCAGAAATAGTATTCACCCTGAGGAATGGGGAGACTTCAAATAAGGGCAAGAAGTAATTAAGCAATTTGCCTTAAACTAATGAGTAAGGAAAACAAGGTGAGCAGTGAAAACTGCTCACAGCGCCTACTGGATAGAGCGCACAGATTTTTGGAGGGGTGATAGGCTGGCCGAGCGTTGATACTGCCTACTTTGCAGAACTCGCTCGAGCGGGCCTCCCAGAAACCCTCATCAAATCAGATTCTAAATTGGGAAAATTCAAGACATGCCATTCTCCTACTCGCTCAATGCATAACCAATGGCTTCTGAAATTGTCTGTGATAATGTAATGGGCTGTGGACTGATCGATACTTTGAAGTAGGGGTGGATTACCTGCATATTAAAAAATTGGATGCAGTATTATTCTCTACGAAGGGCATTAACACGAGTTGTAAGTGTAAATGAGGGGTAAACACATCAAGAGGGTTTTACAATGAGAGTGACAAGCAATGGAGGGAGGGCAAATCCACAAGAGTTATAAGTAATGGAGGAAGATCCGTACAGGATGAGCATTCAGAGTTCCCAGCAACGGCCATTAGTAGGAGAGGCACCCGGTATAAATAAATGAAGGAGACTTATGATGATCATTAGCACGACAGAGTTGGCTAGCATGAGGAATGGATCTTGAGATCTCCCACATGGAGTCATACAGCAAACAACCACCTGAGCAAGCCCACCGGACTTCGAGAATTATCCTCTATGAGTATTGAAGGAAGACCTATATGTGATGTGAAATTAATTATTTGTTAAGGTTATTAGTTAAGTCAGCTAGACATATTCATAGATTTGTTTCAAAGACATTTATAAGTTCTAATTATAAAGAAAAACTTCAAAAACAAAGGTTGGAAAGAAGATGAATGGATAGAGTATAATATAGGTATATATTTTTTGAGTGATTATTAATATTGATCTTTTTGATTTGTTGAAATAATCATTCTATCTGTTAGTGTGAATGAAGGTATGTAGGATGGTTCTTTATATTTGAGTTGTAAGTAATTGGGGTTTTCATTATGAAGAATCTTGTTTAAATCCTCATGATGCATGTTAGAATATGCTAAGACATTACATTTTGAGTGTGACATAAGGATCTAAAATGGTTCAGGGTTAAGTTTAATTAATTAAGTTAACTAACACAATCACAAATCAATGCCCTTTAGGTTTGTTAGTTCAAAGATACTCTTAGGGACTGATGAAAGAAAATATTAAAAAAAAAAGGTTGCAAGATGAATTAAAAGAGCAAAACATAAAGTCTAGTGAGTGATTCAAACATTTGAGAAGTTGATGTTAACATGAAAAATAATCTTTAATTACTATTTTAATGAGGGTAAAAACAATCTTTCTAATTTAGCTAGGGTGAAGTCTATCAATGTGCAATACAAGTAGGCAATATGTCTTTGTTCTTGAGATTCTTTGACTTTCCTTTGAAGCACTTTTGAATTCTTTGTGTATTTTGTGTGCACTCTTGTTGTATAATAACCCCAAGGGGCCAATGTAAAAGGGTTCTTTGGTTGTATTTAGTAGAGTTGTGATGTTTTTTTTCTCTAATCGATACTAATTGCTAATGATTACAACTAAATGCAACAAATAACATAACAAAAATAAATAAATAAGAAAATTCATAGTAAGAGAAAAAAATGGAACCAAATTCCCAATGAAACAAAAATGTCTCCTTTATTTTAGGCTAAATTACATGTTCTTTTTCAATATCTTCTTGAACAATCCTCACATAAAATAAGAATAAAAAGCTACTCTAAAAACCTCACTTCTTGAGCATCCCAACAACCTTGTCTAAAAAGAAAACCACCCAAGTGTAATAGGACAACCACTAACACATTTGAAGTAGGGGTAACTACACTATCCAAAAGGAAAATGGTCAATTAGTTACATATTCCCCTAAAAACAATCTTCCTAATTTAACTAGGGTTAAATATATTAGTGTGTAATAGAGGTATATAGGATGGCTTTGTCAACAATTACGACCACCCCATATTAGACAAAATATAAAGTTTGGATGATCAAGAGGATCTTAAGCATTTGGATTTTGGATGTTTTGAGTTCTCTATATTTTTTAGCTTGTCTTTAAAGCTCATTTGTATAATAACCCCAAGGTTCCATTGTAAAAGGGTTCCTTAATTGTATTTTATAGAGTTGTGATGTAGATTTTTTCTCTAATATATAGTGGTTGCAATTGATTGCAACTAAAGACAACAATTATTAGAGTAAAAAAGAACAAACAAAAGGAAAATTTATATTAGGAAATAAAAAGGGAATCAAATTATCAACCAAACAAAAGTGGACCTCCTTTATTTTGGATTGAATCACATGTTCTTTCTTAACCTCTTCTTAGACAATTCTCACCTAAAATAAGAACAAAAATCTACTCTCCAAAAAAAACTCACTTCCCAAGCATCTCTCGAACATTGTCCAAAAAGAAAATCGCCCACTAAAATTGGAACCCAGGTAGTTACATATTTTGTTTACAACCACTAACACATCTATAGCAAGCGTAGTAGGGGAAAATTTGACATTTCAAGGTTGAAAATTCATATACTATGATATATTGGGGTTTCATAAAAACCCTACAGAAGCGGATGTAGGATAGAGAACGGATATCACATGATGTGGTACATCCATATATAAAATAAATTGTCTTCTTGGTGAACAAAAACTACACATTGATAGAGGTGATAGAACCCCAAACATCTTGGATTCAGTAGCTTCAATATTCAAAGTGAGTGATGAAGAGATAGATGCATATGCAACAACATTAATCAAGTTACCAAAGGACCCAAATGTGGAAAATTTTTACATATGTACAAATAATTTAAAGATAATGTAGCAAATAAAAATACTGAGGGGCATATGGAAAAAAATAAATAAAAACTAAAAGAAAAAATGGGGAATTGGGGAATTGGAAAAGAAGAACCAAAAGAAAAAATGGGGAATTGGGGAATTGGAAAAGAAGAACCAAAAGAAAAATTACTTCCACTCCATGGAGATCTAGAAGACAACAAGTAGGAGCATCCTCAATCGCATCCACCCAATCAAAACAAAAAACAAAAAAAAAGAGAAAAGTGAAAATTAAATTACCCTCTACACAGATGCAAAGCAAAGTATCAATTGAAGAAGCATTGGAAGCATTACTGCAAATCAATGCATAGAGAAAAGAAAAAAGAAAGAAATAAAAGGTAAGTAAAAAGGACACACAATATCTTGTTGAAGAAGGGAAAGGAGGAAAAGTAGAAGAAGCGCTACAAGAAGAAGTGGTCCTTGACATCAACATTATGTTCAGTGGATTATTTAGAGATGTGGTTTTACAAACTATTGCACAAATATATGGAGAAATGTTTCATACAAACAAATCCATAATAGAAGAATAAATCATTATATACATGGTTTCTTTTGGAAAAAATCTAGATGAACTAGTGGAACACTTTCCACAAGAGTTGGAGTTAGTCCTTAAGAAAAAAAAAATGGAACAAGCAATGCAAGAGAATGAGTGGTTAATGCAGCAAGCATTAGAAGAAATCACTCCCTATGCTAATCCTAAACAAAAAAATAAGGTAACACAACTATAGGCTAAGGAGCTTTGATCGAAGCAAAGGGTAGATAATTTGATGTTGTTAAATCAAAAATTCATGAAGCAAATCAAGTATGAAATATTTGAGGCTACTAAAAGGGCATATATGGTCATACAAGAAGAGCTCAAGAAGAAAAAAATACCATGTTTAAGGGAGGTCAACAAGATACTAATCATTCAATAGGACAAGACCTACCGTCACCAAATAATCTCTCCTCCTCCACCACAACATCACCAATGTAGTCCAGTAAGGATTTCTTGCAAAAACGAAATAAGATTCAACCAATGGTGTCACCACAACTTCTCCAACTACCATTGATAAGGTCTCAAATAGATATCTCTAGCATCTCCCTAGTATAAAAAAATTTAGTTATGAGATATATTTCATCACACCACTCAAGAGGAGATACTTAAACAACATATGGAGAACACAAAACCACTAGAAGGAATCATAAGTAATCTATAAAATTAGTTTCCACATCTACAAGGGGATATATCACAACCCTTAGGACAACTAAAATTCTTAGTGGATGGCCTTTCTTATAGGTGTGGACACACAAGAAGCCACAAGTCAAAATCCATCATTGTTGAGCTCACCAAGGCAAAAATGGATGAAGAGAGGAAGAAGTGTGCAATAACATACACCCTACTCGAAGAAAACATCAGTACACTCAAGACTACCCCAAGTTGATGTCAATACTCTATACCAATTTTTCTTGCAATGGACCAATTTTTAAAAAAATCTCAAAGAAAAAATAGAGCAAACATAACAACATATCCTTCAGGTGGCTACTACTTATGATTCTATGGCAGACATGGATGGAAAATTAAGAGCACAACTAAAAACTATGAATGCTCAATTATAACAACTCTCTGACGAGTTCAAAAAAATCAAGGACCAATTCAAACATTTCTGAGAAGTAGTAAGTCTAAATTTGGATCATATAACTGATATCCTTCATGATGCACAAAATATGGCACAACATATTCAGATCCCTTCCACCACAACAAAAGAAAAATAGATCTTGACCTAGATTAACTCCCACATTCATATTTTGTAGCAAGCCAAAAAATAGTGGGATAATACATTCTTACACCTAAAGAGTATCTATAAGAAAATGTTGTTAGTAAACTAATTGAGTGCATGTATCTTGAGGACAAGACATGGTTTTGAAAGGGGGGGTGATGTTGACAAGTAAGTGATAGAGCGGAGATTCAAAACAAAAGAAAATCTTACAACAACCCACTGCAAAGAGGATGAGGATCTCAAGGCCGACTAGGTCTCACAAGAAAATATGCATTTTGTAAGGGAAATGTCTCAAACCAAAGATATATGTCTAGATAGGAAATAAGATGTAACAAACACACGATGATGATAGGAATGTATTGAAATATATTATATATCAAAATATATATCAAAGATGAATATTTTATACAATGTGTTGTGTGTTAACTAATAAGTATTAGGTTATAATTCATGTCAATAGTGTAGTATAGATACCATATTCTAATTCTAACTCTAGTCCTCTACTATTGTTGTCACTGGGTATAAATATTACTCATAGAAAATACTTGGGGCTTAGAACTTTGATCTTTGATCCCCACTTTTCTATCTAACAAGCTCTTACTTTCCTCTCACCATGGCTCCCTTATCATCCCTATCACCGGGTAAGTGCATGGATCTATGACACAATTTTGATGCCAAATTGAAAAAAATGCCAAAAAATACCATTTGGCGAGTAAAAGTAAATAAAAACCAAAAAAACGCATTCCTATCTTTATTTTTTGTTGAACCCATGGCTTGGCTTGGATTTTTTCATCTCAACAACTCACTCTTGCCAAATCTCTTCCATTTTTTTCACTCTTAGCTTGCAATTCTTCACAAGGATGCCGCCAACACATCAAAGAGATCGAAGATTGCGAAGAGGTATGTATTTCTATTGTTTTTATTTTGAATTTGATTAAGAATGTAGATTGAAATATGTTTTTTAATAAAACTCTGTTCTAATTCTTAGGGAATGAATCTCCACCTCCAAACATTGAGAATTCACAATCACCCCCTCACAAAGAGCCTATTGTACAAGAACAACCTCAAACCCCTCCATCAATTCATAGGCATCCTCAAGGAACACAAGAAAAAATCCTAAATCAAATTGAAAACAATAAAAGAGACATTGAATAATTAATTGGAAGATTAACCAAGCATGTTGAAACCCCCCCTTATAGGACAGGGATTGTCGAATCGTTGAAGTCAATTGTATCTCATGTAGGAGAAATGAACGAGAAAATATTTTTTTGGTAAAATAAGAGGCATGAGTTGAGACAATTTTACACTAGTGGTTTTTCATATGTAGATGTGAAAAAAAAAAATATATATATATATATATATAGAAAATTCGACTTGTGTGCCCTATTTACAAACCTGAGAACCAACACACCTTTATCTCATGCATGCAGGAGGTTCCCCATCCATTGGTGCCACCATGAATTAATTAAAAATAAATTTTGGGAGTGGTGGTGGATCGTATTTGACCAATATCCATGCAATAACCATGAGGTACCATAGTACTTTTTGAGGAAACTCTATCGTGAGTTTGTCCTCAATAAGAATTTGGCATCTTAGAATTTCAAGGTAGAGGCGAGGGCTCCACACATGACAGACCGGGTGCACGATGTAATCCACATTTGGCACCAAGACCCTTGGCCAAACTCATGGTGGAGCATGTCATCCTTCCTTCCATTGTTAAGGATAGTGGACACGTTGGAGTCAATTAGCTCGCTCACCCAGACCATTATATAGTGTGTGAGGCCTCTAGTAGAGCCTAATATGGAGGAGATGTGTAGACCCCGAGCTCCACCCCACCATTGTGGCGCTTGCAGTGCTATTTGCACATATGATTATTATAGTGCTTGAGATGCAACCACATAGCCTACATCGGTTATAGAGGCGATGCCTATGATAGATGAATTGTTGAATAATAAATTCGACATTGATACTCGGGTAAAATTTAGCAAGTTCATTTTATTTTGTTTATTAAATTATATTTTGAAATTTAAGAATAACTAAATTATTAGAATCAATATGATGAAATTTCACGGTTAGAGTGTTCATGAGAAGTGCTCCATTCCTACAGACCCTTTTTTCGTTCTTGATGTTGAGTCCACAAGTATGCAACTAGTATTAAAGATATTATTATCGCATTTCAACATTTGAATGTTTGTCTCATAACATGCTTTGGATGTCAAACAGTTTCTTGGCAGACCTTCAAGCTCCACACCTCGCTATTCATGTCCTCAAAAAACTTTCACTCATGTAGCCTTTATTCATTAATGGTGTTGTAAAACAATGTTAGCTAGTTTTCGTAGCTTTGTGTGTACAAATCTAAAATATTGATGAGAAACACAAACATTGGTTGGTCTTGTGAGATCCTAATTATATTTACCATTCAACATCCATCACATTCTTCCATTCCTATCATCACGTATATTTTAACCATTTTATATCACATATCTCAATCTATAACACCTTATATATTATACCACCTTCCTCCATATTTCATCTTATACACATATTGTTACAATAAACCTTTCCTTCTGCTCATTATTGACCAAATCTCTTATACATTATTACTACACACCTCAAGTTCCCACTTCATGTCCTATATTCAAACCTTAGACACTGCCTGATTCACTTTATGGTCTAATATTCCCTCCTAATTACTTCCCATTAACCTCTAGTATAGGTCTCCTTAAAAATGTTTTATTATCCCATTCTAGCTCATCCAATTGATCTCTACTAGTCCATTCTATGTTCCATCAACCCCTCTTGATCGTGTAACATTATCTTCTCCTCATTCACATTTTGTTCCTTTATTCCTTCCTAATCCCATCCCATTAACATTTAATAGTCCACCCTATTTTCCATGATCACCTCCTAGCCCATCCCACTAATATCTACTATTCCATCCTATTTTTCATTACGCCCTTCTACTCCCATCTTATTGTACCATCTATTATTTCACCCTATGTTCCTTTATCCATTCTATGTTATACCATCTTTATCCATGTTTCATCCTATAACTCTTCTCTATTATTACTACACACAGGTCAAGTTCCCTCTTCATGTACTATATTCAAACCCTAAACACCTCCTAATTCACCCTATGTTCCATTATTCCATACTAATCACATCCCATTAACCTCTAATTGTTCACCTTATATTTTGTTCTCCCATCCTAGCACATCCCATCAATCTATACTAGTCCATCCTATGTTCCATTAACCCCTTCTATTCTCATCCCATTACCTCCCTTATTTTACTGTATGTTCCATCATCCCTTCTTTCTCTTGTCCCATTATCTTCCCCTAATTCACCCTATGTTCCTTTATTCCCTCTTAATCCTATCCCATTAACCTCTAGTAGTTCACGCTATATTTTTCTATCCCATCCTAGCCCATCCAATTAATCTATTCTAGTCCATCCTAAGTTCCATTAACCCCTTCTATTCCCATCCCATTACCCTCTCTTATTTCACTGGATGTTCCATTATCCCCTCTTGGTCTTGTCCCATTATCTTCCCCTAATTCACCCTGTGTTCCTTTATTCCCTCCTAATCCCATCCCATTAACCTCTAATAGTTCACCCTACATTCTATGATCCCCTCTTGGACCATCCCACTAATCTCTACTAGTCCATTCTATGTTCTATTATCGCATTCGACTCCCATCCCATTGTACCCTCTATTATTTCACCATATGTTTCATTATCCCCTCTTGGTCTTGTCTTTTTATCCTTTCTATTTTAAAGCACCTCCATCCAAATTTTATCCTACACATGTACTATTACAAGAAATCTTTCCTTCCACTCATTATTGGCCAAAGTTGTCTTCTCCACTACCGCAGCACACCTCAACAACCAACTTCACGTGCTATAGTAAAACCCTAGATGCGTCCTAATTCACCATATGTTCCATTATCCCTTTGAAAGCTACTAGTAACATAGTAATCCTCACTTCATTCATGTGAACTTCATTGTGGCATTATGACTACATTGACAACATGCCCTCATTAACATTACTTCATCAGCATATGCAATTTGAATCTTAATGAGCACTTAACTTTGGCATTTATAAGAGTTTGGACTACCTCGATGGACTTAGTACTTTCACCATTATGTGATCTATAAGCACTATATTGTAGTCTCAATTGAGGATAACCATTTACTCTTTCATGCAAGTTAGTATCACCAATAGGGATTGTACTGATGCATAGACTGCCATCACTTCCCAAAGTTTTCTTGACATTGTGTTTCAAGTTCTTTCAACTGTCATTGACCTTTACCTTGTATTGATTTTTGTTATTAGTATAACCATTCTAGACTAGCTTTCTTCAAAATTTGTTGCACTCATGATGCATGAATTTTCTGCATTTTATCTATGAAGTTGTTGCACTTTTATATTTTTAGTTTTTCCTTATTTATGATAGTCATTTTACTACTCTTTTCATCTTTATTTGTTGCTCATTTATGACAGTTATAAAGGGACTACCTGAACTTGTTTATATGACTATTAGATATGTTGTTTCATTTTCAGATGTTGACATTAGACAACCCTGGCAATGTTGGTTGCACGATGGACCATGGAGTTATTGTAGTAATAGCCAGTTCTGATCCTTTGAGAGAGGTATGCAACATATTAGTTGATTTGACATTATATTTGCTCTTTTATCGTCTATTATTGAAAATTTTCATGAAACTTGTATGTAGTTTAATTTCTATCTTGATGGTTTCTATAGGTGGTTGTCACTCTAGATCGTGGATGTGATAATGTTGTAAATGTGCATGATGACTATTTGTATATGGTAGGTGACTATATTTTGTTATATGTCATTCCACAATTAAATTTTTATTTATTAACATCTATACTTTTTATTGTATCAATTGCAGCTCCAGAGGAGTAAAGAGAGGAGGACTAGTGAGCATGTTCGAAAGACAAGAGAACCAACAGGCACTCCATCCAACTGATTGTTGAAGGCAAAACGAGATCTTTTTCCTTCCCCTAGAGGGAAATGACTATGTATTAGGGTCATTTTTTGTATGCCTATGTTGCATTTTTGGAACATATGTCTTGTACTATCGATATATATGTGACATTTTATGTCCATATGGCTCTTTTGTAGTAAGCTTGTATGGCATTTTTAGATACATTGTATATACTTTTATCAACATATATCATTGTATAGCCTTATGGATTTTTGATTAAAGAAAATCTTATTTTACTACTGCCATTCTTGAATGATGTTATCATGCGTATTGTGTAAATTGTATGCTTGAATGTTGTAGGCATGGTTTTGTTTACATCTAATGCTTAAACAATTACTATCGATTGCTCAATAATCTCCATCTAATGCGTATTGTGTAAATAAGTTCCATTCCTGGTTGTTCAAGTATCCTTTGCAATGCTTCCATTACTTGTGCTTCACTTATTCACATGTATGCTTCACTTATTCACGTGTATACTTCATGTATATTGCATTTATTCATGTGTATGTTTCACACTTCTAATGTATAATTCATGTGTTCACGTGTATTCTTCATGATTCATGTGTATACTTCATGTATTTGCATGTATGCTTCATGCTTCTTGAGTTCTATTGTTGTCTAGTGGAAAGGATTTTAACACCAAAAGGTTTCAAATGAACTATAAGAGATCCTTCCCATAAAAATATCATAGAAAAATGTATTGCTTTTAATTCATGGTTGAGGCTGGCATCCAACAACTAATGGTTCTAATTCTAAAGCTTAACAATCATTCCATTTTCATCTATAGAACAAGTGGATGTTTCAAACCTCGTGGGCATATATATATACCTCTATGAACTTGTATGAACACATCAAAACTCATGATAGTTGTTGATCCAACCAACAAAATTTATTTGCATCTACTATCACAACACTTTACTTCTCATTAAATGAAATCAATGCACAGGTCAGTATTAATGATATTTTAAAGATATTAAATGTGTATGAACAAAAATATAAGCTTGATTTCTGGATGCATTACCCATGTGCAATTATCACATTTCTCCCATAGTCATCATTTAAATAAGCTAAAAAACTCTAATTTTCTATGCGTGAAATAACTGTTGTCACAGAGGTTGCACTCATATGCTAAGTTTAAATGCTCAACAATCTCATGAAACATGGAAACATCTTCAATCTTGTGGGTATGCTCATAGTGAAGATGAATCTCTAGATTATGGGTTGGTTCCCTTTTGATTTTTCTAATGAATTGATGATTTTGAAATAAAAGAAATAGAAGGCTTTGAAATAAATAGATAAGACCGAATTTGAAAGTATGGTGATGCACCTAAATGATAATGATGATAAAACCTGTAGACTGATTCACAACTATTCTTAGAAAAACTGTTTACACAATTCAAAAATGGCAATTTGATCACAAAAATGTTTCCAAAGAAGGCCAAATAGCTTATCTTTTCATAAGGAAAATAATTTTTCACAACTTGGAGAACAAAATGAATATAAGCACAACCTAAGACCTATGATGTAATGTACAATTATGAACAAGACAAAACTAAAGGTTTTAATGGCTAAACCACAATAATTTCATCAAATCATTCACAAAGACACTTTACATAATTGTGAAGAGGCATAATTGATAAATTCTAAATGAAAATAGTAGGAAAATACTACATAAGGACAAATAACATGTAACCTGTAATCTGCTGCTCTATATTAATAATTGTAAAAACTGAGTTACAAGACCAATCTCTCTTTGCAAAATGCAAAGACAAAGAAGCAAGAACTAAGAAAAAATATAAGTTTTTTCTATATATGCACAAAATGAATCCAAAGTGCCAAGAGGTGGCACTTGTAGTTAACTGTATCTAAAAACATCTTCGAAATCTCATCCATGAACAAAGAATATAGAGCAAAATATCTCTGAAATCTCATCCACAAGTTAACTGTATCTAAAAATATCTAAAAAGGTGAACACAAAGAAGTTCAAATGGTGTTTTGATTCCATGGGCCTCTTAGGCCCTAGCATTTAAATGTTGTTAAGATTGGTTCTACTAAGGTGTTCGACAAGTGGGAGAATTTTGGGAATTAAGGTGTCTCAACCTTAGTATTTCCTAGCATTGATTTAATTAATATTAAGCTTATTTATGCATATGTTGTATTTTTTTGCTCATCTTATTTCATCATATAATATGACTTGGCACAATGAGTTGTCATCACGCTAGCAAGTGGCATGGGAGGCGGCAAGGATGTTTGTGTCCCCACATGAGAATATAGGCATCCCATTTTGTGGTGGAGAATATTTTCTAAGTGTCAGCATCTTCTAATTATTGTATGATAGATTCCTATAACAAGTTATGGTGCATAAGAAATAGATTCTATGTCAAGCTGGACAAGTGTTGGAAGACATATTTGCATGGGGAATCTAGGTGCCCAAATTGAGTTATGACAAGTTGTAAGAGAATCACATATTATTAGTCAGTTATGATGGATTTTATTACAATTGTAAGTTCTCTCAATTATGATGGATTCGATGATAGCTATAAGGTGTGTAAGAGCATTTTTCATATCTATTTTGAGTAAAAATGGGGTGCCCAAGTTTGGAGGTATGAATGAAGAGTCAAAGAATCTTGTACAAGTGTCATTTGCATGCTTGGAGGTGGAAAAATGTGTCAAGTGGATTTGGACACCCATCTCTTGTAGCTTCCTCTAAAAGGTACCTTCATAATTGTATTCTTTATATATTGATGTCTTCGAGTGGGTTATGTAAGGTTGTTTTTGTAGTTATCAGTATTATGTCAAAATACCTCCAAAATCAACATTGTATACTCTTGGAAGAAGATTATCTTTGCAATATTTGGAACATTTTTTTCATTCATAATACATTGAGTAGGGTTTTTGAGTGTGGGGTTTTTCTCCCAAAAGGGTTTTCCCCATGTATATCTTGTGTTGTGTATTTGTAGGGTCATAGAAAATTTTGTTTGTTGGGATCTTTATTTGACAAAATGATATGACTAATAATGGACATTGAATATTAAATATTTTTTTTTGTTTTATTTATATTATGGAATCTTAATTATAAAATAGTTTTGTAATTAGGGACATAAGTTAAGTAACTCACATAATTGTTCTTAGATGTTATGATGGGGGAATTGCATAGTCCCTATTTTTGTTCTTGGTATTATTTTTCATGAAACAAGAGGAGTTCAAAAGGAATAAGCAAAAGAGAAAAAAGGAAAAGAAGAGTTGAAGGGTTAGTTAGGCTGGAGTAAGGAGAAACAGTTTCTGAGAGGAGGAAGGAGAGCTAAGAAAAGAGGTTGGAAGGTGAAGCAAGCAAGGGAGAATCAAATTTGAAGAAAAGATGTGAGAAGATTTATTCTGTTTGATTCCTTTCTTCAGTTCAATAAAGAAATTTTTAAATTGATAATGAAATTCAAGACTTGTTAGAATACCAACATTTAGAGCTGTGTGTGAGTCGTGACTTTCTCTGTGTGAGCCAACAAAAAGAAGTAAGCTTTGCTTTGTGTGACCTCATGAATAAGTTGCAGCTCTGAATGAGCTAGTTCTAGGCTCGGGGATGACTGGGCGGTGAGCAGAAGGAAAGATTTGAAATTTTAATAGCATAAAAGCGAAATTTGCATATTGTTAATCTTTAATATTGTGTTACTGACAATCTGAATTGCATGCAGAGAAGAAACACACAGCCAAAAATGGATAAAAGAAAAAGGTGTTGAAGGAGAGCATTAAGGTTGAGAAATTCTTAATTATAGAGCACTAGATTTTCTAAGTAATGGTCTATTTAGTGATGCATATAATGGGGTATTGACCAGCTCGATTTTGCAAAACTTTATACAAAAGAATTTGGGAAGGACTGAGATTTAGCAAGGAGGGAAGAACACAGGCGATTCAATAGATAAATACTTCGTGTACCCTCTTAGCATCAATCAATCGTTCCTTTAACAGACACAAGTGGGAATATTAAAGAAAACAATAATATCATTAAATCGATACCCTAGGTAATAGTGTGTCCCTAAAATATCTGCAACAACGGTTTAGTATGCCACAAAAAAAAAAATCTATATTGTGCAATCATCATATTAGGGATTAGTCCTTTTGCATTTAAATGAATATACATTTATCTCTTGAGTGCCCGAAATAGGGCTTTGTAGGCCACGATGCCTCTTCTTGAAATTCGCTGAAAGTGATGAATAAATATGTAACCGGTGTTTAGTATCCTTGATAGAGTCCAATAAAATATGTATGGAGACATTGATTAGCTCCTGAGCCACTGGGGAAATAGGGTTTAAAGCATAGATTGGATAGTTTAGTACATTGCTTTTGATTCTATTCGGTGCTATGACGAATCTGCTAGTCTTGAACCTAGGTTAATTAAAGTCAATTATTTTCCCACTGTAAAAGTTATTCGCTGCAAATTCCTTCTATTATGAGGGTGTCTCTATAATCATTTAAAGATTCAAGTTAGGTCTTTAGTGTCGCAACTACCACAGTTTGGTAATCTGAAAGGCAAGGAGTATGAAGAACTCGAATTTACCCTCTAATATACTTTGAACACATGTATCATATAACTTTATATGAATTCTTTGAGCTTTAGCAATAAATTGAATTATCAAGGTAGTCGAGTAAGAGTAAGTTAGTCTAGGTTTAGAACAAAACTTTGATATTTAACTGAATACATTTCATACACATTGCAATTGAAAGATTCCTTTGATGATGAAGGTATTGAAGATTGAATCCAAAGAGAAGTGGAAATTTGATAAACACTGGAAGTTGTCGCTCTCATGGTGGCGATCACATTATTTTTTTGAGAATTCGATTCAAAACTTTCTTCATTGTATTAGGTTCCATATTTAATTGTAACCTCAGTTATATTTTAGGATTTCAAACTCCATCAGACTGGAAAAATTGTTGTGTTGTGGCCTATGTGGAGAAAGCAGCATAATAATATGTATGTAGGTTTGATGCTATGCCATGTATATAATTGTTTGGAAAGATAAATAAAAGATTGTTGATTAACTGTTGTTATTCAAATTTTAGTTAATATTTTTTTTAAACATACAGATATAGGCAAGTAGAACCCTATAGAGTATTGCATCACTCAGAGTTTTCCCTTGGGTTCCTTAAACATTATTTGTGATTATTTTTTTATTCAAATATTTATTTCTATTATGGTTATATTTCATGAGTAAGCATCACAATGGTATCAGAACACTAGGTTTTAGCACTGGGAGCTTTGGGGAAAAGTAGTGATTGCCTAAAACAACTCATTTTGTTGTGTAGAAAATTTAAAAAAATGTATGTGAATCAACCTGGAGAACCAATGGATCAGGGGCCACAAATAGAACCAATGGGTCAGGGGCCACAAATACTCCAAGCTTTACAAAATCTGGTAAATGTGATACAAGAAAGGTTACTAGTGCCAAATCAGCATCATAATGTAGAACACTAGTTTGTGCCTCGGGAAAGAAGTAGAAGTCCCTGCCACAATGAAACAGAACATGTTGAGGAAGGAGAGCCAGGAAATTACCCTCCACCTCCTTGTAACACCTAGGCAGTTGGGGGGGCTGTGGTGGACATTGACAAGATTATACGAAATTTTCTTCGGTTGCAGCCACAATAATTTTTCAAGTCTACTAATGGATTAGAGGCTGAGTCATGGTTAATAAGTCTTGAAAATAAATTTGCATTGAAGACCTATGAAAGTAATCTTAAGGCCAAATTAGCAATTCATCAACTTAAGAGTAGTGCAGATACCTAGTGGCAGTAGGAGGAGAGGAAAAGACATTTAACCCTTGAAAATATCATTTGGGAAACCTTCTTAGAGGTCTTCAGAAAGAGAAACATTTCAGAGCATTACCGACAACGAAAAATTGATGAGTTTCACAATCTCCAACAAAGAGGAATGGTTGTAGCACAATACAAGGATAAATTATTTGAGTTGTCATAGTACATGGACTACATTCAAGATGAGAAGTTGATGGTAAATTGTTTCATTAGAGGATTAAATCACAATATAGCAGGACCGGTTTGGTTGTCTTAGCCCACCACTATGAAACAAGCAATAGAGAAAGCACTTATTGCAGAAGAAATCCAGTCGAGACCTCAGGACCAACAATGGAGTTCATTTTAGCACCATAACTGCAGTCAATCCTATTCTTTTAGGAATGGAAATAGATCAAATTCTTATTCTTCTAGACTAGCTCAGTCACAATGAAATCAGTAGGCTCGGTCCTCACCAGAAGGTTCAGTCAGGTCATGGAAAAACCCCACTCAAAGAGGGGATCGAAGGAATCATACACAATACAATGAAGCAGCCCATACTCAACAGAAATACATGAGGAAATCAAACTAGTACTAATAGATCAGTTTTCCAGTCTAATTCGAGCCACACTTGTTACAATTGTGGTGGTAAGGGACACTTTGCATGGGAATGTCTACACAATAAGACAATTTTAGGAGTCCAGCAGTCAATAGCCTCTGAACCTACAGTGGGTGATATTGGGAAATCACATCGAGTTTTTGTAGCATCTGTCATAGAGGTTCTCGAAAAAAATGGTAAGGTTACTATTTCTGTTCTTTTTCATTCAGGAGCAACAAACTCTTTTATTTCCCCATCTGTAGTGGAGAAGTGTGGGCTTGTGGTTGCTAAGAAAAATGTGAATTGGGACATGGAGTTGGCTTTTGGAGCTAGAATGTCAATTAATTCTCTAGTTAGAGATTGTCAGTTAGAGCGTAGTTCTCTTTCTACCAAAACAGATTTCAGGGTGATACCTTTGGGGTCTTATGACATAATTTTAGGTATGGATTGGATGAAGGCTTATGAGGCGAAGCTAGATTACCGACACAAGTCTGTTGAGTGTTTAGATGATCGAGGTAATAAGGTAGTTGTTTCTAGAATTAAGAGATCGGTGTCTCTTAGGATGATTTCGGCAATGTAGCTCAAGCAATGTATGAGAAAAGGATGTCAATTCTTTGTTATTTCCATCAATGATCGATCAGAGGAAAAACCTAACACTTCTTTAGATGATCATCGCATTCTTCATGAGTTTATAGATGTCTTTCCTTCTCAACTTTCTAGTATGCCACCCAAAAGGGAGATTGACTTTTGCATAGACTTAGTTCCTGGAGCACAACCCATTTCTAAGGCTCCCTATAGAATGACCACATGACAAGAATTACAAGAACTTAAATTGCAGCTAGATGAATTATTAGAAGGTCACATCCATCCTAGTGTGTCTGCATGGGGTGCACCTATGATTTTTGTTAAAAAGAAGGATGGAACTCTTCGGCTTTGCATTTACTATAGACAACTTAATAAGCTCACTATCAAGAACCATTATCCTTTGTCGAGGATAGATGACCTGTTTGATCAAATTTAGGGAGCAAAGATTTTATCTAAGATAGACCTTAAATCTAGGCATCATTAATTGAGAATTGTTGAAGCTGACATACATAAAACAACGTTTCACACAAGGTATGGTCATTATGAGTTTATTGATGTCCCTTTCAGTTTGACTAATGCATCGACAGTTTTTATGAGTCTAATGAATGGAGTCTTTTGAACCTTTTTGGACCGGTTTGTGGTCATTTTTCTTGATGATATACTAATCTACTCATGCACTGTGGAGGAGCATGAGGAAAATTTGCAACAGGTTTTGTAGTGTATGGGAGAAAATCAGTTGTATGCAAGTATTGCTAAGTGTGAATTTTTCCAAACAGAGATCCAGTATCTAGGGCATGTTATTTCAGGTGACGGTATCTTCGTGGATCCTTCCAAGATTCAGGCTATTCTAGAATGGCCCACTCCCACTAATGTAGCTGAGGTCAGAAGCTTCATGGGTTTAGTCGGATATTACAGAATATTTGTAGAAGGGTTTTCCAGGATTGCACACCCAATCACTTATGTCCAACGTCAAGGCAAGAAATTTGTTTGGTCTGAATAATGTGAGAGAGCATTTCAAATTCTGAAAGAGAAGCTTACTAGTGCGCCCATCTTGGCTATTCCAGACCCCACTTGTGACTTTGTAGTTTGTACAAATGCATCTATTAAAGGTATTGGAGTTGTTCTCATGCAGGAGGGACAAGTCATAGCCTTTGAGTCTCGTAAATTGAGGAATCATGAGCTTAATTATCCAACGCATGATTTGGAACTAGCGGTGGTGGTTCATGCTTTGACCAAATGGCGGCATTTCCTGCTTCGACATAGATTTGAATTGCATTCGGACCATTGGAGTCTGCAATATATCTTCTCTCAGCCTAATTTGAATGCTAGACAACGTAGGTGGATGGAATTTTTGTGTGAATATGATTTTCAGATCCAATATATTAAAGGGAAATAGAATGTTGTAGTTGATGCTCTTAGTAGGAGATGTCATGAGTTGTTAGCCCTAACTAATAAGACCAATCTCAGAGAGTGTATTTTAGGGCTATTACCTCAGGATTCTTTGTTCCATGAGATTGTTCAGTCCCTGAGTCCTTTGAAAGGTAAGTTTGAAGGATATTTTATGGATGTTGGTGGGATACTTCGACATCATGGACGTATATATGTTCCTTTATTTGGAGACCTTAGAGGTTTGATTATGACTAAGGCTCATCGGGCACCTTATGCCACTCATCCTGGTGTTAAAAAAATGCATGCAGATCTTTAGAAGTTGTACTTCTGGGCAGGGATGTAGAAGGATATCGCAGATTTTGTTGCTTGTTGTTTAGAGTGTCAAAGAGTAAAAGCAGACCATTAACACCCACCAGGTTTATTGTACCCACATGCAATTCCAGAGTGGAAATGGGATGTGATTTCTACGGACTCCATTGTAGGTTTACCACTCACTACTCGTCGACATGATGCCATTATGGTGACTTTAGATAAATTAGCGAAAGCAACACATTTATCTTTGATGAGTTATTCCTATAATGTTGCTTTAGTTGCCAGAGTTTTTCTTCATGACATAGTCCGACTTCATGGTGTGTTTGTTATCAGGGAAACTAGTAGTGCTCATTCCATGGATAATCCCCCTACAAAACTTGTTCGTCTCCTAGGTTCGTGATGTTCAAGCACGCAAAATGAGGCAATTTTTGATCCACCTCAAAATGTGTTTCAAAGTCTCATATATTCAATTTGAGCATCCCCCTACGTTCGCCTCGGAAAGACCTTCGAAACAAGTACCTTCGCGAGCTCTCACTATTGATACTTAGTGAAATAGTGAAAAGTGCAATTGTCTGAAAAAACAACACTCTAACTCTTTTTCAAAAAAATGAATAAGTGTTAAAGTGAAAGGGCGCTAAAAATCAGTGCCCCTACACTTAAGTGATTGTGTTTTGGTGCAAATTCATTGATTTTTAGCGCCCTTGCACTTTTCTTCCTGACTTAATCAATTTTTTGACTAAGGCGTCATTTTTTGGTCCTTTTGCACATTTCACTGAAAGTGCCACTTTTTGTGCCTCATTTAAATGAGCGAATTGAGTTAGCTTTTAACACTTTTAAATCACTTAAAAGTATTTTTGGTTCACTCCATTTCATTCTTAACTTCTTTCTTTCACCTCCAAAGTGTTGGGCATCCATTCTCCAAACAAAAACGTGTTTTCTTTTTTCAAGATCTTTTCAAGTTTTTGGTTCGATCTTGTTTGATTGTTTCAGGTATGTTTTCATTTTCTTCTTTCTCATAATATTAGTTTATGATTCACTTTTTCCTTTTTCTATCAAACACATCCTAGGTTTTCATTTATGATTTTCAACGTTGCCTTCTCAAAAACGTGTTTTTGTCATTCACATTTTTCTTTTCTTCTTTGAGCAATCACGCGGGCCTTTACATTCCTCTCTCTCTCTTGAGCTTGAGTCACGAGTCTCCATCTTATCCTCCACACTTCTCATATGTGTAATGAGTTCTTGGAGGCATGTGTTTTGGTAAACAAAGTAGACATTCATTTTCTGAAAATGAAATACAAATACCATTGGCTTTGTTTCAAACGTCTTGTTCTTACCTTGAAGGGATCTCCTCTTCTCATATCAAAGGCGTAAGATCTTTATCCTCTCCATTTTTCACTAATTGCAAAAGCTCCCATTTTCCATGCCTTGACACCATTCAAAATTTTCTAAGTTTCCAGCAAAAGTGTCAGGGCGTTGAAAATCAACGCTCTGACATTTTTTTGTCAAATCTCTAACACTTGGTGCAAGGGCGTTGAAAATCAGCGCCACTGCACCATGTTCACTTCCCTCTAAGTGCAAATCAGCGCCCTTACACTTTTCACATTTTTTAACTTAAAATTTTTTGAGTTGCTCTTCTTTGGCTCTGGAGGCCGTCTTTCCGCTCTCACCACGTTTTTTGTGCCTCGTCACTCAAATCATGCTTGCTCGACATCATTGCTTGCTTCGTGCATCCCAATGCTACTTTTTGGCTAACAGTTGTTGATTCTTATTTGCAGTTCATTCTTAGATCTCGTCAAGGGTTCCTTGGAGATTGTATATCTTGATCCAATTGCTATCAGATGATAGCTAAGAAGCCCCCTTCGTCTTCAAAATTTGAAGGCAAAATGAAATACAAATACCAAGGCATTTATCCGCTGACAGTAGTGATTTCAAAAGTGGATGAGATCAAAGACACTGATGTTGGTCATCAAGACCTCATTGATTTCACAAGGAGAACCGAGCAAAAACCTCTTGAAGATTCTCAGAGAGCTATTGTGCATAGTAACCTACATCTTGTTTCTACATTCCTGATTGCTACACATCATACAGATTTTGTCCTCCAAGTTGCATCTCACTACATCCGGGAAAGAAAAAGTGTCATTGATTCTTCTGGACATGAGATTCTGAGACTAGACCCAGATTTCTTCGATATTGTTTTCAAAGTCCCACAAATGGAGAAGTACATTGATATTTCAGTTCAATCGACACGGGAAGTCTATGACTCGGATCTAAAGAAGGCTAAATACTTGATTAATAGTCAATGGTTGAAAGAACCCAGGAATACTATCTCTAGATGGCCGAAGGGACTTCCACGAGATGACTTCAAGGAAGATATCAAAGACATGATAATAATTTTGAGAAGAGTTAAGGGACTGACTAAAATGTCTCATTTTCATGATTGGATGTACGATTACATTTGAATCATAAGAAGGCAGAAGGATCATATTGATTGGGGCAAACTGATCAGTGATGCAATTCATGAGCAACTGATAAATGTGTCAACCACCTTGAAGTTTTATATGACCTCTTACCTAGTGTACACTGCAGTCGTGATGAGACAATTCCCAGGTTTATCTACAAAAGGGAACCGACTTTCTACATCTGTGTACAATTATTTCTACCAGCTGGAACTAAAGGAAATCCATCACCATTTCAGGAGGGTCACTGATGATTTCTTTGCACCTTTACTTTTCAGTTTTGACCCAACTCTCGAGAAAAAAAGAGTGTTTGATGAGGCCTACAAGGTGGTAAGTAAATTCAGATGCATATATCTCCAGTTCTCAACTTTTACTTACATAAGGGTGGGTTGCTACACTAGCTGCCCTTATATGTTGCCCAGATATCCTTCAGACAAGTGGATATTGATGGAGTTATGTAGACAGCTAATTTTAGTCCACAAGAACGTCGAAGGATTCATAAACTTGGATTTAAGTTTCCACTGACAATCGGTAGGTATACCATCAAGAGTGTGCAAAAATAAAAATCAATCTATGTTGACTGACATGCAGATCATGACAATCATGACTTACAAATACAAGCCTTATTTTGATTACCGGGATGTCAAGAAGAGGCTGAAAAAGGGGTACAAGCATGGATACCACTTTGAAGACATTTGGGTTGATTGCAAAGATGAAGAGGCTACCTATAAGATGGATTATTACAGGTTGACCGTTCAACAGATCATAGATCTTGGTGTTGCTAACCTACCAGAGGAGTTCACAGATCCTAGTGATTTCATGAATGTTACTTATGATGAACAACAAATCTCTAAGAAACCTTTGCCTGCAATTCAATGGTCTAAGAAGGAGAAAGTTTCCATCAAAGAAAGGTTGGTGCCAATATTGGCTAACACTACTGAATGGTTACATAAGCATGGCTTTGAGATGAAAAATTTCAGGACAGAGTCTGAAGGAGAAGAATCTAGAGCAGAAGTCAGTCGACAACAAGAATCCTGCCCAAAAGATAAATCAGCGGTTATTCCCACTTCTTCCAAAAAAGGCCCTAGGATTAAGTTCACCATTGGCAAGAAGGATGCTCGAGCCATGCGTGAAGAAGAAACAATGGAATCTGAACCATCCCGCTCGGAAGGAAACGAGTCTATTTCTGAAGAGATAGATTTTGATGAAGAAGAAAATTCAAGTGATCAATCTGATGAAGATGAAGATTGAGAAGAAGTTGACTCTGATGAGTAAGAACACTCTAAAGATGAACATGAGTCTGAAGGTTACCAAGAAGGTGAAAAAGAGTTAGAGGATCAAGAAAGTGATCAACGAGAAGTCAGGCATGATGAAGAACAAGCTATGTCTCCAACTGAGAATGTAGTTGAAAATTTTCCCCAGTCATCATCACCTGTAATTTCAAATGTTCCTCGTACACTTCCTATTTCGAACACTCCTCAGCCACCTTTTCCCATGTCATTTATTCCTACATCTACCATACCCGTAGTGGACATTGCACCACTCCCTTTAGTGTCAACCACACTAGATACTCCTTCGATAACAAGTATTCCAACGATTGACGTTTTGTCAAGTTCTCCATTGTCTATTCCCAACTTGTCATCCCCATCATATGATCTCAATTTTGAAGCTGAGTTTAAAAGGTTTATGAGTGACTCTTTGCAGAATTAGATCAATGTGCAGGTTTTTGGAACAATAATGATAGATACTTCGCCAAGAGATTTTCCCTAGTCATCATCACCTATAATTCCAAACATTTTTCGTACACTTCCTATTTCGAACACTCCTCTGCCACCTATTCCCACGTCACCTATTGCTACATCTACCATACCCGCAGTGGACATTACACCACTCCATGTAGCATCAACCACACTAGATACTCCTTCAATAACAAGTATTCTAACGGTTGGCGTTTTGTCAAGTTCTCCATCATCTATTCCTAGCTTGTCATCCCCATCATATAATCTCAATTCAAAAGCTGAGTTTAACAGGTTTATGAGTGACTCTTTGTAGAATAAGATCAATGTGCAGGTTTCTGGAACAGTAATGACAGATACTTTGCCAATTGTTTCTATACTAGTCATTCCCTCAGAAGTGGTGGTAACAAAAGAGTTGACGATCAACTAGGAAGCTTTTACCTCTTCTCTTCCCCCTTGGTTGGTATCTCAAGTATTGAAGCGGAAAAAGAAAATGATTTCCCTGAAAGAGATCGATCTTGAAGAGATAGCCCCTCCAAAAGCCAAAGGTAAGAAAAAGGCAAAAGTATATTCACGGCTTCAGGTTGACAAAACAAGTCAAAAGTATGAAAAGATTGGAATTCCACCTCAAGAGGAAGGAGATGTTAATATGGAGGACTACACAATAACAAGAGTCCAGCTTGGCAAGGTTACTAATGAAAGTGCCAAGGCAGATGCGCAGGTGACTTTGAATATACTAGCAGGGAGGCTAGATAAAATGGAGCAAGCTAGTGACTTATACAAACAGAGGGCAGAGCACTATGCCGCTATTGTAAGGAAGCTTGCAAGATCTTCAAGTAGTGCACAACCATTGGCAATGGTAAGCCCTGAGGACCCAGATATGAAGAAGGCTGATAAATTTGCATCCAAAGGTAAAGCGTTATAAGACTTCATTAATAAGGTTGTAGAACATGGTTCTCAAATTATAATTGTCATAGATGAGAAGGATACTCAGATAGCTCAGCTCAAATTAGAGTTGGATAAAGAAGAATTTGTCCTTTCCCAGGAGCTCAAAGAAATGGAAAAGTGCTTGTCATTTTGGTCGTAGATGAAACAGGCAAAGCTCAGCAAATTGGTGGAAGCCGAGGTGATTCCCGACAAGGAGAAATATGTTGAAGTAAAAGAATCACTGAAGCATCATATCCAAACTCACAAGTCTCTTACAGAAGATCTCCACCAGGTACAAGAAGATGTTGAGGAGCATCAGGTTATTCTTGAAAAAAGAGTTAAGGAGTTGCTAGGCAAGCTTCTTGAAGAAAAACGTATTTTCCTCCCAGTCACTGAACTTTCTGAGACCTTCAAAGAAGCCATTATGAGTCAAGTAGAGAGTGCAGATTTCTCAGATGCCTCTATAAATGATCTTTGTGATACAAGTCTCACTCTTGACAACCTCAAGACGCATCTTGACAGGTGCAAAAAGGTTCACTCATCCGCTAGGAGATCAATCACGAGGATTCACACCATACTGGATTACACCGTTGGTCCAGATGACAAATTAATGCAGGAGACCAGGAAGAAGTATGAAGACTTCTATGCCCAAGCAAGGAACCATGAAGATTCTTGATCTCCAGGTGTTGAATATTTTGATGCTTTCCTAGACGCATCTTGTAAATAGTTTTTGACATCTTAAATGTCTTTTTGTAAAGTGTAATTACACCGAAAATATGAAATGTAATTCCACGGAGATAAATTACACTTTAACTTAGTCAAAGTTAGGGTTTCCTATTTTTGCTCATCTAATTTCCCTAATTTTACTCTACTGATTTCCTAGATTAGCTCATCCCTCTTTTCTATAAATATGAGGGATCTCTATTGTAATCTTTACCTTTTAGTATTTTGCAACAAAGTGCTGCCCTTTTGAAACAAACATTGAAACTTTGTGTTCAATTTTTTGAATCTGAATCTAATCAATAAAGAAGGAAGTTGCATGCCAGACTTTGGGTTGGAATCAATTCTCTTTTGATTTGAGTGAGATTGGTGGTGATTAGTGAATGATATTTGAAGTCCTTCGAGTAGTTTATGTAAACTTTGTGTTGCATTCCTTATTTGGATTTACTTTTATGTTTGGATACTTTGGTTGAAAGATCTACAAGACTTTGTGCTTGTAATCGTTCATGCTATTTGAGGAATTGTTGCATCTAAGAAGACTTTGTGCTTCTAATGCGACAAATGATACATCTTTCGCAGATCCATCATTGAAAAAGCTATGGAATGGCTTTGTGCCTTCGTGAGATTTCCCTTTTCCTTTATTTTGTTTATTATCAATCACATCTGGTATCTCTACGCTTTGATTTGACAAGATAGAGATATTGGCATTACTGCTTTTTGTTAAGTTTAAATTTATCAAATCTAGAACTTCCAAATCGTGAAGCATTGTAAAACATCTTCTCTGAAAAAAGAGAGAAGCATGAATGTAACACACCCCCCCATTTTGTAAGTGTGGTGTACATGTAACACACCCCGCATTTTGTAAGTGTAGTGTACATCGTGTAAATACTTTATTAGTTTTATTGTAGCTTTTGTTAGCAGTAAGAAAGGCGCTTCCCCTTTCTGAGAGGAGAGATTCTATTTCACACAATTGTGGCTAAAGTCTAGGTTGTGTAATCCGTTGAAAAGTTGATTACATAATTTTCACCCAACAGTGCCAAGGAAAATCATCTCAGATAGATATTCAGTTTTCACTTAATCATTTTGGACTGCACTTCAGCAAGCTTTAGGAACTCAACTCAACTTTACGACTGCCTTCCATGTAGAGACCGATGGACAAACTGAAAGAGTAAATCAAGTTTTGGAAGATATGCTCCAAATGTATGTGATGGATCAGTAGTCTCACTGGGACGATTATCTGCATTTAGTAGAGTTTTCTTATAACAATAGTCATCACAGTTCTCTTGATATGGCATTGTTTGAGATTCTTTATGGTAGACCTTGTAGAACTCCTTTAAGTTGGGATCGACTAGAGGATCGAGTTGTTATCAGACTTGAACTTGTTAGAGATTTGGAACAACGGGTTGTCTGTATTTGTGAGTAGTTGCAGATAGCTCAAGATCGAAAAAAGTAGTACACAGATGATAAGAGAGTGGATCGGTAATTCCGAGTTGGGTAGAAAATTTTCCTACGAGTGAGACCTTATAAGAGCTCTATTCGTTATGGAAAAGGCTCTAAATTGGCACCTAGTTATGTTGGTCCTTTTGAAATTCAGGAAAGGATAGGCCCAGTTACATATTACTTGGCACTACCACCCAACTTGTTGTGTATCCATAATTATTTTCATGTATCTTTGCTTAAGAAATATGTACCTAATTCTTCTCATTTATTGGAGTGGGATCCTTTATAGGTGGCACAGGATGGGTCGTTAACACTAGAGCCAGTTCGCATCTTGGAACAACGAACACTGGACTTGCAGGGACGACATTTGGATTGGGTCAAGGTCCAATGGGACCCCTATGATGTATCATCTGCTACTTGGGAGGATACTGTCAGAATAAAATCTATATTTCCTTATCTTTTTGGTTAGCTTCTAGGAGGAAGCTGAGTGCTTAAAAGGGAGTAATGTAGGGTCATAGCAAATTTTGTTTGTTGGGATCTTTATTTGACAAAATGATATGACTAATGATGGGCATTGAATATTAAATATTGTGTTTTTGTTTTATTTCTATTATGGAATGTTAATTATAAAATAATTTTGTAATTAGGGGTATAAGTTAAGAAACTCACATAATTGTTCTTAGATATTACGATGGGGGAATTGCATAGTCCCTATTTTTGTTTTTGGTATTATTTTTGAGGAAACAAGAGGAGTTCAAAAGGAATAAAAAAATAAAAATGAAGGGTTGTTTATGGAGGAGTAACGAGAAATGAATTCTGAGAGAAGGAGAGCTAAGAAAAGAGGCTGGAAGGTGAAGCAAGCAGGAGAGAATAAAATTTGAAAAAAAGAGGTGAGAATATTTTTTCTATTTGATGCCTTTCTTCAATTCAATAAAGAAATTTTTAGATTGATAATGAAATTCAAGATTTGTTAGAATACCAACATTTAGAGCTTTGTGTGAGCTCGGCCTTGTGTGAGCCGTGACTTGCTTTGTGTGAGCCATGGCTTGCTCTGTGTGAGCCAACAAAAAGAAGTAAACTTTGCTCTATGTGAGCTCATGAATAAGTTGCAGCTCTGAATGAGCTAGTTTTGGGCTTGGGGGTGGCTAGGTGGTGAGCAAAAGGAAAGATTTGAAATTTTAATAGCATAAAAGCGAAATTTGCATATTGTTAATCTTTAATATTGTGTTATTGACCATTTGAATTGCACGCAAAGAAGAAACACATAGCCATAAATGGATAAAAGAAAACGGTGTTGAAGGAGAGCATTAAGGTTGAGAAATTCTTAATTACAAAGCACTAGATTTTCTAAGTAGTGGTCTATTTAGTGATGCATATAATGGGGTATTGACCAGTTCAGTTTTGCAGAACTTTATACAAAAGAATTTGGGAAGAACTGAGATTTAGCAAGGAGGAAAGAACACAGGTGACTCAATAGGTAAATACTTCATGTACCTGCTTAGCGTCAGTCAATCGTTCCTTGAACACACACAAGCGAGAATATTAAAGAAAAAAGTTATGTCATTAAATCGGTACCCTAGGTAATAGTTTTTCCTTGAAAGATCTGCAACAATAGTGTAGTATGCCACAAAAAACAATCTATACTGTGTAGTTATTGTATTAGGGATTAGTCCTTTTGCATTTAAATGAATATACATTTATTTGTTGAGTGCCCGAAATAGGGCTTTGTATGCCACGATGCCTCTTCTTGAAATTTGTTGAAAGTGTTGAATAAATATGTAATCAATGTTTAGTATCCTTGATAGAGTCCAATAAAATATGTATGGAGACATTGATTAGCTCCTAAGCCACTAGGGAAACAGAATTTAAAGCATAGATTGGATAGTTTAGTACATTGCTTTTGATTCTATTCATTGCTATGACGAATCTGCTAGTCTTGAACCTAGGTTAATTAAAGTCAATTATTTTCCCACTGTAAAGTTATTCGCTGCAAATTCCTTCTATTATGAGGGTGTCTCTATAATAATTTAAAGATTCAAGTTAGGTCTGTAGTGTCGCAACTGCCACAGTTTGGTAATCTGAAAGGCAATGAGTATGAAGAACTTGAATTTACCCTCTAATATACTTTGAACACATTATCATATAACTTTGTATGAATTCTTTGAGTTGTAGCGATAAATTGAATCATCAAGGTAGTCGAGTAAGAGTAAGTTAGTCTAGGTTTAGAACAAAATTTTGATATTTAATTGAATACATTTCATACACATTGCAATTGAAAGATTCCTTTGATGATGAAGATATTGAAGATTGAATCCAAAGAGGAGTGGAAATTTGATAAACACTGGAATTTGTCGCTCTCAAGGTGGAGATCACATTATTTTTTTGAGACTTTGATTCAGAACTTTCTTCATTGTATTAGATTCCATATTTAATTGTAACCTCAGTTGAATTTTAGGATTTTGAACTCCATAAGACTGGAAAAATTATTTTGTTAGCTATCTGGAGAAAGCAACATAATAAAATATAAATAATTGGTTAATTGGTTTGTAGGTTCGATGTTATGCCATGCATATAATTGTTTGGAAAGATAAATAAAAGATTGTTGATTAACTGTTGTTATTCAAATTTTAGTTAATGTTTTGTTTTAAACATACAGATATAGGCAAGTAGAACCCTATAGAGTATTGCATCACTCAGAGTTTTCCCTTAGGTTCTTTAAAACTTGTTTGTGATTATTATGTTATTCAAATATTTATTTATATTATGGTTATATTTCATGAGTAAGCATTACAATGGTATCAGACCACTAGGTTTCAACACTGGGAGCTTTGGGGAAAAGTAGTGATTTCCTAAAACAACTCATTTTGTTGTGTAGAAAATTAAAATAAATGTATGCGAATCAACCTGGAGAACCAATGGATCAAGGGCCACAAATAGAACCAATGGGTCAGGGGCCATAAATACTCCAAGCTTTACAAAATCTGGTAAATGTGATACAAGAAAGGTTAGTAGTGCCAAATTAGCATCATAATGTAGAACACTAGTTTTTGCCTCAGGAAAGAAGTAGAAGTTCCCACCACAATGAAACAAAACATGTTGAGGAAGGAGAGCCAGGACATTACCCTCCACCTCCTCGTAACACCTAGGCAGTTGGGGGGGTTGTGGTGGACATTGACAAGAATATACAAAAAATTCTTCAGTCGCAACCACAATAATTTTTTAGGTCTACTGATGGATTAGAGGCTGAGTCATGGTTAATAATTCTTGAAAATAAATTTGCTTTCAAGACCTATGAAATTAATCTTAAGGCCAAATTAGCAATTCATCAACTTAAGGGTAGTGCAGATACCTTGTGGTAGCAGGAGGAGAGGAAAATATATTTAACACCTGAAAATATCACTTGGGAAACCTTCTTAGAGGTCTTTAGAAAGAGATACATTTCAGAGCACTGTCGACAAGGAAAAATTGATGAGTTTCACGATCTCCAACAAAGAGGAATGATTGTAGCACAATACATGGATAAATTCTTTGAGTTGTCACAATACGTGGACTACATTCAAGATGAGAAGTTAATGGTAAATTATTTCATTAGAGGATTAAATCACAATATAGTAGGACCGGTTTGGTTGTCTAAGCCCACCATTGTGAAACAAGCAATAGAGAAAGCACTTATTGCAGAAGAAATCCAGTCAAGACCTCAAGACCAACAATGAAGTTCATTTCAGCACCATAACCACAATCAATCCCATTCTTTTAGGAATGGAAATAGATCAACTTCTTATTCTTCTAGACTAGCTCAATCATAATGAAATCAGTAGGCTCGGTCCTCACTAGAAGGTTCAATTAGCTGATGGAAAAACTCCACTCAAAGAGGGGATCAAAGGAATCATACACAATACAATGAAGCAGCCCATACTCAACAGAAATACACGAGGAAATCAGACTAGTACTAGTAGATCAGTTTTCCAATCTAATTCAAGCCACACTTGTTACAATTGTGGTGGTAAGGGACACTTTTCATGGGAATGTCCACACAATAAGACAGTTTTAGGATTCCAACAGTCAGCAGCCTCCGAACCTACAGTTGGTGATATTGGCAAATCACATCGAGTTTTTGCAGCATCTGTCATAGAGGTTCTCGAAAAAATGGGTAAGGTTACTATTTTTGTTCTTTTTGATTCAAGAGCAACAGAGTCTTTTATTTCCCCATCTGTAGTGGAGAAGTGTGGGCTTGTGGTTGCTAAGAAAAATGTGAATTGGGATGTGGAGTTGGCTTCTGGAGCTAGAATGTCAGTTAATTCTCTAGTTAGAGATTGTCGGTTAGAGCTTAGTTCTCTTTCTACCAAAACAGATTTTAAGGTGATACCTTCGGGGTCTTGTGACATAATTTTAGGTATGGATTGGATGAAGGGTTATGAGGCAAAGCTAGATTACCGACACAAGTTTTCTAAGTGTTTAGACGACCGAGGTAATAAGGTAGTTGTTTCTAGAATTAAGAGATTGGTGTCTCTTAGGATGATTTCGACAATGCAGCTCAAGCAATGTATAAGAAAAGGATGTCAATTCTTTGCTATTTCCATCAATGATCGATCAGAGGAAAAACCTGAAACTTCTTTAGATGATCATCACATTCTTCGTGAGTTTATAGATGTCTTTCCTTCTCAACTTTTTGGTATGCCACCCAAAAGGGAGATTGACTTTCGCATAGACTTAGTTCCTGGAGCACAACCCATTTGTAAGGCTCCCTATAGAATGACTACATGACAAGAATTACAAGAACTTAAATTTCAGCTAGATGAATTATTAGAAGGTCACATCCATCCTAGTGTGTCTCCATGGGGTGTGCCTGTGGGGTGCGCTTGTGATTTTTGTTAAAAAGAAGGATGGAACTCTTCGGGTTTGCATATACTATAGACAACTTAATAAACTCACTATCAAGAACCATTATCCTTTGTCGAGGATAGATGACTTGTTTGATCAAATTTAGGGAGCAAAGATTTTATCTAAGATAGACCTTAAGTCTGGGTATCATCAATTGAGAATTGTTGAAGCTGACATACATAAAACAACGTTTCACACAAGGTATGGTCATTATGAGTTTATTGTTGTCCCTTTCGGTTTGACTAATGCACTCACGATTTTTATGAGTCTAATGAATGGAGTCTTCTGAACCTTTTTGAACCGATTTGTGGTCATTTTTCTTGATGATATATTGATCTACTGGCGCACTATGGAGGAGCATGAGGAGCATTTGTGACAGGTTTTGCAATTTCTGGGAGAAAAACAGTTGTATGCAAGTATTGCTAAGTGTGATTTTTTCCAAACAGAGATCCAGTATCTAGGGCATGTTATTTCATGTGATGGTATCTTCATGGATCCTTCCAAGATTCAGGCTATTATGGAATGGCCCACTTCCACTAATGTAGCTGAGGTCAGAAGCTTCATGGATTTAGCCAGATATTATAGAATATTTGTAGAAGGATTTTCTAGGATTGCACACCCAATCACTTCTCTCCAACGTCAAGGCAAGAAATTTGTTTGGTCCGAATAGTGTGAGAGAGCATTTCAAATTATGAAAGAGAAGCTTACTAGTGCGCCCATCTTGGCTATTCTATACCCCACTTGTGACTTTGTAGTTTGTACAGATGCATCTATTAAAGGTATTGGATGTGTTCTCATGTAGGAGGGACGAGTCATAGACTTTGAGTCTCACAAATTGAGGAATTATGAGCTTAATTATCCAACGCATGATTTGGAACTGCTAGTGGTGGTTCATGCTTTGACCAAATGGCGACATTTCCTACTTGGGCGTAGATTTAAATTGCATTCGGACCATTGGAGTTTGCAATATATCTTCTCTCAGCCTAATTTGAATGCTAGACAACATAGGTGGATGGAATTTTTTGTGAATACGATTTTCAGATCCAATATATTAAAGGGAAAGAGAATGTTGTAGTTAATGCTCTCAGTAAGCGATGTCATGAGTTGTTAGCCCTAACTATTAAGACCGATCTCAAAGAGCGTATTTTAGGGCAATTACCTCAGGATTCTTTGTACCGTGAGATTTTTAATTCCTGAGTCCTCTGAAAGGTAAGTTTGAAGGATATTTTGTGGATGTTGATGGGTTACTTCGACATCATGGATGTATATATGTTCCTTTATTTGGAGACCTTAGAGGTTTGATTATGACTGAGGCTCATCGGGCACCTTATACAGAGTATCCTGGCGTTAAAAAAATGCATGCAAATCTTCAGAATTTGTACTTTTGGGCAAGGATGCAGAAGGATATCGCATATTTTGTTGCTCATTGTTTAGAGTGTCAAAGAGTAAAAGCAGAACATTAACACCCAACAAGTTTATTGTACCCACATGTGATTCCAAAGTGGAAATGAGATGTGATTTCTATGGACTTCATTGTAGGTTTACCACTCACTGCTCGTTGGCATGATGCCATTATGGTGATTCTAGATAAATTAACGAAAGCAACACATTTCTCTTCAACGAGTTCTTTCTATAATGTTGCTTCAATTTCCAGATTTTTTCTTCGTGACATAGTCTAACTTCATGGTGTGCCTATTATCAGGGAAACTAGCAGTGCTCATTCCACAGATAACCCCCTACGAAACTTGTTCATTTACTAGGTTCGTGATGTTCAAGCATGCAAAATGAGGTTATTTTTGATCCACCTTGAAATGTGTTCCAAAGTCTCATATATTCAATTTGAGCATCCTCCTACATTCACCTCGCAAAGACCTTTGAAACAAGTACCTTCGCGAGCTCTCACTATTGATACTTAGTGAAATTGTGAAAAGTGTAATTGTCTGAAAAAACAATCCTCTAACTCTTTTTCAAAAAAATGACTAAGTGTTTAAAGTGAAATAACGCTAAAAATCAGCACCCCTACACTTAAGTGATTGTGTTTTGGTGCAAAGGCGTTGATTTTTAACGCCCTTGCACTTTTCTTCCTAACTTAATCAATTTTTTGATTAAGGCGTCGTTTTTTGGTCCTTTTGCACATTTCACTAATAGTGCCTCATTTAAATGAGCGACTTGAGTTAGATTTTAACACTTTTAAATCACTTAAATTATTTTTGGTTCACTCCATTTCATTCTTAACTTCTTTCTTTCACCTCCAAAGTTTTGGGCATCCATTCTCCAAGCAAAAACGTGTTTTCTTTTTTCAAGATCTTTTCAAGTTGTTGGTTCGATCTTGTTTGATTGTTTTAGGTATGTTTTCATTTTCTTATTTCTCATAATCTTGGTTTATGATTCGCTTTTTCCTTCTTCTGTCAAACGCATCCTAGGTTTTCATTTATGATTTTCAACATTGCCTTCTCCAAAACGCGTTTTTTTCATTCGTGTTTTTCTTTTCTTCTTCGAGCAATCACGCATGCCTTTGCATTCATCTCTCTCTTGAGCTTGAGTCACAAGTTCGCATCTTATCCTCCACACTTCTCATATGTGTAATGAGTTCTTGGAGGCATGCATTTTGGTAAAGAAAAAGGAGATTTGTTTTTTGAAAATGAAATACAAATAGCATTGGCTTTGTTTCAAATGGCTTGTTCTTACCTCGAAGGTATCTCCTCTTCTCATATCAAAGGCGTAAGATCTTTATCCTCTCAATTTTTCACCAATGCAAAAGCTCCCATTTTCCACACCTTGACACCATTCAAAATTTTCTAAGTTTCAAGAAAAAGTATCGGGGCGTTGAAAATCAATGCCCTGCCATTTTTTTGTCAAATCTCTAACACTTGGTGCAAGGGCACTGAAAATTAGTGCCATTGCACCAATTTCACTTCCCTCTAAGTGCAAGGGTGCTAATTTTCAGCACCCTTACACTTTTCATAGGTTTTAACTTAAACTTTCTCGAGTTGCTCTTGTTTGTCTCTGGAGCCTGTCTTTCCACTTCCATCTCGTTTTTCATGCCTCATCACTCAAATCATGCTTGCTCAACATTGTTGCTCGCTTCGTGCATCCCAATGCTACTTTTTGGCTAACAATTGTTGATTCTTATTGGCAGTTCATTCTTAGATCTTGTCAAGGGATCCTTGGAGATTGTATATCTTGATCCAATTGCTATCAGATGATAGCTAAGAAGCCCCCTTCATCTTTAAAAGTTGAAGGCAAAATGAAATACAAATACCAATGCATTTATCCGTCGACAGTAGTGATTTCAAAAGTGGATGAGATCATAGACACTGAGGTTGGTCATCAAGAGATCGTTGATTTCACAAGGAGAACCGAGCAAAAACCTCTTGAAGATTCTTTGAGAGCTATAGTACACAATAACCTACATCTTGTTTCTACATTCGCGATTGATGCACATCATACAGAGTTTTTCCTTTGAGTTGCATCTCACTACATCCGGGAAAGGAGAAGCATCATTGATTCTTCTAGACATGAGATTTTGAGACTAGACCCAGATTTCTTCAATATTGTTTTCAAAGTCCCACAAATGGAGAAGTACATTGATATTCCAGTTCAATCAGCATGGGAAGTCTATGACTCAGATTTGAACAAGGCTAAATACTTGATTAATAGTCAATGGTTGAAAGAACCCAGGCATACTATCTCTAGATGGTTGAAGGGACTTCCGTGAGCTGACTTCAAGGAAGATATCTGAGACATGATAATACTTTTGAGCAAAGTTAAGGGACTGCATGAAATGTCTCATTTTCATGATTGGATGTACGAGTACATTCGAATCATAAGAAGGCACAAGGCTCATATTGATTGGGGCAAATAGATCAGTGATGCAATTCATAAGCAACTGATAAATGTGCCAACCACCTTGAAGTTTTATACGACTTCTTACCTAGTGTACGCTACTGTCCTGATGAGACAATTCCCAAGCTTATCTACAAAAGGGAACCGAATTTCTACATCTGTGTACAATTATTTCTACCAGCTGGAACTAAAGGAAATCCATCACCATTTCAGGAGGGTCACTGATGATTTCTTTGCACCTTTACTTTTCAGTTTTGACCCAACTCTCGAGAAAAAGAGTGTCTGATGAGGCCTACAAGGTGGTAAGTAAATTCAGATGCATATATCTCCAATTCCCAACTTTTACTTACATAAGGGTGGGTTTCTACACTGGTTGCCCTTATATGTTGCCCAAATATCCTTCAGAAAAGTGGATATTGATGGAGTTATGTAGATAGCCGATTTCAGTCCACAAGGAACGTTGAAGGATTCATAAACCAGGATTTAAGTTTCCACTGACAATCGGTAGGTATTCCATCAAGAGTGTGCAAAAAGAAAAATCAGTCTATGTTGAGATGCAGATCATGACAATTAGGACTTATAAATACAGGCCTTATTTTGATTATCGGGATGTCATGAAGAGGCTGAAAAAGGGGCACAGGAATGGATACCACTTTCAAGACATTTGGGTTGATTGCAGAGATGAAGACGCTATCTATAAGATGGATTATTATAGGTTGACCGTTCAACAAATCATAGATCTTGGTGTTGCTGACCTACCAAAGGAGTTCACAGATCCTGGTGATATCATTAATGTTGCTTATGATGAACAACAAATCTCTAAGAAACCTTTTCCTGCAATTCAATGGTCCAAGAAGGAGAAAGTTTCCATCAAAGAAAGGTTGGAGCCAATTTTGGCTAACACTGCTAAATGGTTACATAAGCATGCCTTTGAGATGAAAACTTTTAGGACAGAGTCCGAAGGAGAAGAATCCAGAGCATAAGTCAGTCGACAGCAAGAATCCTGCCCAAAAGATAAATCAACGGCTATTCCCACTTCTTCCAAAAAAGGCCCTAGGATTAAGTTCACCCTTGGCAAGAAGGATGCTTGAGCCATCCGTGAAGAAGAAACAACGAAATCTGAACCATCCTGCTCGAAAGGAAAGGAGTCTATTTCTAAAGAGAGATTCTGATGAAGAAGAAAATTCAAGTGATCAATCTGATGAAGATGAAGATTCAGAAGAAATAGACTCTGTTGAGGAAGAACATTCTAAAGATGAACATGAGTCTGAAGGTGACCAAGAAGGTGAAAAAGAGTTGGAGGATCAAGAAAGTGATCAACAAGAACTCAGGCATGATGAAGAACAAGCTATGTCTCTACCTAAGAATGTAGTTGAAGATTTTCCCTAGTCATCATCACCTATAATTCCAAACATTTTTCGTACACTTCCTATTTCGAACACTCCTCTGCCACCTATTCCCACGTCACCTATTGCTACATCTACCATACCCGCAGTGGACATTACACCACTCCATGTAGCATCAACCACACTAGATACTCCTTCAATAACAAGTATTCTAACGGTTGGCGTTTTGTCAAGTTCTCCATCATCTATTCCTAGCTTGTCATCCCCATCATATAATCTCAATTCAAAAGCTGAGTTTAACAGGTTTATGAGTGACTCTTTGCAGAATAAGATCAATGTGCAGGTTTCTGGAACAGTAATGACAGATACTTTGCCAATTGTTTCTATACTAGTCATTCCCTCAGAAGTGGTGGTAACAAAAGAGTTGACGGTCAACTAGGAAGCTTTTACCTCTTCTCTTCCCCCTTGGTTGGTATCTCAAGTATTGAAGCGGAAAAAGAAAATGATTTCCCTGAAAGAGATCGATCTTGAAGAGATAGCCCCTCCAAAAGCCAAGGGTAAGAAAAAGGAAAAAGTATATTCATGGTTTCAGGTTGACAAAACAAGTCAAAAGTATGTAGATATTGGCATTCCACCTCAAGAGGAAGGAGATGTTAATATGGAGGACTACACAGTAACAAGAGTCCAGCTTGGCAAGGTTACTAATGAAAGTGCCAAGGCAGATGCGCAGGTGACTTTGAATATACTGGTAGGGAGGCTGGACAAAATGGAACAAGCTCATGACTTATACAAACAGAGGGCAAAGCACTATGTCACTATTGTAAGGAAGCTTGTAGGATCTTCAAGTAGTGCACAACCGTTGGCAATGGTAAGCCCTGAGGACCCAGCTATCAAGAAGGTTGATAAATTTGCATCCATAGGAAAAGCGTTATAAGACTTCATTAATAAGGTTGTAGAACATGGTTCTCAAATTATAATTGCCACAGATGAGAAGACTACTCAGATAGCTCAGCTTAAATTAGAGTCGAATAAGAAGAAGTTGTCCTTTCCCAGGGGCTCAAAGAAATTTAAAAGTGCTTGTCATTTTGGTTGGAGATGAAACAGGCAAAGCTCAGCAAATTGGTGGAAGCCGAGGTGAATCCCAAAAAGGATAAATATGTTGAAGTAAGAGAATCATTAAAGCATCGTATCCAGAATCTCAAGTGTCTTACAGAATATCTCCACCAAGTACAAGAATATGTTGAGGAGTATCAAGTTATTCTTGAAAAAAAATTTAAGGAGTTGTCAGGCAAGTTTCTTGAAGAAAACCGTATTTTCCTCCCGATCACAGAACTTTTCAAGACCTTCAAAGAAGCCATCAAGAGTCAAGTAGAGAGTGCAGATTTCTCAGATGCATCTATAAATGATCTTTGTGATACAAGTCTCACTCTTGACAACCTCAAGACGCATCTTGACAGGTGCAAAAAGGTTCACTCATCCGCTAGGAGATCAATTACGAGGATTCACACCATACTGGATTACAACGTTGGTCCGGATGACAAATTCATGTAGAAGACCAAGAAGAAGTATAAAGACTTCTGTGCCCAAGCAAGGAACCATGAAGATTCCTGATCTCCCAGTGTTGAATATTTTGATGCTTTCCTAGACGCATCTTATAAATAGATTTTGACATCTTAAATGTCTTTTTGTAAAGTGTAATTACACCGAAAATATGAGATGTAATTCCATGGAGATAAATTACACTTTGACTTAATCAAAGTTAGGGTTTCCTATTTTTGCTCATCTAATTTCCCTAACTTTACTGTACTGATTTCCTAGATTAGCTCATCCCTCTTTTCTATAAATATGAGGGATCTCTATTGTAATCTTTACCTTTTAGTATTTTGCAACGAAGTGCTGCCCTTTTGAAACGAACATTGAAACTATGTGTTCAATTTTGTGAATCTGAATCTAATCTATAAAGAAGGAATTTGCATGCCAAACTTTGTGTTGGAATCAATTCTCTTTTGATTTGAGTGAGATTGGTGGTGATTAGTGAATGATATTTGAAGGTCTTCGAGTAGTTTATGTAAACTTTGTTTTGCATTCCTTATTTGGATTTACTTTTATGTTTGGATACTTTGGTTGAAAGATCTACAGGACTTTGTGCTTGTAATCGTTCATGCTATTCAAGGAATTGTTGCATCTAAGAAGACTTTGTGCTTCTAATGCAACAAACGGTACGTCTTTCGCAAATCCATCATTGAAAAAGCTACGGAACGACTTTGTGCCTTCGTGAGCTTTCCCTTTTCCTTTATTTTGTTTATTATCAATCACATACGGTATCTCTACGCTTTGCTTTGACAAGATAGAGATATTGGCATTACTGATTTTTGTTAAGTTTAAAGTTATCATATGTAGAACTTCCAAATCGTGAAGCATTGTAAAACATCTTCTCTAAAAAAAGAGAGAAGCATGAATGTAACACACCCCCCCATTTTGTAAGTGTAGTGTACATCGTATAAATACTTTATTAGTTTTACTGTAGCTTATGTTAGCAGTAAGAAAGGTGCTTCCCCTTTTTGAGAGGAGAGATTCTATCTCACATAGTTGTGGCTGAAGTCTAGGTTGTGTAATCCGTTGAAAATTTGATTACATAATTTTCACCCAACAGTGCCAATGAAAATCATCTCAGATAGAGATTCAATTTTCACTTAATCATTCTGGACTGCACTTCAGCAAGCTTTAGGAACTCAACTCAACTTTAGTATTGCCTTCCATGTAGAGACCGATGGACAAACTGAAAGAGTAAATCAAGTGTTAGAAGATATGCTCCAAATGTATGTGATGGATCAGTAGTCTCGCTGGGACAATTATCTACATTTAGTAGAATTTTCTTATAATAATAGTCATCACAGTTCTCTTGATATGGCATTGTTTGAGATTCTTTATGGTAGACCTTGTAGAACTCCTTTAAGTTGGGATCGACTAGAGGATTGAGTTGTTATCAGACCTGAACTTGTTAGAGATTTGGAACAACGAGTTGTCTGTATTCGCGAGTAGTTGCAAATAGCTCAAGATCGACAAAATCAATACACAGATGATAAGAGAGTGGATCGGTAATTTTGAGTTGGGTAGAAAGTTTTCCTGCGAGTGAGACCTTATAAGAGCTCTATTCGTTATGGAAAAGGCTCTAAATTAGCACCTAGATATGTTGGTCCTTTCGAAATTCTAGAAAGGATAGGCCCAGTTACATATTGCTTAGCACTACCACCCAGCTTGTTGTGTATCCATAATGATTTTCATGTATCTTTGCTTAAGAAATGTGTACCTAATTCTTCTCATGTATTGGAGTGGGATGCTTTACAGGTGGCACAGGATGGGCAGTTAACACTAGAGCCAGTTTTCATCTTGTAATAACGAACACTGAACCTACGGGGATGACATTTGGATCAAGTCAAGGTCCAATGGGACCCCTATGATGTATCATCTGCTACTTGGGAGGATACTATCATAATAAAATCTATATTTATGTATCTTTTTGGTTAGCTTCCAGAAGGAAGTTGAGTGCTTAAAAGGAAGTAATGTAGAGTCATAGCAAATTTTGTTTGTTGGGATCTTTATTTAACAAAATGATATGACTAATGATGGGCATTGAATATTAAATATTATGTTTTTGTTTTATTTATATTATGGAATGTTAATTATAAAATAGTTTTGTAATTAGGGGTATAAGTTAAGTAACTCACATAATTGTTCTTAGATGTTATGATGGGGGAATTGCATAGTCCCTATTTTTGTTTTTGGTATTATTTTTGAGGAAATAGGAGGAGCTCAAAAGGAATTAAAAAAAAAAAAAATTGGTCATGGGCGGTAAGGAGAAACGGTTTTTGAGAGAAGGAGAGCTAAGAAAAGAGGCTGGAAGGTGAAGCAAGCAGGAGAGTATAAAATTTGAAGAAAAGAGGTGAGAATTTTTTTTCTATTTGATGCCTTTCTTCAGTTCAATAAAGAAATTTTTAGATTGATAATGAAATTCAAGATTTGTTAGAATACCAACATTTAGAGCTCTGTCTGAGGAAATGAAATTCAAGATTTGTTAGAATACCAACATTTAGAGCTCTATGTGAGCTCGGCCCTGTGTGAGCTCGGCCCTATGTGAGCCAACAAAAAGAAGTAAGCTTTGCTCTATGTGAGCTCATGAGTAAGTTGTAGCTCTGACTGAGCTAGTTCTGGGCTTGGGGGTGGTTGGGTGGTGAGCGAAAGGAAAGATTTGAAATTTTAATAGCATAAAAGCAAAATTTGCATATTGTTAATCTTTATATTGCGTTACTGACCATTTGAATTGCATGCAAAGAAGAAACACATGGCCATAAATGGATAAAAGAAAATGGTGTTGAAGAAGAGCATTAAGGTTGAGAAATTCTTAATTACAGAGCACTAGATTTTCTAAGTAGTGGTCTATTTAGTGATGCATATAATGGGGTATTGACCAGTTTGGTTTTGCATAAATTTATACAAAAGAATTTGGGAAGAACTAAGATTTAGCAAGGAGGGAAGAAAACAGACGATTCAATAGGCAAATACTTCATGTACTCACTTAGCGTCATCAATCGTTCCTTGAACACACACAAGCAAGAATATTAAAGAAAATAGTAATGTCATTAAATCGATACCCTAGGTAATAGGTTGTCCCTAAAAGATCTGCAACAACAATTTAGTATGCCACAAAAAAAAAAATCTATACTGTGCAGTTATCGTATTAGGAATTAGTCCTTTTGCATTTAAATGAATATATATTTATTTGTTGAGTGCCTGAAACAGGGCTTTGTATGCCACAACGCCTCTTCTTGAAATTTGTTGAAAGTGTTGAATAAATATGTAATTGGTGTTTAGTATCCTTGATAGAGTCCAATGAAATCTGTATGGAGACATTGATTAGCTCTTGAGTCATTGGGGAAACGGATTTTAAAGCATCGATTGGATAGTTTAGTATATTGCTTTTGATTCTATTCGGTGCTATGATGAATCTACTAGTCTTGAACCTAGGTTAATTAAATTCGATTATTTTCCCACTGTAAAGCTATTCACCACAAATTCCTTCTATTATGAGGGTGTCTCTATAATCATTTAAAGATTCAAGTTAGGTATGTAGTGTCACAACTGCCACAGTTTGATAATCTGAAAGGCAAGGAGTATGAAGAACTCGAATTTATGCTCTAATATACTTCAAACACATGTATTATATAACTTTGTCTGAATTCTTTGAGTTGTAGCAATAAATTAAATTACCAAGGTAGTCGAGTAAGAGTAAGTTAGTCTAGGTTTAGAACATGATTTTGATATTTAACTGAATACATTTCATACACATTGCAATTGAAAGATTCCTTTGATGATGAAGGTATTGAAGATTGAATCCAAAAAGGAGGAGTGGAAAATTGATAAACACCAAAAGTTGTCACTCTCAAAGTGGAGATCACATTATTTTTTTGAGAATTTGATTCATAACTTTCTTCATCGTATTAGGTTCCATATTTAATTGTAACCTTGATTGTATTTTAGGATTTCAAACTCCATCAGACTGGAAAAATTGTTGTGTTGTGGCCTATCTGGAGAAAGCAATATAATAAAATGTAAATAATTGGTTAATTGGTCTGTAGGTTTGATGCTTTGTCGTGTATATAATCTTTTGGAAAGGTAAATAAAACATTGTTGATTAACTATTGTTATTCAAATTTTAGTTAATGTTTTTTTTTAGCATACAGATATAGGCAAGTAGAATCCTACAGAGTATTTCATCACTCAGAGTTTTCCCTTGGGTTCCTTAAAACTTGGTCGTGAGTATTCTGTTATTCAAATAATTATTTCTATTATGGTTATATTTCATGAGTAGGCATTACAATATTTTTTGTATACTTGCATGCATGTTAGATTATCTTCCTTGTAATGTGCTTCTTGTTATTGTAATTGTTTAAAAAGAAAAAATTGTACAACTCTCCTCATTAAATTGGCATACGAACTGTAATCTGTGTACCCCACTTCATTTGATTAATTAGTTCTTCTTTTAGAAGAAATCTAGTTACTATTAATAGGATAACTTTCTCAATTTTAGTCACCCATCTTTTAGTCTTTATTTCTAGTTTTAATCACCCAATTAAAAAACTACATGTAAAGCTATTTAACTTAGGATACTGTTTAATTATTTGTATCCACTATTTTTAGGAGTTTCAAACACCCATATGAGATGTAGCACTTCAATTTATAAGCACTCTAAAAGGGGAGAATCAAGGAGTAATTCAAGACTCAAGGAAGTTGATTTAAAATAAATAAAAGTTATAATTCAATGTGTAATTCCTATGGAACACATGTACCATATATAGTTTAGTGACAATAGACACCTATTGTATGAGTCTATGAATGTGGTTATTGTGTTTCCCTTCTTGATGGACTTCATGCACCCACTCTTGGATGTATAATGATAGTGCTCACAATGTTTTTTGTTCTTCATGCTTGTGATATAATGCATTTGCTACAAAAACATTTGTATCTTTATTGTAGGTAATCTCATAGTTGTAGCCCACCAACTTTATGATCTACTTATGTTTCTTGGGAGAAGAGACCCGTTGTGCAAAAAAATACTTACAGCTATGATGGTATGTTCTATTGCAAAAGTGCCTTCTTACAAGGTATGGGTGTCACTTGTTTGTATCATAAAGGATTGATAGTGTCTATTTCTCATTTATTGAGTGAGTGAGGTTTCTAACTATAAGTGTTGTGTTGGTGAAGACTTTGGGACTTCCTTATTGCATTAGGATAACACCCAGTCCATTTCTCAATGCATCACTTTCAATAGGTAATGGTTTGGAAAAGTCAAGCATAGCAAAAACTAGTGTAGCGCACATAGCTCACATGAGAAATTCAAACATTATTTTGCCACTTGGAACAATTAAAAGGTATCCTTTTCCGACATGGTTGTAAGTTGAGTTGTAAATTTCCCATAATCTAACAAAGTTCTAATTGTATCATAAAGGATTGATAGTGTCTATTTCTCATTTATTGAGTGAGTGAGGTTTCTAACTATAAGTGTCGTGTTGGTGAAGGCTTTGGGACTTCCTTATTGCATTAGGATAACACCCAGTCCATTTCTCAATGCATCACTTTCAATAGAGAATGGTTTGGAAAATTCAAACATAGCAAAAACTAGTGTAGTGCACATAGCTCACATGAGAAATTCAAAGGTTATTTTGCCACTTGGAACAATTAAAAGGTATCCTTTTTCGACATGGTTGTAAGTTGAGTTGTAAATTTCCCATAATCTAACAAAGTTCTAATAATATCATGTGAGGCTCAAAAAATTACAAAGGCTCTTGAACATTTTAGGTTTAAGAAAACATTTCATAGCCAAGTGGTCCACTTTGAATCTTTCCTCAAAAATAATGTGCCCTACATACTAAATATTTTTGGCCAAATAGCACTTAAATAATTTGACACATAATTGGTTATCAACAAGAACTTAGAGGTTTTGGTCAAGGTGCATTTGATTATCTTCCCATGTCCAATTGTACACAAGGATGTTATCAAAGAAGATTAAGATGAACCTCCAAGGAAATGGCTAGAAGACCTTGTTCATTAAGCTAGCCCAAAAGGTATGATAAGAAATTCATAATAATCATCATAATGTGGATCTAATGATAGCTTGATATTGTAAATCAAGCTTTGAGAAGAAGCAAGGACCATGTTATTTATCCAAGAGAAAATTGACCACCAAAATGGGGAATTTGTCCTTAATAGTGATTGTATTCACCTCCCAAAAATCAATATAGAGTTTCCAAGCCCCATCCTTTTTTTGAACCAACAATACTAGGTAAAATAGGGAATGAATCCTACATGCAAAATTCTTGGGGCATTTTTTTATTTCAATCTTTAGAGGAAGGGATAATAATAGGAAAAAATACTTGGATGTACACTTTGAAGTACTAGCCAAATTGCATGATATTTAGTATGTCATAGTGGTAACTCCTTTGGTTCTTCAAAGGTAGTTGCTTGGCAACCTTATGATTCTTGTAATTCCACTAACTAGGTTGAAATAGGGGATTCATTGATCTAAATATCACAAAGCTTGTCAATAATTCCATGAATAGTTTTTAAGCAACTCCTCCATCTAACGAGAGCTAATGACACTTATTGATCTAGGAGTAAGTCTTCTTAAGGTTTTTTGATGACCTCGAGATATCAATTGCATCCAAAATTCAAAAAATCCCAAAAGATGAGTCCAAGGGTGCATAGTCATTATATGCCCAAAACTACTTCACAACCTCCCAGGGCTAGAACAAACATTCCTCATTTGAGATTGTACTCTACCATTAGCATTTAAACATTTCATGGTTTTCCCTTACAAGTTAGGGTTCCCCCACTTTCTATCATAACTTCAAAACATGAGTACACATTGCTTCTTTAGCTAATTAAGGTTTGACAGTGTTGTGTGATGCCAAAACTGATAAGGATGGTGTGGTGATGTTTTCTCAAGGACCCCTTGACCTTCCTCATTTGAGGATTTGACACCTATCAATGCATGCATAAAGATTTCAAGCATAGGTTCCTTGCTTTTGTGCTCTACTGCTTCCTACTCTTCCTCTTGGGTTTCCCTATGTAGTGACAAAAAATGGATTTATTTACATTTTTTCACTTTGTTTGCATCCCCTTGATTAATTGGGCATAATTAAGCCTCTAATTGACCCAATTATGCATTTAAGAGCCTAATTAATCTCATTTTCCGAAAGGAGAACCTACATTAAACAATTACAAACATCAAATTACACATCTTGGAAAATGTGTGTCCTAGGTTTAGGGCCTAGGTCCTCCTTAGGCTTAGGACCCTATTTTTTAATATGTTTTTGTTGGCATTTTTATGATTCAAATTCATGTTGCAATTGTCGATCTTTGATGTTTTTGATAAAGTAAGTAGCATTTACAAGGTGTTGTACCCTTTACACAAAGAGCCCAAAGGGCCAAAAAAAGAGCTAGTTTAAACCAGGAATGAACTAGGAGAGGACAGACCAAACATAGAAACAGCTGACAGACAGTCGTCAAACCACAGACTAGGACAAGACAACCCCAGAATCTGAGGGGACAAAACTAACACCCTTAACCCTAGGTCATGAAGTAGCGACAAATAGAGGGAGTCCCTTCTTCCTCAGCACCCCAGACTAGGAAAACTCAGAATCCAAGTCCACCAAGCAAGGCAAGAGAAGCGGATCCACAGAAGCCACCAAGGGCAAAGAGCCACCACTCAGCGAGGGAGACAACAACGCAAGGGAGGAGATAGGAATCGTCAAAGGAACAACAAAGGCATTTAACGATGTTCGAGCAAGCACAATCATAACAGCGTCAGCAGATCAAGCCAACAGTGACTCCACAAAAGGGAAAATTGTTGAAAATTTAAACATCTATCTTTGATGTTTAATTGTTGGAAAATTAGAAAATTACCTATAAATACAAGGTCTTTTTATCAAATTCAGATGCTAAGCAATCTAAGATTTCAAGAGATCAATCCCAAGAGAAAAGATTATTGTCAAGAGCATTCAAGAAAAGATTTTTCAATCAATTATTGCAAAAATCAAGATCAAGATCATGTCAAAGTTCTTTGCATCCATGCATGTTTTTGGAGCTAATATTATGATATAGGTTTCAAGTTTTCAAGCATCAATTCAAGTGTCAAATCAAGCATCCAATCAAGCCATTTCATGCAAGATCTAATCTTTGGAGTGATGTGTTAGACTTCAGTCCTCCAAGGGCATCCATTAAAGGGTTTTGGTGAATTGCAACAAGCTAGTGTTTATTCATCATTCCTTCCTTCCATTATTGTTTCATTTCAAGGTTTAATTACCAAACTACACCAAAAACAAACATTTTTCTCCTCTTTGTGTGGTTGTAGATTTATAGGTGAAGGAGGAGTGAAATTGGATCAAAAGTGCAAAATTTCAAAGTTGTCACCAAAGTTGTCAAGACACATAAACTCATCTACAAAATTTGTTTTCAACCTTTCAACATTAAAACCTAGAGAAATTAGAGCCTTAGATCCAACATCAAAGGACTGCAAAAAGAATTTTCAAAAAAAGATACAAGGACACATCCACCAAAACAAGACGCTTTACTGTCACTTTTGGAGCTAAGTACAAACCATCATAACCTTCTCAAATTTGCTAGTTAATAATTTTTTTATAGTATTAACATAATACTTTGCATTCCAAGTGGTAGATCTCAATTATTTGATCATTAATGCAATGTTATTCATCTCCCAAAAGTGCCTTTGTGATATAGGGGGGTGTCTATATTTGGCTAATGGGTCTTGGTACAATTTTCTCAGGATAAGATTTTCTGGGTTGATATATATCATCCTACAACCCTTAGATTTTCTTGCAAATTGTATTTTTTGTTAATATTATGCTTTAATATCCACATTTCAAGTCTTGCTTGCATAATTGAGTTCATTTAGTATTTTTAGTTTATATCCCCAAAGTGCATTTCAGTAATATTTTACACTTTTCTATTATAATGAAGGAGAGATCACATAGTGTCCCAAAACTTGGATTTGACTCACTTAAGGGTTGTAAGTCAATTCTAATCTCTTGTGGCACCATCCTTCTTCCTAATGAAATAAGAAAAGGTGGGTTTGTGGTTAGGAGGACACCCCATTTTCACTCCATTCCATTATGGTGACCACTTTTTCTTATGTTTCACCTTGTCATCTTCCCACTCTTGAAGTACCAAAGGTGACTCCACATCAAGAAAATACAACCTTTGTTCTACATGGCAATGACCAATGCATGTTTTTCATCACAATTATAATATAACCCTCTCTCCATGAATCCACATCTTCAAGTTTGTTAGGCATATGATTAGTGTTGATCTAGGGTTTGGGACTATTATGGGGCATAGATGGCACAATATTTTGAATGGAGGTGGTTTGGAAAAATGGTGTTGCATTGTGAATGTGTCTTTGAGTAACTTAGCTAGCCCAATAGTTGCCATCATATCCTCCAATGTGAACATTTTGATCTTAGTGTGAATCTCGTCTTTTCAACCACTAATGAAACAATTCTTAAAGAAGACACCTATCAAATATTCCATTTGATTGGCTATTTTTTCTAGATTATATTTGAGAGTCACAAATAGAACTTATTTGCCTCGATTTTGTTCAAGCCACTATAAAATCCTCAAAGTGTTGGGGCCAAAATAAACAAGTAGAAACTCTACAAAGTTTGATCATGTTCTCAGTGGGAATTTTTGTACAATTTGTACCATTTTATTTATTTTCCCAGGTTGAATGAGTCTACAAGGACTATGTCCACAAAGGGGCTATTGTGAAAATGGAAATACTACCCAACTCAACATATCCAATTAGCAAGATATATACCATAAAATTTAGGAAATCAAGTTTTGGGCCCAATGACATTCTTCCTAAACAAATTTTGGAGTCATTTCAAATATTATGATGCAAGCCAAGGTTAGTTGTTGAAGGATTGCAAGGATTTATGTCTATCCATCCCTAAGGTCACTTATTTGTGTCTACGTAGCGATTATTTGGTATTGCAATTGATTTGATTCTTATGATTGGGTGGTCTTGAGGGCTATCAAAAAAGGTCACCAAAGTTATATATGAAAATTATCAACTCAACAAGACAATTGTGTTGGGGTAAGTACCCAAATGACCTAAAATCAACTCAAGGTGATAAAAAAGGGTTCCCAAAGGTATGTACCAAATGATCAACTTGAAGAGAGATCACAACAAGACAAATGCTTGAATGGGATTAAAATTGACAATAAATGCAAGTGTTTCAAATTCTTCTCAATTTGAGGCAAATTAGCCCTAGAAATTCAAATTGGTAAACTATATAGGAGTTGAACCTAACTACAAAACTATTATAATTCTACCCATCTAAAAGCAAGAAATCATTGACCACTATATTTTTTGAGAATTATATTGTCTAGCTAAATCAAATCTATAAATGTGGTGAACAACCAAATGGCGGTGGTATCCTCCAACTTGAAAAAGGACAAGATGATCAAATACAAAGTTATAAGAGAGGAGGTTCTTATAAGGTGTGTATAGTTTGTGTGCTTGCACATAGACTTATCTCATTCATAAATAGTGTTGGCCAATATTTTAAAGCACTAACTATGGAGGATTGAACCATCCCATAGTCCACTATCTCGTCTCTAAGGTTTAGTACAAGTAACTTCTCAAAGTTAAATTTTATCAATGCACCCCAAACTACAATCAGCTAAAGAATGCCTAGGGCAAGGTTTCAAAAAAATCTATGAAATCTTCCACCATGCCCAAGGGTACATGGAAACCCAAAGCCATTTACAAATGTTATTTAAGTCTTTGGTATTGGAGTTTAAGCACCCCTCACTTCACTATAACTTTTGTGTGTAACAAAAATGGCAACTATTTTGAGGATATTTGAAAACCCCCAACACAATTTATATCCTAGAACCAAAAATAAAGTATTGTCAAAAACATCTAGGAAATTTTGAGCATGATGCTTAGTGCTAGTACTTTTGTAGCCACTTTCTAATCACCAAGATTATAAAAGGATGAGGTGTGAACTATGATGGATAATCACAAAAATTCTTTAACTTTTGATGTTGCTATAGAACATGGCCTTGGAAAAAAACCTTGATGGCAAATGTTTTTTATTAAGTAGGGATTTTGAAAGGGTCCTGATCCCTTTTACATCACAAAAGATTTAACAATAAGCACAACATGACAAGGAACAACAACCAGAAACAAGCCTCACGGCCAGCAAAACCAAACCAGACAGAACAATAAAGGAGGAATAAACATCCTTGTCAACAAAACAGACCAATAGGCCACACACCAAGCTGCAAAACAACAATCAACCCAACAACCACCCGAAGGGTGGACAAAACTAAACGAACTTCAAACCAAATCAAGCAGGTTTTAATGGGACCTTAAACCTAAGCAACCTTCAAAGCAGGCCTTACAAGCAATAAAACAGGCCAATTGGCCACCCCCTAAGTTGTAGAAACAACCAAACATCCAAACCACAAGTAAGATAGGCCTCACAGCCAACAAATCAGGCCAATAGTCCACCCACAAAGCAACAGTATCATGTGTGAAAAATTTGAGCTCATCAACGCTCCTTGAAACAACCAACCTGTGGTACACCTGTCGCTCTGAGAGAACAAACCACCCACAAAGCAGCAACACAAGTTGCAACCAACAAAAACTACAAAATGAGTAGCCTTCAACAACAACCACCCTAAGGGTGGCCAAGACAACCCATACTTCAAACCACTAAAAGCAAGTTGGATTTGAATCCCAAACCACCGATACATAAACACGCTCAGGCAAATTGAGCTTGTCAAGACTTCAAGAAGCAACCAAATAGCCGAAATCCTTTCACTTAGTGAACCAATTTCAAAGTCATAAACAAAGGTAATGTTGATGAAGCAAAAAAGCCCCACCTTCCAACAAGCCCCTCCAACTCTATAGGAGAAGTCACCAAGAGAACCCAATCCACTACAACAAAGACTCTCCCACCAACTAGAACTCCAACTCAATATGAGTGGCCTGCACCTCAATGGGAGCTACAAGAGAGAAGCCCTGCTAAAGAAGCAAGAATAGCCCGCCACACCCTCAGAACCTTCCTCCACCTCAATAGGAGCGATCTCCACCTCAATTGGAGAAGTCTCCACCTCCATAGGAGACACAATCTGAAGAGCTAGAAAGACTGTACAAACTCTAGTAGAAAGAAAACTCTAAGCGACCATGGGTAACAGAGGCACCTTAGCCTGCATAAAAAAGTTTTCCTTCAACCCCATCAAGAACAAATGGTTCAAAATCTGAGAGTCCACTACACCTTTGAAGATCATCAGCAAGCCAACCACCAGAGGAGCAAGCATACCAACAAAGTTCAACTTATCCAAGAGAGCTTCAAACTCAACTTCTATAGGAGCAAAAATAATTACTACCTTCAACAAAGAAGCCCAAGAAAACTCAAGACCCCAAACCTTTTAAGCTCGAGAAGGAGAACAGCAAATAAAATCATAGTAGAACTTAAATCCCACAAGAAAATTGAGCTTGAAGATACCAAAACAAGACAAAAACCACTTCGAAACAGGGCAAGGACACCTGAAACCCCAGAGGAACTTTCTTAAAAATCTTGCTATCACAACACAAGCTGTGATAGTAAACACTTCATGGACAACAACTAACACAAGGCACCCTCAATAGAGTCCAAACTTTAAAGGGAAAAAGGAAACTCTTCGAGACGGAGAGCATTTCACCACAAACGCCAAACCAAAAACCAAAACCAGGTCCTCAACAGAAGCTAAAAGGACAGAAGGTTGCTCCAAAGGGAAAGAGTGGAAGAGCAACCAACCCAACTCAAACCGAGAATAGCAAAGACCTGAAAATCCGCAAACCCCTACTTTACCAAAGTCCCCAACCAAGATCTAGAGAGTATGAAAGAGGGGTGGCAGAACCAAACAAGGCCTCAGCCACTCCAACATGGAATAGAACAACACCAAAGCAAACACAAGAGAGGAGAACCATCTATCAAAAAAAGGCCAAGCAAAAAAAGGCACTGGACCCACAGCCAACAAGCCAAAAGAAGAACGAACCTACTCAACGCAGGGCAGACAAGATGAGGAGCCCAACATCAGCATGAATGTCAAAGCAAAGTCACACCCCAATGCAAAGGGTAGAAAGAACACTAGAAGTTGAAACAAAGACAAGAACTAGCCACGAGAGCAAACTAGGAGCAACCGGCTACAGAGGTGGCAAGAACCAAGACAAACAAGTTGCACAGCCAAACAAATGACCAGGCTCCAGCCGCAAGAAGCATGATAGAAGGAAGGAACACCACCAGGGCAAGAGATACTAAGTAGCCTACACCACATCCCCAAAGGGGCGTCCATGAAAGGCCACAAATCCTCTACAAACCACCTGGAGGAAAAGGCACCAAGACAGGGAGTCAAGCATCCACAGACCAAACCCCAAGGGTAGCAGACACTCCCACAAGACCAGGAAACTGCCGAAAAAACAACCACCCATAAACCACCACAACAAGTTGAAGCTTCCATACCCCGGCCCCCCCCGCCCTCCCCCCCTCCTACCCACAATAAAAAACATCGTCCTCATCCTCCAATTCAGAGCTACCATCATCAAATTCACCAGAGGAATTCAAAATCCCTCTTTCGGTCCCTTTCTGATTCAGAGCCACCATCATCAAATCCATTAGATTCATCATATTCACCAGAGGAATTCAAATTGATGGCAAATGTTATGATACTCCTTGAAACAAATTAGTCCAATAAGAGAAAATTTGACAATATGCACTAAAAATAAAATAAAGAGAACAATATTGTACTGAAATCACAAGATCATACTACAAAATATCATAAGCCTCTTTGAGGGGGCAACCTCCTTTAAGCAATGCTCCATACAAATTATTCAATAGATGTTCTTTCATTTTGTTTGAGCCCTCTATTTAAATGAATTCTATTGAAGAGAACTATCACTTCTCGTGCATATAAGATAACTACAATTAACTAAAAAAAATTACAAAACATATGCATCCAAACTTTTATTAATAACACCTATAAAAAATTGGAGTTTAGACAAAAGGGAATTGTAACAATTTTTAAAAAAAAAACTTTAAAAACAACTCATTTTCTACAAGAAAATCTTATCTTGTATCCAACACATGTCAAAATTTCAAATGCAACCAAACATCAAAGCAATAGTATTCAACCATAGATTTCTAGACCAATGGCTAAGCTTGGCCTCAAACACCTAGTGAACACGAACCCCATAATTTCATTAAAGCATACTGTAAACAAGGATCTCAAAACTAAGTGTACTACAACAATATCATATAACACTAAGAAAGACTATTCAAGGTCAAAACAAAGTAGACCACAAAGGTAGGAATAAATAATTAAAAATGAAAGTGGTGTGAATAAGGGATATTGACACTCCCTAATCCTATTTAGGATCTACATGATAAATTAGGGAAAATTCTATGGGAAAATGTTAAGTTGCCAATCTTGGTACAAGTATGGATATAGGTTCAAGATTTGGGTACATCAGTATGGCATTTTTTTCCTCGAGTACAAGTACGAGTTTGTGTGTGTTTGTGTGTGTATTGTAAAAACAATGATACTCATGATTGCCAATAAACAAAATATTTAAATACCTCATAATTTGTAAAAAGAAAAGACATAAATTTGTAATTCAATGATTTGTTAAATATCAATACACAATGAAAATTACAATTTCAATGTATCCATAAATTCGTATTGTTCTTCATCGAGAGAATCAAAGTCAACATTTGGCTCAATTTCATTTGAACCACAATGAGTTATTATGCCACTTCCACTAGCCATGTCATATGTATAAGTCTCATCTAAAGAGATCTTCGCAAGTTGTGCAACAATAATGTGTAAGTATGCACACTCAAGAGTTGGATCCCAATTTCTCATCACCTCCTCATTGTAATCAAGTTTTTTATGTGAGAAGAGATCCTAATAACTAGTGGGATTCTTGGATTGGAGACCCCAATGGAGTTGAGCAGTGAAACCACTCATGGGAGTTTGGGGGCAATCCCCCCAATGAGGCTGAGGGGCAACATCCCTTGTGGGAGTTTGGGAGCAAGCAATTTTTTTGGCATTATCAAATCAGCATTATTTTGGAGTTTTCATGCATATGTACTACTATGCCCGCTTGATATTTTTCACCTTTCAACACATTTAGTAGGGTATATGCCCTCAACAACTGCATCGTACCTGAGTCCCTGCCACTAAGCCCAAATTAAGGCCTTTGAAACCACACAGACCACCTTAATGCACACCATTCTCACAATTTTTTTTACTTAAGGGCAAAATTAGATATTTGACACTTTTTTGTTTATAAAAATCTTTAAAAAGAATGATTTGTTTTTTCTTTTTTTTTCTTTTGGGCAGCCCTTGGGTTTGCCAAGGTTCACCTCAATTACCCTTAGGTCATCCCAAACCTAACCCCGAGGGGGTTCTAACAAACCTTGCAGCATAGGAAAAATGATTGCAAAAGAAAAGCCTTGTAAACTAACAATGAATCCATGAAATAATAGTAGGCTACAATTTCAAATATGTAAGGCAATTCACCGTGTAAACAAAAATAGAATAGATAATCAATGGAGTCAAAACAAGCCAAAGATTCAAGAGGTATCTACAATAGTAACACTTTATAGGCATATTTGACCTCTAATCCATACATCAATAAACCTAATTTGAAAAGAAATGGTATAGAGAAGTTGACTGAGAAACCTATATTGAACTGGGGGAAAAAAGACTTATGAGGACAATGCCTGGGCTAAGCTGGGAGAAGCATAAAAGAAAGATATGCAACCCATATGCATAAACTCCAATCTCGAGCTCAAGAAAATTTAAGAGATTTTATCCATAAATTCCAATTTCTCTCATTACATCACTATGATTTTGATAAAAAAAATTACAAGCTACACTTTCCAACCTAAAAGATACCACCAGTAAGCGTACACGCATTTCAAAAGGTTCTCGTGGTATGCTAGCATTCCCTACTTGTGAGACCTGTGAAAAATTGCATTTTCATTGACAGCTGAAGAAAATGTTACCAGATAATCGATTATAGGCATCTGCCACAGTGATATACAAAAGATAGCTCAGTTCTTACACCCTAGTAAATGGGTATCATAATCTAACAGCCAACCTAAGCCAAAAGGTATGAATGCATCAAGTTAGTATATAGCAAGTTGTCGGCTGAGATAATAACAATATTCTGAACTACAGTTAATAAGCTGGATCAGACAAAACTGAAAATCTTGAAAGCATTTCCTACCTTCAAGAGACATGAACAATCAAAATTCTGCAACGTATGACTATAATCCTGTACCTAAGTACTAGTGCCAACCTGCTGACAAAACCCATTTTTACTAGAAACTGAATTCTTAAGTTACACACTTCCTTGACAATTCAATGCCTTTTACATTCTTAGAATGCATGATGAAAAGAATCCACTGGCAGAAGAGATGCTAACAACCATGCCTAATTTAATGTAGTTTATTCCTCAAATACTAGGGATTTTTAGAGCCAACAGCTGGAGCAACGTCCACTGCCAACTCCTACAGAATCATAGAATAAAATTAATTTTAAAATAGACAGACATGCAATGCTTACAGCTACAATACACTTATAAAGTACGCTGTAAGTCCAGAATGGGAAGGAACTTCTGTTGTGAAATCTCTGGACAAAATGCTCAGCCAATTGCATTGCTTAGATTTCTAACAAAGAGTTTACAACATGGAATCCATGATCAGGAGGAAGAGAGGCATTTCCTGGCCGCACTGAAATAGCCACTTGCAGACCTGGAGCATGGCAAGAAACATTTGATTTTAAACATGGGTCAATGAGTTTGACTCGAAAACTACACGGTTGAATTCTGATAGCAATATCATAATGGTGTGCATTACTTTGATACAGAAATAATTTTAGAGTAAAATATCATCTAAAAATTATTTTTTAAATATAGATTAGAAAGATATGAGGATAGATGGTTAACATGTATTCCACATGACAAGCCTACAACTTTGCAATCTTGATGAATGAAAAATATTTGTGAAATCTTTGAAGGCTGCCCAAAGGTTCGGCAAAAATAATCTGCTCATATCTAATATTTACTGTAAATAACTTGAATCTCTGAAAATAATAGAAAACTAATAATCTAAATCTACTGGTGAAGTAGTGAAAAGTATCCAGAATCAGCACTCTGTTTTGTAAAAAATTACAGATTCAGAAGACATAAATGGGAGCACCTTCATATTGCATAGGGACTGATCCTGGATATAATAGAACTGCCATGATACAAATAACAGTAATGTGAATATGTTGTTGAAGAGGTATAAGTATTTTGAGAAATCATGTAAGTCTACTGTGATAAAACCTAAAAGTTTAAAACTAAATACTTTACCTATATGGTAATACATGGCCCATGTAATCCTCAAATTTGGGGTTGATCCACTTGCCTCTCCTTTCGCTGAGTTTTTCAATATGGCCTTTCCACCATCCTAGTCACAGCACATCATCCAACCCATCCACAAATCAGGGAGTCTCTGGGACTCAAACATTTATAATACCTTTGCCAAGCTTTATGCCAGTGTGTTGGACATGAATCTTTTTGGTTACTTGGAGACAAGTAATCTGAGTGCAAGGGTGCAAGTATGTTTCAAGAGAGATTTCTAGACTATTGATACACATCTTCACACTCTGAGCTATTGTTGAGGTCTGACAGTAGTCTTGCAAAGTCCTTTGCTGTTTTGTCAACTTTTGGAAGTCCTTAAACTCGGCTCTAAGACGCTTTTTCAGAGGTTGTGTGATAGTGGCATTTCAGGTTTCCTCTGCACTACCAACAGGAGATTCTATGAAATGGTAGCTGGCCATTTTTGGATTTCCCATGGTTTCTCTAACTTTGTTAAGAGCACCATCAGAGTCTGTAATGTCCCCTTCTCAAAAATGAAGGATTTGATTGAAGACCCGTAGCCTATCTCTATTTAGTATTTTCCCTAGGCTAAGGGGCATGGCAACGGAAATAAAGTATAATTTGGGACCCAATCACATGTACCCAAAGTTTTGCCAATTGGGCAAGAGGCTGGACAGTGAAAGCCAACAGGAATGGATTTTAATAATAAATAATCAATCTCATGTTAAAAATAAGAATAATGAGGGGTATGGAATTGTCCTCAACATTGGAAGTAGTTCAAGCTAAGTTAGGTTTATAAGGTATTATGAGCACCATAAATTTTGCTAATGGGAAAGATGCTAGACAGTTAAAGCTGAAAGGAGTGAATTTTAAAACATATATTCAATCTTGTATTAAAAATATCCCTCATCTGAACAAAAATTCCCACAAAAATAAAATATCTAAACATCTATAATGTCTATCAAACTGTTTAATTTAGTTGCAAATCAATCTAATGTATCATTTTGTATTATTGTTTATTAATTATTATTGATGAAACATGAAATGGGCTAGGCAATAGTAGCCCCACCCCTAAGAAACCTTCCTAATACAGGAAGGAAAAAAACAAAGCAAGTTGAATATGATAGTAGATGCAATTATTCCGATTGCTGTCTTTCAAAAGTAGCGAGCATCAATATACATTACCAAGTTTTAAATCATCAACCAATAAATTGCCAAATTCATAAGGCAGATGGCCTAATACATCCACAAAGTAACATATGCAGTTTTATGGTTGATAACCATTCACACACTAAACTAAAACTTAACAGACCTACAAACAACTATAAACCAACAACAAATAACAAAGACTTATCCAGGCATATCAATTTGCATTCATAGGTTCCTTGTGAAGGATCCACGAGCTCCTGCTGAGGATTTTGATCATTTATGTAGTAGCACGGTGAAATAACTTCAGCTGAATGCATGGCATCAGAACTCTTGAAAATTTTACTAAAGTGGAATGCAAAAGCCTTGTGGTATCTTTAACTTCGTTATTAATATCTGACAAGTTGGCTACCAAAATATACTCTTCTTGGGTACACTATAATTTTTGGTAAACTAGTTCTTGAGAATGTCTTAATTTGTGATTCAATGTCTAGCAAGGAATCAAATCATCATGCAGCTTCATCAATGAGAGTTTCGACAAGCAATCTTAACACTTTAATCTCCATGCTCAACTCAGAAGATCCTATGGTACCAAATATAGAATGATATAACCAGCTCTAGAGTTAGAGACACTATACCATCTTATAGAACCAGTTGGCTGAGGATTTCAGGATGATGTTAAAGCCAAAAACCAATATGAAATCCCCAGGGTAATGGATTTAATTGTTGTTTTTGCCTCTCCTACTGTTGTTAGGATATGTGGTATGATTTTCCCAATGGACTAAATGTCAATTGGAATATTAGCCAAAAAATTCAAGGCTTGAATGAGCAGGGTACCTACTCTGGTCTTTTTGCCATTGCTTAAGATGGGTAGGCATTCCTCCTCTTTTCCTATTAGCTTTTGATTGTGTTTTCTATTGAGCAACCTACACAATCTTAAAAAAAAGGTCTCCAATATCCTCTACCTGCTCAAAACATGTGTAACATGCACTTTAAGCCAGCTTGTTCTTTTTCTGCTGAAGAACCAGCAATCCACCTCCTCCAACTTGTAAAACTTTTTAAGAATATCTACACACTATTTAGTAATTTACACATACATGGAAATCCCGTACACCATTCGAAAAATGCACGAGAGTTCAATAACTATAAAATCCAAAAGACAAGAAAAGAAAAAATTTATTAGAATGTTTCATACAACTACAGCAATGCCAAAAGTTATTTGGAGACCATTTTGTTAATATTTGACATAATATTTAGATTTCTGTCCAAAATGCTTCTATCTTCTTTGGTTCTTCCTCACACTGACTTCCAAGTCCTGAATGCATTTTTGTATGACCTTTACCTATAGTAAGAGATCCCAATCATGTAAAAGAAATTGCTCAAATCAGCCATATGTTAGAATCCTTCTTTTAAAACTTTGCCCAAGGTGGTGAGGTCCTTTTGCTTAAGTTAGGAACGACTTACCTTCCTAATGTTAGGAAGTGGGTCAAATATCCAAAGCACTACAGGATACAAACTGCTGAAATTGTTTCATTTATTGTTAAATGGTTTTATTTTCCTCCAACAATTTGTTTTTTCTTTTCCAACTCTTTAACTGTGGCATTATATACACCAAAAGCTACCAGCACATAGAGGTAGTGTGCTAGAGCGCATCTCTGTTTGGTGGATTTTTGTAGTTTAATTAGCTCAGACTGGATTACATTACATAAAAAAATTCAAAAGCATGTGTGAAGATAATTGCAGTCTAATGGAAAAAGGAACCAAGGCCAAAAATTTCCCTTAGACTCCTTTAAAAATGTTGTCCATCCAAATATTCATCTGCTTCCTTGCAATTTGTATTTAAATGATATCCTTGCATTCAAACATCAACAGTATAAGATGTCTCCACTGCGGATTTTACATACAAGAAGCTGTTTTATTCCAAACTCAAAGGTAAATATAGTGATGCAGTATGGCTCAACAAATTCTTTTTAACTGATTCAACAGATGTTAATGGACTTATGTCAAAAAATTATTAAGTATATGCACTATAGAAAAAACTGATCAGAATCTACAGTCTTGAGTTTCTTGCTAGCATATGTTTAATAAACAGAAAACTCAATTGATAACAGGAATTCAAGCACTCTTAAGATGCATTCAAATAGAAGTGACAAGAAAACAGAGATTCATATAGAGTTTTGTGTTAATGTACAAACTGTATTACATAAATTATTTCCTTCCATTTTACTGCTGATATCTCACAGAAACAATAAAAACAAACCATGAATACCAGTATAGGATGAACCATAAAATCTACACATACCAGCGTTTTGTGCTGCAACAGCTTCTTGCAATATATCTGTAGCAAATAGAACTTGGGATGGATCATCAACACCAAGTGATTGGCATATCTCTGAGTAACTGCGTGATTCTCTTTTATTCCTATACAAGATTGAACAAACGAATGCAGCCTTTAATAGTAATAAACAAGATATTGAGAATCTTATCTCTGCTAATATACAAACTTTTTTTTGTATTGCAAAAGAATCTTTTTGACATGTATTCATGTCTTTGCACATGCTTGAATCAAGATGACTGGTATGGCTCCATACCCAGTGGTGGTGTCAAAAAATCCACATAGATATTTCCTCAAGTCTCCATACTTGGTATTTCCAAAAATTAGTCTTTGAGCCTCCCTACTTCCACTAGAGTAAATATAGACCTGCAGATCATAGAGCCAAAGCATGAAAAATTAGGTCCATGAATGACCATAAAATGAGTAATTCATGTTCAATATAAAATATCTGTATGTCATGCACCATCTCCATACAGCTCTGCTCACCCACCTTTTGCTGCAGTTAACATGATGTCAGTTTCTTGCAATAATTAGTTCACACCATTCCCATTAAAGGGTTCGGAGAAGCAAAGAAAAATTGTAAGATTCTTAAGCAGGTAAGACCTTAAACATGAGTAAAACTCAACCTTGATAGTGCTGCAAAAGGAAATCTGAGTAAAGCTGGGACAAGTTTTGTGGTGAGAGAAACAAATGGGAGATTTCTTTTAGGAGGTTTTCAATATTTGGCTAATAAAACTAACTTTGCAGAATGGACAGCTCTTCTGTTAGGGATACAAGTCTATTTGAAAGCAAGATAAAAAGATATAGAAATAGGAGATTCACGATTCGCAAATAGTTATAAATGCAGTCGACAACGGCTTCTGTCCAAACTGGCAGCTTAGATTGATACTGAAATAAATTTTGTTATAGAAAGAGAAATTAATATCCTGCAAAATTTCTAATTCCTATCAAAAGAAAATAGGCAGCTGACCTATTAGCCAGTTTTGGTGCTACTCAAACCTTTTTCTCTCTTAGAAAATGCAGATGAGTATGATTAGCAATCTCTTAGTGATATTCTAATAGAAGAAAGTGAATAATTACAAGTAACATGACTTGTTTTGTAAAAAGTGTGAGGAGGTGGCTGGTGGCAGCATTGTATATAGTGTACTCTCTGCACGCTATGCAATTATGTTTGTATTGTGTATTTGAATGTTTCAATATGAGTTAGTTGTCTTATATATTGATGGCTGTGTTGGTAGGAGTTATTGAAAGGTGCCAACTGGAGAATCTAGGGTTTGAGAGTATTTGGTGTTTTGGTGCTGGCATTTGTGTCACAATGGCAAGTGGTTCAAAACTATGAGATCTCCAATCAGATAAGAGACTACAAAACATTTTTAATTGCAACACTTCAATAAATATGAGGATGGCGGAGACTATTATGGGGCAGGAAGGTTTAGCAGATTATGGTCTGCTTTGGTCATATGCCACAATATTGGTGCATTTTCAGAGAGAAAATGCAAGAGATGGTCAGAAATGTGGAGTTTTCTGGAATACATTTTAGTGATTCTAGTTCTAGATGGGTTGGATATGGAAGATCTGCAAGTACCAAATTGGGGTTGGCAAGAGTCAAAGATGCATAAGGAAAATCCAGGTATTGGTTACAAAGGATGAGGCAGATATAGAAATGTGAATTCATGTGGATGTTCTAGAAGACTTCGTGCAGTATATGAATATGGTAATGCGGAATATGGTAGTCTTAGAGCATAAAGGTATTGTGGAAATAATTTGTGGTTATTCTATGCCACATCTGGATTAGGGTCTGCTAACATGAGTTATACAGGACTCCATAGCGCATGATCTAAAATTCCATGGCCTATCAAAGATGGCAGAGAATCCATTTGATGCAAAAGTGGAGCTGATACCAGTGTTGGGTTTAGGTGTTTACAACAGGGCATATGAGCACTGAAAATTTGGCGTATAGGAGATGGTGCATGGTTTGGAGATACTAAAACTGTTCGTTGACAAGTCTATTAAGTGCTTAGGTTCTGTTTGTTGGTATGTTGAATGGTATGTTTACTAAGTAATTAAAGGTGCTACAGCTACACCCTGGTAAGGTTTGTTAATGCAGTCTTGTTTTTGTAACAGTTGGATGGTATCTCATAACTAGGAAGGGGACCCATATAGAGATCCCCTATATTTATGATTTTAAAATAATCATTTCACAACATTGCTAACAGAGATAAGATTTTTTAATCATTGTGCACTTGCTAGTAGAAGGCTGAGAATCAAAAGCATATTAAAAACTATGTGCCAGTAGACAAATCAGTTGAAATTAAGGAAAGTGACACTAAAAAAGGGTGTGAACAAGACCCTAACTGTCAGAGTGAACAGAGTCTGAAACCTCTTATATCAATTTTAGATTCCTGGATTATATCAGCAACTACTTAAAATAAAGGTTTGCATTCTCTCATTTCTAGATTACATTAGTTTAGATACTTCTCCAGAGACACAAATTTAACATTTAGAGACTAGCATAAAGACAACTATAATATTAAGATACACTCTTTGATTGTTATTTTACTTTGAGAAGTACAAATTTGAGGTAAGAAAAACTCGATGGATTTTTCCAAAAAAACACAAAAAATATTTGATAATAAAGAAAGAGAGATGACCTTGATGCCTGCAGCATGCCATTTTGAAAGTGCTTCTGGCACATCCTCAAAAAATTCCCCTTGTAGTTCATGCCTTGCATATCCAGTTCTCCATATGTGGCCCTTCAATCGATGTTCATTGTCAACATCCACAATATTATGAGTTTACCATACAACCAACAATATGAAAATGACTCAAAATTCCCACTATACACTCAGAGTCAACCAAATAATTGCAGAAAAAATACAAAAAGATAACTGCAACAATACAGCACCTGGAGCTGTTTCAAAGCAGTAATTTTTCGATCCGCACTTATCATTGAAGATACATTTGCCTCCACTGCATTAATTACCTCATCCTTTCCAGCTTCAGCAGAGGGAATAGGTTGAGCACCAATAACACCCTGCTTAAGGTCTTCATCCACCTGCAAGACATTTGATATATCAGTTATAGTACTTTCATTTTCCTTAGCTGAAATTATAGACTAACTTATAACAATTGCATACTGCAGCCTCAATAAAGCAGAAATTCGATTGCAGAAATTCGATTACAGAAATTATCATACTTTTTCATCCTGGGTTCAAGGTGTTTCTCTGTGTGCATGCACACACAAGTGTGTTTGTTTGCATGTGTGTACTTGTGTGTGTGCTTCAATTAGACAGTCCATGCTAGGTTTAATGTGTGTGTGTGTGTGTGTGAGTGAGTGTCTGTGAGTGTGCACACACCATGAGAGCGATAGGCAAAATTGCTTAGATATTAGTAGGTGATGCTTATATGAGCCAAGTTGTAAATTCTCTAACTTGGCCTATTGATGATAAGAGTACAATTTCATCTTCTGAATCTCAACTGAAAAATCTCCCACCCTATGTATTTATTATTATCTTAAGACAATCTGAGTATGAACCTCTTTAAAGTTTAAACAGGTCTTATTGTGTGTGCAAGAGTGTCTGTGTGTGCACATGTGCATGTGCATGTGTGTGTATAAGACACACACACAGAACTTTTCCCATCCTTGGACCATATTGGCCTGTAGGATGTATTAGAGCGTATTTACTTGTTTGTCTTGGCATAAAATCTAAGGTGCTAGGTTATAATAAAAAATATTTATGTAATTAAGCCTAATAATATAGCAGGCAGTTTAGAAGGCATTTTGTCCTTAACTTTGTCAAGGTTAGACACTTACAGATTCTTTGTTTCCAAGGTGTCTTTGGATGAGTTCATCCACCACTTTCACTTCATAGTGCAAGGAAGTTGGTTCTTAGTTTTGTGGTTACAATTGTTTTTGAAGATCCACCTTATGGTGGTAGGAAAGGTGCTCTAGTTTAGGGTTAACGATATTCTTACACTGCCAAAGTTTTCTTTTCTATAGCTTTGTCCTTGTGCTGAATACCAAATACCAAAACACTTTAATAATAAATTCCAAACTAAAGGTCATATTTTCAACTTGGGGTGACAGCTGACAAATCAAGCACAGCTAGAGATGACCCAATTTAAGGGAGTGGTTGTAGAGAGTAGATGAACATAAAGCTAATGAAACTCAGCCCAGACAAGGATAAGCAAGCAAACTGCAGTGAGTTCAGCCCATTTCAGTCACATAAAGAGAAATTATATAAATGTCCACAGATGACCCAAATTCATCAATGGGCCTTGAAACTATAGCTAGCAGAAATATCATATAGTGAAATGAAGCTACAAGCTAGCACTAAAAGCGTACCAATGAAAGTGGCTAACTAACAAGGGTGGTGGACAAGGGTGGTGGACCCAAAAAGGGTAAATTATAAAATTTTAAGAAGAAAAATCCATGCACTCAAACTTACAAATAGCAATGAGAAAGGAAAATCCATCACCAAAGAACATAACAGATAGGCTGAACACAATTGCTGACCTTAATTTGCATTGACCATCTTCACTCCCTCATCATTGATTATTGTGAAAGACCCCATACAAGATGTCAGGGTATCCAAGAGAGAAGGATGCAGTCATGGATAGAGGGTTCAATTAAGAACTATCCAACCACACAGCCAACGCAATAAGCATTCAATAGATTCACAAAACAGAATGATAATAACACAAAATATGAATGGAACAATGATTTTAATGAGTCATGGTCTGAATTATATCAACCACCTTTGCCGCAAGGGCTTACAACAGAGTGGGATGCTCTTAGATCTTCAATAATCATGATCCGCTACCAAACTCTGATGATCTCTCACTTAACTTCCAATGTAGAATGAATGATGCTTTATAGCAAGTGCAAACAAGATGTTATGCACCAACTAGTAAGATGGCACAATGCTCAATGCATATGGAAACATGTAGGACACGTCTTAGATGTTAGCAATAAGATGTAAGCAAGGAAACTCAATGTAGTCCTATACACCAACCTCCCTAGAGCCAATAAGCTTGCAAATGTCTTCAGATGTTGGCTTAAGATTCAAACATTTGGTGCACAGCTCAACTAGTTCTTCATTAAGAATTTGACAAGTCGCATTGCATTAACCTATGAACAAAACACTTAAAATGGTGTGTATGCTAGAATATGGCATCTTGAAGCTCTAATATCAATTTGGAGGCTTTGGGTTCAATATGCATTGTGAGCAGGACATAACCACAAATCTTCCATTAGGTTGAAAACCCAAAAAGGTGGCCTAATGGAGGCTAACAGCAAAAACTTGAAAGGGCACCAAAGGCTAGCTGCAGATATAATAAGGCCCTTTAGGGAAAGCAAACATACCACATCAAGTGCGGTGCATCTAGTCGACCTAGAACAAGTGGTAAGTGATATAAAGAAAGGGTAAGGGACACATCCCTTGATGTAATTTACAAATATAAGGATTAGGAGATACGATAGAAGTAGGCAAGATAAGTAGGAAAAGGAGATAGATAGCATGCAATAGCATGAGAATATAGATAGAAAGAAGGATAGATTGACATGAATTGGAGCGCATAGATATAGTGATGTGGAGAAGTATATAACGGAAAAGATATGATGTGTAATTAAGAAGAAAGTTGCAATAGAGACTAATGAAGTCTAATATAAGATGTATATGTACTATAAGTTAATATAATAGATATCAGATATGTACATTTTATTTATTTCTATATGCCATATTCTACCACATCCTTCTATAATCCACCACATATTCAGTAAACCTCCTCTTACCCCTATTACTAGGGTATAAATGCAACTATCATGTAACTCAAGCTCAAAACTTCAATCTACGTGTTGGTGATCTAAATTGTAGACCCTAAATCCCTAAGGTCTGATAATCTCCCAAGTGCCAAGGGTGTCAAATCTAGGATGATCACATCTTCAGATTGGGCAACTAAGGACCAATGGTTGAGGTGGGTAAGACCTCCTTCACTTCTGGTTCTGCAATACCAAGAGGGTTTCCTTGAGGTGCTGGATGATGATTAAAAGACTGAATACTCCCTTACAGCAAACTATACCCAATGCACAGTGTATCCCAATTCAGATGTCACAATATACTTATGTGTTAGTTTGGATATGTAAGGATGAGCACCTTATTAAACAGATAATCTGCCACAATGAATGTATTTAATAATAACCCCTTTAAGTTGCTACAGACATTCAAACATGGCAATGGAACACAAACTAATAAAATGAAAGATGTTTAAATTAATTGATTATTTTAGTGTGTTGAGGATGGTGAGGAGAGAAAAATAGTAACAAACCGGTGTCTTAATCAAACTAGGCAACAAAGTCTCTAGGTTCATACAAAATATGTACTAATCAACACACCAAGGTGATGCATTAATCAACACATCACAACAGACTAGGTTTTCCAAAATGCACAAGCAAGCTGGACTCTACACATACATTCAAAAAAACAATAAATAGTTGCAAAATATTTATTGATTTTACTTAGTAATCCATGAACATGCCCATACACTTCCATTATTGTTCTGAGAAGATATCTTGCAAAAGATTTACAAGAATTTTGCAATCGTATGGTTGACTAACTAATCAGAAAACATCAAGAAATGAACACCGCGCACATGGAGACACATAATCAAGGTTGAATCTACCTTTAATCACTCAATCTACAATAGTTACAATTGTTATTACAAATTTGGGATAAACCCAAATCATTAAAATGCAAAAAAAGCTATACCTAGAACTAGAAACTATGAACCCTTTGGTTTTGTTGTATAGTTTCTCTACTAAACTCCTCTCTCAAAAAATGCTCTCCTCAAAATATGGTAACCAAGGCACATATGCCCATGACAAGGTCTATAGAATGTGAGAAAGTCATGCCACATAGGAAACCCTAGCCACGACCTCCGCCAATGCACAACTGACAAGTGTCCTCTGCAAATCTGATTTGATTGATAGAAAATATGGAAGAACACTCCTCTAACCCACACCCATACACTTGCATTGACAATTTGTGGGTTTGAGTGTAAGAGACGAGCGAAATCACCCACGAAAATCCGCTAAAGTTGCATCTTAGAGGTGCTATGTGACAAAAAAAGGTTCTGCAGATAATAAATAAGTCGTGGGTTCCGCTTTTCTTCCTCAGATCCACACCAACCAGCATTAAAATCTCCTTACAAGACTCCATGGTTCAAAAACAAGGTAGATGCAAATGTGGATGCACATAAATGGTGTTGCAAAAGAGGTAGGTGCAGAAGACGGCATGTTTTAGGGTTTATTGTAGCTTTCCCACGTGCCTTTTTCATTCTCAAACTTAGTCGCTTGTTGCATTCTATCGAGGATCGAACTTGACGCCTACCACGTGAGGAGGCAGCACTAAAATCTTCACACCCCTACTACACTATTGGGCTTTGGCCCAACATATGCCTTAGTCTCCTTCCTTTCCTTTAGCCACCTTTGCTTGTGTTCACACCATGCCTTCTTCAATTTTGTTGACGATTTCATGCCTATCAAGAACCTCCACCACATGCCAGTAGTCTTAATACTTTGGCATTAAAAATATCAAACCCCCAACAAACCATAGGTAAGTCGTCAAGGGTCAAACACATTGTCTACCATGCCAAACTCTGCCCTTTGTCAGGCCTCAAGCCTTGGGCCCAACGCATACCTCTTACTTCTTTCCTTCATGTTGCCCACCTTCCTTGCACCTTAGACCATGTTTGACTTAACCAGTTTTTTATTATCGATTTGTGCACTTGACCAAGGCAAAGAGAATGGAAAACCACAAGCCAAGAGCACAACACAACATGATGACCCACATAGAATATCTTAGATCAATTATTAACGAGTGACCATACTACATAGGCATACGCATACAGGGGAACTAGAGCGAAAAAGGACAACACAAAATTGAGCTCCAACACTATGCTCATTTCTACCAGCACTTAATTCCATTGTCGAGACCCTAGTAGAATGGTAAGAGGAAAATAAGAACAGAGAATAAACCATTTGCAGAAAGAAATAAATCAAGGACAATGGGTTATAGTTAGGAAAGAACCAATTTTTTGGATTTGCAACAAATTTCCTAAGGTTTTAGCCTCATGAGAGGGTTAAGCACCTAGGGGATAGCAATTGGATAGGGTGGGAATCCAAAAAGAATCTTGAAAAGATCCAACCTTTGAGGAACATTTGAGGAACATCTAATTTGAGCCATTAGAAACGGATAACAAGATTAATGAAATTTCAAATCAAACCACCGATGGCAAAAGGGAGTAGCAAGAAGTAAAAAGATATTTTTTAACAGATTGAGATGGCAATAGAGTTGAGCAATGAGGAAGAAAGGAGCAAGAGATAGATCCAATAGAGGGAGGAAAGATACAAGAGGATAGAAAAGGCTAGGGAAGCCTCATTAGACCATGCTAGGAGAGCTACTATTGAGAATTTTGGGCATACCAATAGGGTTGTTGTTGAGAATGTTAAACATGCCATGAGGGCTACTATTGGAAGTTTGGAGAATTCAAATTCAAAGCAACAAATAGTGCCCCATACCTATGAAGGTACATTAGAGTGTTTGTTAGCCTAGATAAGAGAAGCAAAAGAAAACCTAGCTACAATGGCATAATGGATAAAGGAATACGATGAATTCAAAGAGTTAGCAAACCAAAGGCTTGGGAGTTTACCTCAAATGAAGGGCTTAAGGGTTTAATAGACCCTATTTCAAAATTGAGACCTTTGAGTTTTATTGACGACTATGGGGATAGTTTGCTAAACAAGAATATGAAAATGATGGAGAGGATAGAATCTCAAGAAGAGAAGGAAAACAAAGGAGATGATGAATCAAGGACATTGCTCAAGGAACAAGCCAATGATAAAGTAGAGATGATGAAAGGAAATTGGGATGAAGAGATATTAAATAATGACATGTCATTGACTAGTAAAAAATTATCAAATGTTGTCCCCTAAAATGAAATAATATATTCAAGAGGTGAACCCCCATAACCAAGAGACATTCCCCATGCTACTTAAGAAAAGTTTCTATAGAGGATATATTTTTTGAACTATCCAATCAAAATAAGAGAGTAGAGAGAATTTGTGATCAAGATCAATTGTGGAGAGATTTAAAAAAAAAGATTATTTGAGATTAGATTGTCTAGAGGTAAAGTAAGAGAAAGGAAGTTGGTGAAATAGCAGAACGCTATGAAGAAAAGAAAGATTACCCAAGAGAGATCTACAAGTCCAAGGACAAGAAGAGGAAGCCAGAAGGAGTGGGAAGGAGTTACCTCAAGTAACATCAACAAATCAAAGGGGCTTTTCACTATCAGCATGGATCATAATCGAGTAAAACTACCAATCTTTGGCAAAGATACCATAGAGGCTTCAAAACATATCTTTGTCCTTGAGTCTGCATGGAGAAGAAATGGAACGAGTGGGAACCAAACCAAATTGTAAGATTTTGTAGAGACCCTTAGGGAAGATGCTTTGAAGTGGTACATGAAGAAGGATCTGAAACATGACAAAGAATGTGCAACAATGAAAGAGGATTTCTTGAGTAACTTTGAGTCACCAAAAGTACCTTTGGAAAGTGTGAGTAAAATGCAGATGGTTCAAAAGAAGAATAAAATAGTTAAAGAATTGACCAAAGAATCAAAGCTATAGTGATAACACTAGAGGAACCATTGACAGAAAAGTTGTAAGAACCCTTACAGGTTCAAATTGAGTTTTTTCCCTTCGAGGTTTGAAAATTTCTGATTTAGTTTTGTTTTCAACAAGGGTTTATTATATCATGTAAACTTAAAGGATTCAAGTATGGATATAGGAAATGAACTTGAACATAATTTTTAGGCAATCAAGCAAGACACACAGCAAAGATGAACATACCTAGCAAAATAGCTTATCTTCTTATTTGATTTGAAAGCTGATTACAAAGAGAGGGCTGGAAAGTACAAACAGTCAAATCTGATTTGAATTTCAGACCTTCTATTACATCCACTTGTGCCACAACACCAATCCAAACCCTAGCCGTACAAGGGAAGATGAAGCTATATGAAGTAGGATGATATGTCTTGCTGGAGATGACTGAAAAGCAACTGTAGCAGCCCACTGGAGGTCTGAAGATGCCAAATACTCCTCAGAAAATGATAATGAAATCAATTTGATGACTGCTGTTACGAAAATTTGATTATGTCTGAAGCTGGAAATTGCCAAAAATGCCTTTTTTTGCCATGCAAACCACTTGAAATCTCTCCTCTAGCAAAAATTGATGAAAGTGTCACCAACAAAATCCAAATCTCCAATTGAAACTTCACTTAAAGCAATCTGGTTAAGCTCTATGATGAAATCTGTCTGAAATCATCTCACATGGTGGAATGGGGCCATCACCATACCACTATATTCAAGGGAGCACCACCTTGAATCGACTGAAAATTATCTTCAGTCAAGAGACAACTCTCTTCAAACTGTCTTAGCAAAAAAAACGATACCAAAAACATACTGATCTCACAACCCTCCATGCCTTCTTAAATAAGGCTCCTAGTCCAAACCGCCCTTAGAAGGAGAATCTAATTTGTTTCTATTAAAATATTCAATGACTTCATGGCTAAGGCACCTAAACCGCCCTTAGGTAAGATCTGATTTGTTTCCATTAAAATATTCGATGACTTCATGGCTAAGGCACCTAAATCGCCCTTAGGGGCCCTTAGGGAAGATCTGATTTGTTTCCATTAAAATATTCAATGACTTCATGGCTAAGACACCTAAACCGCCCTTACGGAAGATCTGATTTTATTCATTAAAATATTCTTTGCCTTCTTCACCAAGGCATCTAAGCCGTCCTTATCCAAGGATCTGATTTTATTTAATAAAATATTGGTTGCCTTCTCCCGTAAGTCTCCTAAACCGCCCTAGGAGAGAGAATTGACCTCCTTGTTTGCTTTGACTTGCAAGTGGACCATGAAATATTTCATATTAATAAAATATGATCAACATAATGCTTTATTTTTTGTTAAGGATAATTTTTCTCCAAAATTTATGATTCTCATGGCCAGTATCATTCCCTTATCTCGCCATCTAACCCACAGGAATGCTGGATGGGCTAGAATCAAGTCATCAAAATGTCACTCCGAAAATGGGGACATCACAAAAGCAAAGGATGGAATGGTTTATATTTGGATTGTTACGTGAACTTAAAATTTGCCTAGTTAGGGTTTCACAAATTATGCAGATCTGAAAAAAGTATTATATTATGGCAATCTCATTCATCAAATTCATTCAAAAATACAACTACTATTAACAGTTTTAGATCAAATGTTGCACCAGATTAAACAGCAGTTTAGTAACTGCTTAGGCTAGGGTTTGAATGACAGAGCAGCAATAGAAATACATAATTTACTCAGAATCAGACCTGACTGATTATTGACAAAGTTGCTGTCATAAAAATCGCCCTGAACAGGCAGCTCACAACCCAATTAAGACTGGTGATGGCCTCCAGATCTGAACTGAGATTCCACTTGGGAAAGATAGGAATTCTCCACACTATTGTGGCTAGGTAGTTGAGGGGTGAAACCCTCACTGTAGAACCCTACTCACCCAAGTGCTAGCTCTGTAGTTCTGCAGATGGATGTTGGTGCGTGAACAGTAGGTTAGTGTGGCACTGGGGCTCTGTCGCTTGTTCCAACCCTAGACATCTCCCTTGGACTTGATTATGCTGGCTGGAAGGAAGGGGTACTGGCAGATCTGAGATCTGGTAATTAATTTGTATCCTCTGGATCTGCTGGTGAGGTTATGTGTGAGCTGCACTGGACCTTTCAACCCCTTGCTCTTCCTTCTTGACTCCTGCTCGTTGAATTTCCTTGTATGGTACTGCTGTTCACCTTTCTGTTGCACTTGATTTGCTCTTCTGGTTTGCAGTAGAGAGCTGGTAGTCACCCAGCTGTTGCAACCTGCAATTATGGCTGTCTGCTCAGAGCTGAGTTGACTTATGGTGTCACAGATCTTCACAAGTGCCTGATTTACTAACGGGATTGGATCTGCAAGAATGATCAGACCACTGTTGGTATTTGGAAATGAAATTGGATCTTAAAATCTAAGTTGCCAATTCCGGTAATGGTTCGGGTTCGGGTTCGGGTTCGGGTTCGGGGGTTCGGTTCGCCGGTTTGGCTAAATTTTTTGGGGGGTGGGTTCTATTCATTTTGGGTTCGTTAGTACAAAAAACATGTAAAAATAAATAAATATATATGCAACCTAGAAGCATGAATTAGGATTAGAATATCACATATCATATAAACAACAAAACCGCCATAAACTTGAACATCATTTAAAACATGCATGATAAATATTCATCATTCAAACTTCAAGTTCAATATTACAACACTTTTAAAGTTTTAATCATCAAATGGATTCTCTAAATCATCAATATCAATGTCAACATTGACATTAGATGAAGTAGGAAGACTAGATGAATCACAAGTAGTGCAAATGGCACTGTCACTAGCACTAGTATTGTGCCCATGCTGTTGTTGGATATCGGACTCCTCATATGCAATATGGTGGGAAGTGGAAGCATCCAAGTCAGTATCCTCTGGCTCTATATCCCACAACTTTGTCTCCCCTTATAGTCATGTTGTTTGTGTGAAAGGAGATGCAAGTTGGAATGCACATATACTAAGTCCTCCACTCTTTCTGAGAGCAATTTATTGCACTTTACTGAGCAAGAATATGTACTCCAATTCCTCTCAGATGCAAATGAACTAGCAACCTATGAAGACAAAGTAAACAATTAAAAAATTATAAATTATAAATGAAATTATGAAACTTTTAAAACTAAAATATGAAAATTTATTAAACTTACTTGTGATAAAACTTTGATTGCAAGGGGCTGCAAATGTTGGAAATATTGTCCATGGAAGTACCACCAACTATGAGCATTCTTTAAGAACCTATCACGAAGAGCATCAAAACCTAGACCATTTGCGTGCACAAAATCAATGAACTCATTTGTGACTACATTTCGCAAATCAAGATCAGGGAAGAGTCTCATGAATGTTGCCTTGTACCCTTCAGCCACTTCAAAATCTCTATATGGAGGAAGCCTTCCTGGCATTGAAAGAATCTGATTGCTGTAGTATTTTGGATTCAATGCGAAGGCAAGAAGGTGTAATGGAGTTGTCATTTTGTTCCATCTTTCTTCAACAATTGTTTGCACTTGTTTGAAGAAAGTCTCTTCAAGGTCTTGCTCTTTTGCATTTACGGTGCACTTGATCTTCTCAAGCATTGAGTCTATACCATCATATATCTCTCCAATGCATGGCTTGTCCATGTCAGTATAGCGAATCATACTCAAAATGGGCTCGGTGAAGCTAAGGAGATACTCCACACAATCCCACCATGAGTCATCTAATATCATGTTCTTAATTTTTGTTGCTCTTTCAATAATGCTTTGCCTCCATATAGACCAATTGTTGCTAATCACCATGCTAGAAAGTGCCTCTCTAACTTTCACAAGTCGTCTCAAGACAATTGTGTTAGAGGCAAAGCAGGTCTCTGCAACCTATTGCAAATTAAAAGAAATAATTAAAATTTAAAAATAAACTTTAAAGAAGAACTTAAATTAGAATACACAATCAAATTATGAAAATCAGAAAATGTAAATATTACTTCACTTACCTTCAATAGCTCCAATTCTGAAAACGATCTAAAGATCCCTTGAGACAAGTGGTGGTTGGTGATGAACATCTGAATGTCCTCAGCCTCAGCATATAATTCTTTGATCCATGCAATTTTATTCTCAATCTTTTGCAGCATAAGATTGAGTGAATGGACGGCACAAGGTGTCCAAAAGATATGTGAATATCTCTCCTCAACCAATAACCCTGCAGCTCTACAATTCTTGGCATTGTCCGTTACAACTTGAACAATGTTGCAAGGTCCCACTTGCTCAATGGCTGCAATGAGAATATTAGCAATAAACTGTCCATCTTTTACTTGCCCCTCACAATCCACGGCTTTCAAAAACATTGCCCCTCTAGGGGACACCGCTATGACATTGATCAAAGGCTGATTTTTTGAGTCCTTCCAACCATCTGAAACAATGGACACACCTATCTCAACCCATGAATCTTTTATAGGCTTCAATGAATCTTCAACCAACAAAACCTCCTTTTCCAATAAAGTGCCATGCACCTTCTCATAACCCAAGCCCTTGTACCCTTTTGGAGCTTCATTAATTGTTCTCAACATCTCTTTCCAATATGGAGAACGAACAACATTAAAAGCTAATCCATTAGCATATATGCATCTTGCTACATTTTGGTCGGCAATGGCTCTACTCTCATTTTGAAATGCAAGTTCCAAAGGTCCCTTTGTTCTCTTGTTTGCAATAGATTGTGCACTTTGAGCTTGAGAATCCGGAGTAGCCATAAATGGGTGGTCTTCTACCACAATATTGGGATTAGATGGGAGCAGCATTCCTTTTGATTTTTTTTTAAATAAAGGGTGATTTCCTTTTTGGGCTTCCCGTTCATCTACTGCTTCTTGCTCTATAATGTATTTTGCAACTATCTCAAGTGGAATAGGTACATCGTCTTTTCTAGGGCAAGGCTTGATGCCTTTTCCACTTATGCCACACAAATGTGCTTTCACTCTAAAATATGAACTAGAATATTGAACTTCACATCCATTGCATTTCCAGATGTAGCCGCCACCACCTGGAACCGGTCTTATCATTTCAACATACTTCCATAGAGGAGAATTTGGATCTATTTTGAACTTTGGTTTAGTTGCCAAGCCAGAGGTAGAACCAATTGACATTGTGATTCCTATGGCAATTTGTTTTGCAAACAACACATTCAAAATTTGAAATTTCAAACAAAAAGCAAAAAACTTGAAAACAAAATATTGATTTGTAAAACCTAGCTCTTTTGAATCTTGCATACATTCATAGAAGAATGGAAAAACATTAATAAATCATAAAATGAAACAAAACAAAGTTTCAGGTTTGTAAAACAAAAAATAGGTGAAAAAACTCAAAAAAATGAGAAAAACTTACCTCTTTGCAAAAATATCCTTCAACAATCTTTGTGGCAACCAATGAACACTTGCAAATCTGTAGGAATGGCAATGCAATAGTTTGTAGAAGCTTCAATGATCAATCTTCAACTCATTTTGTCAATCCAACAAGCAAAAATGAAAACTCAGCCTCTTGGAATGAAAATGGTTGTTTGCCAAACAAATGAATAAGAATGAGGTAGTTTAGGTGTTTAAAGTGTTTTAGAGGTCAGTTTTAGGGTTTCCTTGGGCGTGGGTCAAAGTCAAATTGCATAAAACATTTAAAACAATGCAAAAAAAAACACTTTATGGTCTCCTAGCCACGCGGGTTCGCCTTGGGTTTGCCCCGGTTCACTCTGGGTTCTTCCCGGGTTCTGCATGGGCGAACCTGACCAAGAAAAAATACACCCTGGCCAAACCCGCAAAAGAACCGAAACCAGATCCGGATCCGAAGCAGAACCAGAACCCATACTATGCATTTCTAAGGCGAACCCAATAACTTAGCTTAAAATCCAAAACCTAAATGTGGATAATAAATGTGGGTAAAGGGTTTTGTCCTCACCCAAAACTTTTTGCAAACAGGGGTTTTCATCCTTGTCTGAGCGCAGATTGCCAAGTCTTCGATCAATTTTTTCAGCTACTCTCCTTTAGCACCTAATGTCCTATTCATACGCCCCCAATTGAGGCGTGTGGTCCCAAAGGGAGGCACCAAATTGTGGAAAATTGAAACATTATTTTTTTATAATTATCAATCTGAATCCTGCTTATAGTGTTTCTATTAATATTTTATCAAAGTACATGCAATTTCATTTTAATAACCTGGCCTAAATTTGTATGCAATTTTTTTCCGATTTTCACCAACTTATGCTCACTGACATTTCATCAAACACTTTGCAGCAGTCTGACTGAGTTTGCATTTGTAATGGTTTTGATTGATACAAGCAGATTTGGAAGTAATGTGGTATTTCTTAACCCCCCATTTTGATGGCATCCTTTTACAGTCAAAAAATTAACATGGACAGACTTCCAGAACTATTTAACTGAAAATGATATTTAATCTCATATACAAAACATTCATAATTCCTCAAATACTTCACATTGATTGAAATCAGTAATTAATAAATTCATACAGTAATAATTCTGACCTGGTAATTACTTTTCCCAAGGTCCATACAGTCTCAGATTATAAACTCTTTTATTGCATGCTTGTACAGCAGCCAGGAATATAGGGTACGGCTGACCAATAAATGCCTGCAGGAATGGCTCAAGAAGAATCAATATCACTGTGGACTGCTTTGACTTCAAATACTCCCCACGTCACCTCCCAACTGACCCGTATAAGAATGGTGTGCTTCCTAGAGAGAAGATAACTTGGTATCTTGGCGTCCAAGTAGATGAAAGCGACTCCAAAATGGGTGGAGGATACGGGAGGCTCACGTCTCCTTTTTAGTTTGCCAATATTCTTTCACTCTCACACGGCTTCCACTAAATTCTGGCGGCTCCAAATAAAATGTGGCAAGGCTTGTTTGACTGTAGTGATAACTCAGCAAGTATCACCTAATTTAGTTCTGCCTCCATTCAACCCTTTGACCATCCACGTGGGCATGAAGAAGATGTACGGTGTCTCTCTAATTCAGTCGACTCCTTTTCTAAATAGAATATAATATATCTTCAAAGAATGGAGCAATATAAATAAAAGCTCACGGCTCCTTGATCGTTAGCATAACTCCACACCAAAAATGATATGGATGTGCTGTGAATACCGCAGCTAAATTAAATATCATCTGAAATTTCCTTTCTGCGTCACTTAACAGCTACCAAAAGGCACAGTAACTAGAGTTTTATAGCTATGGTTCCTCCAATGAAGTATTGTGCTTAGGAAAATAAAGGTGGCTGGCAGCAATAATATCATTATGCCACAATCCTCACAGAAATATAAAAACTCCACCCATACACACTTCTAGTGCTTATGAAATATGAGATAAGCTTATATCGCTGGGAAAACTAACCAGCTCCACACTAATTGCTACGGCTGGATAAATATATCCCAAATACAATTAAATCGAATTACTGCAGCTTATTCAAATAAATATCACCTATAGTCTGCTATTGCATTACACACCCAACTATCACTGGAATTTGTCTCCAATGGCGACTTCACAAATTTTCTAACATACATTATCGTGCAAATGTGAAACCTGGTTGATTCTGCTTGAATCCAGCTAGGGTAGATAGTTTCACTACCAAAACCAGATACCCTTAGGGTTTTTCTCCTAGGGTTTCGAACTCCGAAAAGCTCCTCAAAATACCAAATAGAATAATAAGCAAGCATACCCAAATAAGGTCTTGCTTCCCTTTTTAATTCCTTCGGGAAAAACTTCTAAAATCCCCTTTTTTAAAATTTTCTTGCTCAAAACATTAAACTCCTTTTAAGAAAGTGACCTTATAAAATGCCTTTTAAATATTTCCTTAGCGTCACTTTATAACATCACTTTAATCTAATTATTTAATATTACCCTTTTAAATGTACTTTTTGCCAGGCAATATCAAATAATTAAATTATATTCTGTGGTGGCAAGTTGGAAATCGGGGACATGACATTCATTTACTTAAGGCACATAGTTGGAAGATTTTGGTGCCAAAACTTCAGAGCTGTAAAAGATCACAATAAGAATTTTTGGCCAAAAATGTCCTGCAGTGGACACAAGCACAACTATATTTTGAGATATAAACTCTGAGCCCTGAGGAATGTAGCTGATAAGCAAATAAAAAGATAGATCTATGATAACTAACACTTATGCATTAAGATTCAACTCTGCAACAAAAAACTGCAAAGGATCAATGTGCAAGCCATGCATTTGGAGGAAACTGGCCCATCATTTAAATGGATAGGGAGCTGGAGAACCTAGGATTTAAAGATGAGGGCTTCGTTGGCTTGATTTAGAGCCAAAATGAGATTTGTAGTGAGATATTGATTGCCCGTAGAAGAGTGGCATTCCCAAGTTTCCTAACTTCTGCTTGGTGTTAGAGATTTATGTCATGACATTGAGATCAATCTGAATTGAATTTGGATTTTAAACATTTTGCATATAAACTTTTGACCTTTTAGTACTAGAAAGTATTTCACGTTTGGCTGCATTTTTAGCATTTGATATGTGTTTGCCTATTTGACGTTTATTTTGACATATATTTATGTGTACTTTGATTTCTGCGATGCTAAAAAATTATCTCAGAATGAAAATATCTCCATTCTTTATACATTTTTAATTTATTAAATCTGTTGCCAAGTGTGACTCATGAACCTCTTGCCTCTTTGACTCTACATCAGGTGACTATGCAGATGACTGCAGAAAGCGCAATGAAAAAACAGTGCACACAATAGAAAAGAGCACATTAAAAATGTTGTAAGGAATGCAAGAATGTAATTAATGAGATAAAGCCATATTGTAGAAAGACCTTACTTGCACTCGCAACAGTTTGATATCAGCTTGAGTTTCTTCAGTATCATAAGTTTCCCTCAAGTGGCTCCCTACATTGTTGCGAGCATAAGGGAAAAGAACATCAGACACAAACGATATTGGTGTTGTGGTCCCTTCTATATCCAGCAGAATGCAGCGCTGCAATAAAAACAAACACCCAATTAAGAAAAGTAGAGTTCTTAAAATTGAAAATATGACTATCCCAGCTTTAGAATAGAAGGTTATATGAAGCATCCATATCCCAAAAGAAGCTCAAATTTTAATAGAATTCAAACAGACTGGTAAAAAATCTGGCATCAGCTTCTCCTCAATGCAATCTGTAAGACTTTTCTGAGAAGAAATGAACCATCCAATGGGAAGCATGAAGAAAAATGCAGAAATATAGTTGCAAAATAAGACATTTTCTCCATTGAAATGTGTTTTTGCAAAAAGAATCTAATCCAATTAAATTCATACGTAAGATGATTCTGTGCCACCATATTCCTTGAGAGCTCTGGGCACCACACAATTTTGTTGAGTTTCCCCAGGTATTAGTGACTGTATCCTTTTAGATATTGGACCATGTTCCGGAGTGGATGGATCCAAACCCATCTGATATAACTTAAAGGCAGCATCAAAGAGATAATGATAGCATTCTGCCTGCAGTGAAAATCAACAGTTAGGACCAAGAATATAGTCATAAAGTATGCTTATTGAAAATTACAAAAATACATCTTCAAATGTACACAAATAAAATTGACAATTATACTTGCTAGGCAATTTAGCTCCAATACTGTGATAAGAATGATTTCATATTTTCATCGACAGACTAATTGCTGACCTGGGTCTTGGCACTTATCCATGAGTCACCCCATATATAGATTCCGTGATTCCTCACGAGAACTGCTGTGGTCTTTGGATAAGCAGCAATCTGTCAAATTATATTTCAAATATCTTCATTAAACAAATTGATGTGTTTCAAATCATTTCTTTTTCTTTTGCATGAAAAAAGATCAATAGTTTCTTTTAGCATGTGTACCCTTTCTGTATAGCCATTTCAAAAGGAAAAAGCAATTAAGATTCTCTTTACAATTACAATCCACGAACTCCTGCAACAAGCAGGCATACTGGTCCACCTGAAGCAATAATTGTGCAAAAATCTAACAATAGAGCTGCTGGTGGATCTCCATAGTTAAAGAAGAACCGTTCATAAGCAACAGGATATGATGTATTGGAAATGAGAATTGGCAAAAACTCAACATATCTAGACCATCAAAAATCTTGTAACCAATCATAACACTACCTAAGGTTTGAAAGCCACAAACTTGAGTGCAGGAAAGTATTGGTGTTGTTCATCTGTCAATATGTGCTCGTCAAAATCAGTGATATGCGAACATTAGGCATACATTTGATGTGTATGATAAGAGTCAAGTCATAAGCTGTTTAAGCATAGCTATAGATACTCCAAACATTCACTATCTCTACATTGAGGGATGAACTGAAGCAATCTACCATTACAATGATATGTAAAGACACCACACAATGACCACAGTTCTGAATCCTGAGCCTGAATTACTAAATTTAAATTAGGATCAAAGTTATCTATGTATGAAGCTATTAGTATTACACAGAATTTGAAAGAGCTTACATAGGTAAGAGAACAGGTAAGAGGCTCTTATGTCAGACACAAAGTTAAATAGCATATACATATACAGTAGTATTAATTATATAGAACATAAGGTGAGTATTTGTTATGCATTTGAATGTGTAAATCTATTTATGCAACTGCATTTTTTATGCATATATATTTAGGTTCTATAAGTACTCTTTTTGTTATGAACATGCATCCATGTATAGACATGTAGTAGATGGTACATAGACACCCACAATTGTACCATATACATTGAAATGTAATATGTGCACTGTGTGTGTGTGTGCGTGTGTGTGCTGTCTGTGTGTGTGTGTGACATGTAGTAGATGGTACAGACACCCATAATGTAACATATACATTGAGATGCAATATGTGCACATGTGTGTGTGTGTGTGTGCGTGCGCGCGAGCGTGTATGCAAGCGTGCGTGCATGTGTGTGTGTGCGTGTGTGTGTGTGTGTGAGAGAGAGACACACACACAGAGACACAGAGAGAGATTATAATTTGTGGTGCTTTCTAATGAAATACTGGCATATTTTCCACACCAAAACCAGAATCCCCAGACTGTAACCCATAAATCTTGCTACTACAAGATGGAAGACTACTAAATTTGCTTTCAAAATGGTATATATATAACCAAATCTAGATCAAAGTTTTGAATTGATAATTGTGGCATACCGCTTCAGCAAGAGATTCTGTCAACTCATACTCATGGGGTGTATTCTCAATTATTGGAACAACAAGTTCATCACGGTAAGCATGTCCTTGGATTCCCTTTATCATCTCCATGTGAGTTATCTGCAAGACACAATATATTTCATTGTTACGGCTCACTGGGGATGTGGTATACAATTAATGTTAATTTATATTTTTATGATACATATCACAATTCATTTGTTTGATAGTGACCCATAAAAAAGCACAACTATCATACTAAATATTCAAAAAAATAGCGAGCTTGATTGAGCTTCATATACAGCATATGTAAGAGAAGGAACATAAAAGGCTGATTCTCAGGTACCCGGAATTCCTTTGAGAAAGGATGAATCATAGTTGCAAGGCATGACTCCAACCCATGGCTGTGAATAACAGCACCAGCATTGCGCATCTCATATGCCTAAAAAGTGAGTGGAACAACATGGTTAACCATCAAATCAAGCATATACACAAAACATAGGACTTTCTTCTCACAAAGGCATGCACTCAATTACAAAGAGGCAATAGTATATGCAATCTTTGAGCAAAAAATATTTTCAGTGATTTGTAATGATACAAGAAGATGGTACTGAAAAAATCCTCAGGAAAGACTAGTTATAAGAGAAAAAACATCTGTACTTTCCAATAATCAATGCTTTTAAGTTTTACACACCAAAACAGTAGCCTATCAATTTTGCACATAATGAATATCTATACTAGAAGTAATCTCAAATTTATTTGAAATAATTTTTAGGAATGAGATAATCCTAATGTGAAGAGACATCACAAGCTTAGGATCAGTTCAAACATAATTGCTAAAGGACTCTAGTGATGAGATGATGGAATGAGTGAGCTAACTAAAAAAGCACTTTTGATAACAAATTAGCCAACTTTGAGACACCAAACAAGACATAACAATAATGGACAAGATGGGGGAGTCCAAGTCAAAGCAGAGGAATAGGATGAAAGATGAGATGATCAGAGATTCTTTTGCCCAGATGAGAGATACATTATATCTGCTTTATTCTTTGCTTTTACCATCATCAGCTATGAGAAGTCTCATGATCCTAACCTTGGAGAGATCTATGAGTGCATTGATAACACACATGGCTGCATGAAGGATACAATTCATAATGGAGCCCCTACCTTGGCATTCTATCACAATCGTATTTACCCCATTATTCAGGGAAGGTGGGAAAAGTTGAACACCCCTTTACAAATAGCCGCATATGCAACAAATCTCAAATGGTTGTGGAGAGGCCTAGGAGAGTCATTACTATCAATGATGAGGATGTGAATAAGGGCTTCAAGAAAGCCCTCCAAAAAAATGTATAGTCACTAGTGTCAGGGTTGTTGCAACTATTAGGGACCATTGATGACAAGGAGATGAATAAGGGCTTCATGAAAGCCCTCTAAAAAATATTTAGTGTGTAGGATACTACAAGTATTAGGAAGCAATAGACCAAACTTCCTTCTCCCCAAGACTACAAGACTTTAGCTAAGAAAGATAGACTAATTGCGGCATAGGAGAACGTAGAAACTAGTGGCAGTTATATGGGAATATGACATTAATACTATCACTTGTCATTTGCCTCCATTCACATGTTTCTAGTTCCTTCTCTGCTGAGAGGAATTGATCCTGCCAGCCTGTGAATCATGGAGGGATTTTTGAGACTTATGACAAAAGGAAGAGGGCTAATCTTTTTCAATATACACTGATGGAAATTCAGAGGAACCAAGATAGAATGATTGAGGTACTAGAATGAAAATTGCAGCTTCAGAGTAGCTTGCAAAATCCAGATCTGGCTAGAACAACACGTAGAGAGGAAAGGTCAATTGCAAATAACCGACAAGCAACTAGTCCCATTCCAAAGCCTGCCAAATCCATGTTCCTGCAAAAAGATGAATAAACTATACCTAAGATAACCACTGTCGACGAGATAGACACACACTTTGAGCAGTATCAAAGTAAATAGAAGATTTCAAAATACACTGATGGACATTCAGAGGAACCAAGATAGAATGATTGAGCTACTGGAACAAAAATTGCAGCTTCAGAGTAGCTTGAAAAGTCCAGATCTGGTCATAACAACACATAGAGAGGGGAGGGCAAATTGCAAATAACCAACAAGTAATTGGTCCCACTCCAAAGCCTGCCAAATTCATGTTTCTACAAAAAGATGAATAAACTAAACGTAAGATAACCACTGCAGGGGAGATAGATACAATCTTTGAGCAGTATCAAAGTAAAGCAAAAGATTTCAAAGCTACAATCTCTTTTGTTAATTACATGGAGATACTTGGCAAGAAGTCTCCGAACTGGAAATCCAGAATAGTAGCTGAAAAAACAACAAAAATGAATTGAAGCAGAGAGTGAACAAATTGAATGCTCCCACTTTCGAAGGTAGTAGCAATGAATTTTCACACCACAAAAGTGTTTTTGTCAATGAATACAATCAAAAATCAATATTGCATGTTGAATGCAAAGGTTCAAGTTTTGAAAGAGATATTCCAATGGTTTCTAGCAATGTCCAAGAAACATCTGTCAAGATTTCAAGCCTTGAAAAGCTGAAGCCATTACCATGTGAGTTTGGGTATCACGCTAATGATTCAGACAGCAGTAGGCAGCAAAAGAGTATATTGTTGAGTATGGGCCTGAGCAGTGTAGGGAGGACTTCTCAGGGTTCACTATCACATGCATCAAAATATCTTAAAGATGCTAGCCTCACTTTTTATCACAATTGAGGAAGCAACAAAAGTTTTTGAGCCTCAACTATCAGGAGCAATTGGATCAAGCTTACAACATTTGATTGATATGGTGAAAGGTATAATTTGTGGAAAAGTGCACAGAGCTCCTTTCTCTCAAGTCCAAATTAATTGCTCGTGTAGTTGTTTAGGATCCTGGTCCATTGCAGGAATCCACCTGTAGAGGATATACTTAGAAAAGGCCAGATATTTTTCGAACATCCAGCACTACATTGCTTGTGGGCAAGTAATTCTGGGAAGGGCAAATCAACATGTCCCCTTTTAACCTGCAGCACTCAGTAAGTGTTGTCTACAATTAGACAGAGCTGGGTATTCAATTAGTAATATTTATGTTTGAAATAAGACAGCTGAGTCTTCAGTTATGAAGCAGCTGTCTTTGTGTCCTCCACTTGAGCAGCGACTGAGTTTGTAAGTAAGATAGCTACATGTTAGAATAAAGCATTGTCTGTGTTGGCATCACACCTGTCCGCAGCACTTTTCTGTTTAGTCAGAACTGGAATAAAGGTGGACATGTGATCTGTTAACTGTTGGAAATGTCATCAATTAAGGAGGTCAATTGTTTGAAACTGCCACCAATTAAGGAGGATAACTATTTGTTACTGTCACCAATTAGGGAGTGTGCAACTCAGTTAGCAGCTAGTCGATTGAGGGGGTAGTTTATCAGTCATTTGCCACCAATTGAGGACTGATTATCAATAAATGAGGAAGCTGGGATTATAAAACAGCACATAAGGCAGAAGAGAAGACATTTTTGAAAAATTGGGTGCATCGAAGAGTAAACCCTTCAGACATAAACCTGTCATCTTGAGGACGAGATCCCTCAGAAGCGGAATATGGTGTATCTTGAAAGCCAATTCATACAGAGGCCTGTCAACATCATCACTCAATTCAGACTGCAGATTGCACCAGCATCATCAAAGACGATCAGTTCTGTATCAGTTTGTATAGAGCTTGTATGCTTGGAGTGCCAATAAGAAATATCATGTTAGCAGGTTAATGCATGTGTATGACTGAAACAAGAAAAGCAATACATATATATATTGTATGCATGTTGGCTAGAACAGTTCTGGATTTGTTTTTCTTATACTGTTGGCTGAGGCATATTACACTGATTTATTTAGTTTAAATCACTACAGTGAATTAAGAACATTATAACACGATTTTCTGAACATGAGCAATTCAAGTTTTACGTGCATCTGTGTTCGGATGAACAAGGATATTATCTCTCGTTATAAGGAAAACGACCCAAAATTTCAGCCTCATTTGGTTGAAGATACTCTTACTCATATTTGCACTTAGACTACGACGTTCAACTCCACTACCACTTGATTGCAAAGGCTCATTGCCAACTCAAGTATGCCAGATGTCCCGATCAGCAATTGGACAGCATTTACCAGCATGCACATCTAATATGACAGAAAATGACTTGGACTTTGTCAAATGGGATAACTGTGAAAGGCGTACCTTGAGAAAGAGAGGAGCACATTCACTACACTTCGGAGGCTTGTGGGGGACAGGCTTGGGCAGAGGGGCAGACAACACTGAGCCATTTGCAGATAACACGTACATGTCCTCTGCTACCATTCTCTCTTTCTGCACTCCTGTCGGAAAATACAACAATTGAAGACCTTCTACTAAATATATAAGCCTGACCTAAAAAGCAAAACCCAACTAAAAAAAACAGCTCGCCTGAGGGTGCCATAACAATGAGCTGTTCTGATTTGGGCAGCGCAGGATCGTGGGCTTTAATGGTGATGCTGCCGCCAGTGCCTGAAAGCCATCCCAGCCCATAAAATTGTTTGCACAATTCGGCTGCCAGCATTTTCGTCGCCACAACTGCCTCACTATCCCCGTAGCCACCGCTTTCAGTTTTTGCCATCTTGTAGTTTTCTCGAAAATTTGTCTTTTTGGGCCCCAAAAAAAATCACAGGATCCTCCAACCAGAAAGCAGAATTACTTGGCCTGACATATGTGGTCCTCTTTAAATGTAAAGAAAATTAAAAAGCTGCGAAGTGAGTACAGAAATTTAGTGGAGATCGTTTCGTTAAATTTATATGGAGATGCTTGTAAGTCATCTGGTTTATATGGCAAGGGATGGTGAAAGAGACCTGTGCGAACCATATTTTCTGACTAGATTCATTCCCCTGGGCGGAAAAAATGTGTGTAGAATTCCCTCTCAATGATTTTTCACGTGCGTTGGGGGTTCTACACTTTTGCAAGGATTTGGTTGGTAGATTGAAAATGTTTTTCATTTTTTTTAAATTAATAATTAATAAACGTGTATAAAGATGTAATAAGTCTGTCATACAAATATATATAGAGAGCATAGGTGAAAAAGAAGCAAGGGTTTTGGTTTTACTATGTAATCACATTTTAGTATGTTATAGGTATGTTGAAGAGGTGTGGAAGGTCAATTAATATTTTTTAAATACAATTCATACAATACATGAGATCAATTGACAACACATTAAATAAATGATGTTTGTCGTTATATAAAAAATACTCCTTCTTTATGTACATCTCTCTATCTCTCTTTTCCTCTCTCCCTCCCTCTATTCATTTTTACTTTTCTATCTTCTTTCTTATATTTAAAGAGTGACTGAGTTAATGTGCCAAGTGTCACCAGTTAGATGTGCATTCATAATTTGTAGACCATCTGATTGTAGTTTAAGTAGTTCAAGCTTCATGTACATTCATAATGTGTAGACCATTTGATTGCAGTTTAAGTAGTGCAACCTTCATGTCTCTCTCCCTCCCTCTATTCTTTTATACTTATCTCTCTTCTCTTTTTTATATATAAAGAGTGATTGAGTTAATGTGCCATTGCCACCAATTAGATGTGCATTCATAATGTATAAAACCATTTGATTGCACTTTAAGTAGCACATGCTTCGAGTCTTTTGTCATATTCCTTTTTTTTAGTAATATAAATAATTTAATAATTTAATTTTCAATTGCTTGGAATAATTTTATTTTATAAATAAAATGCAACGTTTTCTATTGTTAATTTAAAAAATTTATCAAGGTGATATTTAATATTAAGTTCAAAGTGGCGACTAAAGTGTGAAAAGAAATATTAAAATAAAGAAAAAGAGAAATTATGTCAATTACCCTAAAAGTGTCTTCCTTGATTATTTGCGAGATCGAACCAGATTCATTCTTTAGCCAAAGGATGGAAACCTTTTAGTCATCAATTTTGTGGATGGCAATCCACCTAGTTGATCGAGTGGATTCATACAAATTTCACCATTTTGTTAAACGTTTGTGACATTGGATTCTACGATGTTTTGGGGCCTAGGATTTTATTTCAGGTTTTGCCAAGTTTGTAGTTTAGAATTTTATTGAAGTTTGCAAGAAAAAATAAATTTGTGAGGTGATTTATTTATTTGAGTTGGACATTGTATTCATTTTTATTGCATAAGAATGTTGGATGTCACTTTTCTCTGAGTATTATCAAGTTGTACTTTTACATTAACCGGTTTGACTAATCCTACCTTATAGAAATGAAATGGGGAGAATTTAAATGCTAGTCCTAATATGAATATGACACTCATTACTTTGTCATCAAGGTCTTTAACCTCACAAAAAGGATCAATCAAAATATGCAGCACTACCTATTTCTAAATTTTGTGGTTTTATGGAGAACATGGCATGGTAAGTTGGAGTTGTCATGGGATTTCAAGACTCATATTATTCTGAACTGCCTCTTCTTATAGTTTTGATGAGATGAAGAGTATTGATCCATCTTAAGATAGATTCATATGGTGTTAGGAGTGGGTTGTTGAGTGGCATAAAGGAAAAAGGTAAGGGTTCCAATTGTTGAACAACTTTTTTAGCTAAAAAAGGTACTTTTAGAGATTCCTTTTATAGTTGGGACTCTTGGCATAGCCACTCCAATGAAATCTACAATTTTTAAGGATTGTAGGGAGGGATAGAAGTTGAAAAGGTTAGTAGTTAGCCAAGATAGAACTTTTGGCAGCCTTCCATTGGAGATTAAAATAGTATATTATATAAGTTTACATTAAATAGGTTGTAACAAAAGATTCATATGATGGCATTGAATGATTCTATTGGAATTCTTTGTAACTCAAATTCATATTAGAGATTTGTAAGCTTTCTTTATGTTTACAATATGAATGTTTTATTAATCAATTGAGAAGTTAAACACACAATAAGGGAAAATGAAATTATAACAAAAATAACCAATGCTTATCTAGTGATAATTCCTTCACCCACTGCAAAAATTTAAAACAAAAAAATTAATTAGGTCAACTCATTACATCTTATTAACTAAAAATTGAAGAGCAAAGTCTTGAGTGTATGACAACCAAATCTTGCAAACAAATGAGTATATCCATGTGGAGATAAATGGACTAATTAGTAGCAGACACACCAACAAGGATGTTTACATAGGTTGACACCTAATATGATAGTTATACCTTTGATAAATTTTGGACCAATGGTAATAGTTTTAATGGAATATTGAATCATTTATTATCAACATGTATGTCCTTGTCTTGACTTTTTAGAGTCACATATGCACTAGTGTCATGCCCACATTTTCACACATGGACATGAACACAAACTAGCAAAAAAATTCTCAAAACTCTAAAACACTAGCTCTTATCAACCTCGACATGATATACTAACATACACGTTTGTTGATACTACACATGCAACGTCATCACTAGCATGCCACCTAAGAACAAAGAAAGGGAAATAACACAAGTTGGTGTTGCAAAACCTATTATAACACCCTGCAATGGTGGTTAACCTAATTAGGGTTTGGTGTCTCTATGCAAGACACCTCAATGGGAATCACATAAGGGTCATCCCCTTTAAGATTTCTTCATAGAACTAGAATGGTCAAGTCTCCAAGACAAGACCTAGCAGCAAGAGTTAATTTAATATAACTAGGTTAACTATAGTTAAATAAATGTTTATTCTAATTGACTAACATTAATCATAAAAAAAAAAAAAATCCAGCTAAAGAATCAACTTAAAAACACATTAAATTTCACTTATCAAATTAATCTACCAATTTTGAAATTAATTGCATTCATTTGACTAAATTATCTCTTGATTTGAATAATAAATAAGTTGATATTTCAGTCTTTAAGCATTTAAAATAACTATATCCACGATAAATATTTATAGTCTTTTTGCAAACCCTATTTGTTTAATTTACTAAAAAGAACCAATTTATGAACTAATTTAATAACATTATAAATAAATTTCAAACACCTCAATTGAATAATCTATAAATGAAAATATCTAAATTAACTCACAACTAAATTGAACTAAATACATTATTGTTAAATTTACACAAGATCTAAGGTTTCTCCAAATAATATTTATTAGTCTAATTTCCTAAGTTGCATTATATCGTGGTGAAATATATTAAACCCACTTGAGGAAAATAAATTGTTTTCTAATCTAACTTAGTGATCCTAATCATTAGGGAAACATCTAGAACCCTAACTTTTGTCTTTAAAACAAACACTTATTCTTTCTAATTTTTCTTTCATGAGTTTTGCAAGAGAAACCAACAAGGGTAGAGAGGAAGATTTTTCCAACTCAAGAAATGGTTGGATGAATTCATTTAATTCCTTGTTTAATCTCTACTAGTTATTTTCTTAAAACTTGATTTTCTAGCATTGACTAATTAAGTTTATCTCACTAGTCTAAATGTTTGTGGGTTGTTTGTGCACAAGATTGTTTTTGAACGAATTTTCACAAATGCTTGAACAAGTGTTTTGTGCAATTTTTCTTTATGTTCCAAAAAGATAAATATCAATTATACAAATAGGAATAATTGTATATTCAATATATTTATGAATAGATCTTATATAAAAACACATACACAGTATTATTTATGTGTATATATATAGTCAAATATATTATAGGGTTGAAGTGATTTCAAAGCAAGCCAAAAATACTATACACATATGTCGTCAATACTATTCACTAAAATTGTTTTGTTTGAAATAATTTTACGTTCTTAATTTTTTAAATGAATAAATATATAATTATTATTCCAAATGTGACCCTTTTCCATGGGTTGAGACCCATGTTTGTCACAACCCACCCATGTATGTTGTAGTCCTTCTGGGGGCTGCAACACCTACAATACCTCTCATTATGGGAGAGCGAGGGAAATATGTTGAGAAAATGTGTCAAAACCTTGCAATTACATAAGGTATTGTTCATCCAATGACGACGAGGGGGCATGGGGGAGACCCCCCCAATGAGGGGTCCAGGGGGATCATCCCCCCAGCTGGGGGTCTAGGGGGCAGCACGCCCCGGTAGAGGCTCAGAGGCAGCACCCCCATGAGCCAAATTTTATATGCACTTTATTATTGTAAATTTGGATCATTCATCATTATGTCTCATATCTAATGATCGATATTTTATTAGCTTGAATTTTCCTAGAAGGCAACCTTATTTTATGAGGGCATTGTATTAAAATTTTATATTGTGATGTATTATGAGAGTCTAATAGTGGTCATGTTGCCTCTGGATTTCTGAGTGGTGATACTCATGTGAGAAGCTTGCTTTACAAGTATATTGTAATCTTTATAATATTTGAATAATATATTGGGTGGCTTTTGGAGTGTGGGATTTGTCTCCCAAAAGGGTTTTTCCCACGTAAATCATTGTGTTGTGGTATGCATGATATTTATGTCTATTGTTGTTTAAGTTTCTGTAACTATTAAAGATCTATAAAAGTTTTGTATTATTATCCTCTCAAGATTAGTGTAGGAAGTTGTTCGGCTACCTTAGCTTTCTTACAAAGGAGCCCTAATAGGCCACACCCTATGGGGGAATGGGGTCTCCCACCGTGCAGCTACCATGGTAGCAAGGGTTTGAACCCTGCTACCTATGGTGTACCACACTCCATAATTTTGTTATATTTTTTATTTAAGTATTCTTTAAAAAAATCTAAATGAAAAAAAACATTTTTTTATTACTATATGTTTTTAAAAAATATTTTGAATATTAACTTCTTCTTTTTAAAAAAAAAATTAAAATATTTAGACAAATATGTATAATAATACATTTTAATGAACCTTATTTCTCTTTCAACACATACTACTAAAATGGAAGATACTAAACTGACATTTCTTGAATAGGTCAAAGTAGAAAAATATATTCACACAAGCCAAGGAACAAATAGTTTCAATCATTCATGAATACGCATTTTATTAAAGATTCCAAAATATTTAAACATAATTATAGAGAATAATTAGTTTTTCTTTGAATCAACTATATTTTGGAGAAGCATATAGATTTCGTACCAAAGGTTATAAATAATGTCTAAATACAACTCCGCATAAGAAATAGATTACAACAAAACATTTACAAACTTGCAATAATGTTTTACAAATAGTGCTCCAAGGGTATTTTCACAAATGTGTTCTCCATACACAACATAATGATGAAGGATTTTATCTCAATGGTAAGAAGTAATCCAAGTAAATCCTCCAATGTACACAAAAATAACATTAAATATTCCATGTGCCAATGGAAATCTCACCTCCTAGCAATAAGGTTTCTCTGAACCCACCCTCGAGCTAAGAGTCATTTGTAAAATCTAGGTTACATACAAACACACAAGCAATAATACCTAGAAAAACACACTTATTCAACACAAGACTCACAATATAACTTCCATACAATTCAAGGATATATACACATCACAAAATTCTTTCTCAAAGAATCATGTATTAGGGGACAACTCAAAAAATGGGTAAAATATAACAAGGACGTACAATATTATTCAACTCTCAAATATTCATTCTCTCAAAATTTTCTATCTTCCGCCCCATTTTCACAACCACAATGCCCATTATTTCAAAAATCACCACAAAAATAAGGGTGCACGTACCAAACCTTCCCCATAGAGGGTCCATCATATTTCTACACCTCACTTGAGATGCTTTGATCAATAGGGAGAGCCTATCCCATTACATTTAAATAAAGGAGGAATACCTTTCCAAGTTTCCAAATAGCATGATGAAGGTTGATGAAGACCAACAAAAAACCTCTCTCCAAGACTCCCATCCTCAATCAAAGCTCTCCAAAATCCTCTCCAACTCTCTCAATACTCAAGCCAAATTTAAACTAAAAAAATCCCTTCCCACATTCATAAAAGGAGAATAAATAGAAAATACAATCTCATAATCCTTTAATGTGAAGATGGCAATTGTCACCTTCACATTCAATCTCCATAAGAATCTATATCCTCTTTCTCACAAATATGTGAACCAACTCCTTGGATACTTCCTCATGAGGAGCTTCCAAGTGTTCTCACATGGAATATTCTTACTCATGACAAGCTTCCATGTGTCCTCACTTAGGGGTGAATCATGAATATCTAACTAAACTCTAACAAGAACTTGGAGGATTAAATGTAATGATGATACATCACCCATCCCACCTCTCAAATCCAAAATTTCATCACATTCACTCAAGGGAATTTATCTCGCTTTATAGCATTAAGACACTTATTGACACTTGCTCACACACTTATCAAATGAGCTTATGAGTGCTCCATTTTTGGAGGGTTACTCGGTTGTTCAATCCTACCTTCCTACCTTATATACCTTGCCTATATATGCAAGGTTCCTCATTGTATTTACATATTCTTCATATTATATGATAGACATCATATTGTGCTCATTTTTTCACTTGTGCAAGGTTATCAATTCGCACTTTCCAATCTTGGCACTCTCCAAAAACCCCCAGCCACATAATTTTGGACTTTAAAAATACTAAAAAAGGTAATAATTGATATTTTATGATTATTTTTAAAACCCACATGAATGCATGTTTAAAATTTAACAATTGGGATGATAATTTTAGTCAACAACTCAACCTAATCAACCTAATACACTTCAAACATCATAAACATCACCCATATATCACATTCCAATAATTAACATGTAGAGACCATAGTCCCTCCGTATGGACTATAGCCAAGCATCATTGGGTAAATCACTTTAGGGTTTCCAAAAGATCTCCAAATTTATATTGACCATGGAAATTTCATGCACAGTTGATTGCATATGTTAATCCATCATAATAATAATATTTGAAAAGACATGAATCAAAATACATTCGCATTCAAACATTTGATTAATAATCAAATTCACCACATAGTTTAATAAAATATTATTATCGCATTTTATAGTATTTTGATTCTATTTAAACACAATTCTCAAAAAAATTATATAGAAACATTCGTCATTTCAATATTCAATAATTAATAATCACAACATAACTCAATTTCTCTTAGAAATTTAAATAATTAATTAAGTAGCTCATGTTAATCACATAGGAAATACAATACTTAATTAACCATGAGTCATAACAACATCATAATCATAATAAAATTTACTCTATGCATTTAAATCATCATCAAACCATAGTCTAATACTGAAATCAATATCTAACACCATAGTAATAAACAGTAATATAGGGTGTCATAAATGATAACAAACTAAATAACATGAATTTTTGGGTCAACAAAGGGTAGGTATCACATCCTCCTCCCCTAGGAATGGGCTTCCACCTAGAATTCCTCAAAGAGGTAAGTTTAATATTTCCTCAACCACGTGGTATCCTCCCATGTGGTTACAACCTCATCACAGTGATCTCACTAGACCCTCACTTGGTCCAACTCTCACCCTTGAAGGGGAAACACTCAATGAGTCAAAATATGAATGATCTCTAATGCTAGATGTCCATCCAACTCTACCTATAAAGCTCCCTAATCCAACACATGAGTCTCATCATGTACACATAACCTCAAAACATAAAGATGGAATACATTGTAGATGTGTGGTAGGCTAGGTGGTGATACTATACAATAAGATACATGTCCTCTTTGCTCCAAAATATCAAAAGGACCTACAAATCAAGGTACAAGATTAAAATCCTTTCCATAATGGATTGGACTCTTATATGGTCACACTCTTAGAAACACCTTTTTTCCCACTATGAAACTCATATTTAATCTCTTAGAATTGGCATATTTCTTTTGGTGATCATGTGCCTCCTAAAGAGCATGTCTAATTAGTAATACATGTTCCTATATATCCTACACCAAATCTAGACCAATCATAACTCTATCCTCAATGTGATCCCAATCGAGGAGTCTTGCAAAGTCTACCATATAATGCCTTATATGATGTCATACCAAATAAACCATGATGACCATTGGTGTAGGAAAATTTAACTAAGTATAGGTACTCCTCCCATTGAGACTAATGATCCATAACATCACCTAGTTCACTCTCTTTGTTTTTCCATTTGTCTTGGGATGATAAGCTAAACCAAAATTGAGCTATGTGCCTAATACCTACTATAAATTTATCCAAAATATTGAATTGAACACTACATATCTATCATAAATTATCTTACATGGAATCCCATTTAATCTAACGATATCATCTAAAAATACCTTCACCACTACTGGAGTTATATAAATAATATGTACTAGAGAGAAATGGGCTAACTTGGCTAATTTATCAATTTTATGCTTGATGGCATCATGGTGTTGATATGAAAAAGGTAGACCAACTATAAAACCCATGGAAATGGTGTCCCACTTACACTCAAGTATATCATGAGGTTAAAGAAGCCTTGTTGGATGTTGATGCTCTACTTCAAGATTTTGACACTGAAGGCATCAAGCCACAAACTTTGGAATGTCTCATCATAATCCTACTTAATGATACATTTTTTTTAGATTGGTGTGTATCATATTCAATCCTAAATGCATTGCATGTGGTACCCTATGAACCTCTAAAAACTATTTGAAGATCTTGTACAAGCAACACATAAATACGACCCCCCATGTCATAGCAAACCATATGCCTCTAATGTGTATCCTACAAACTTACCCATAAGGGTCCTCTAAGACTACAAATCACAATAAACCTCTCAATACCAATCATCCTCTAACAATTTTTGGAGAATAAAATTCCTCAAGTTTGTACCAAAGTGCATGGACATAATCTCATGATGAATCCTACTAAAAGAATCTACCACCATATTCCCCCTACTTTTGATGTAATGTACATAAAATTTGTAATCATATAGGAACTCCATCCAACACCTTTGATGGGCATTTAGGTTTGTCTGCATTAAGATATATTGAAGGCTATGATTCTTTGAATACAAAATTAATTGATGGCCTAAAGTAGATTTCCTCCATCTAATAAGAGCATTAAATACCATTGCATGCTCCCAATCATGTGTAGGGTAGTTCAACTCATGGGTCTTGAGATTTCATGCCTTATATGTGATCACTTGATCCTCCTACATAAGAATCATAACCAAACCCTCTAATGATGCATTTGTACAAACCATAAGGTCTAACATCAAATAAGGTACAACTATATATGGGCACAATAGTGAGGTTCTCCTTTAGAATTTGGAAGGCTCTATCACATTACTGAACCCACTCAAACTTCTTCCCTTTCTATTAAATGCAAGTGAAGGGATACACAATCTTGGAGAAACCCTCAATAAATATGTGATAATAACCAACTAACCACATAAAAATCCTAACCTCTATCACACTAATGAGTGTTGGTCAATCCACGATAACTCTAATATTTGATGGATCTATCAAGATACCAGTGGTAGATATGAGGTGATCAAAATATTGAAATTTTGAGTGGAAGAAGGAATACTTGGCCAAGTTTCCATAAATTTGATTCTCTCTAAAACAATCTAAAATCTAATGCAAGTGCTTTGTATGCTCCTCCTATTTCCATGAAAAGATCGATATGTCATCTAAGAACACCAAAACTAATCAACCTATAAATTTATGAAATACCCCATTCATAAGGCTCACAAACACTGTAGGGGCATTCATCAAACTAAATGGTACCACTATAATCTTGTAGTGACCATATCAAGTTTGAAAACATTTCTTATGATATCCACCTCTATAATCCTTAATTTATGGCATCTAGACTTTAGTTCTATCTTACACTATGGATCCCTTCATCTAATAAAATAAGTCATTGATCCTAGGTAGATGATAACAATTCTTAATAGTTAACTTATTTAGATGCCTATAATCCATACATAAATGAAGGGACATGTCCTCCTGAAAAAATATGATGTTTCCCCTCAAGAAGATATGTTAGGATAGATGTGACCCTTCTCTAATTAATCCTCTAACTACAACTTAAGCTGACTAAGCTCCTAAGTAGTCATCATGTATGGTGCTTGAGAAATTGGGTTAACTAATCCCCCAATATGATAATCCTCTAACTACAACTTAAACTCACTAAGCTCCTAACTACAACTTAAGCTCACTAATATAATATGATAATCCACCTATCATTAGGGTGGCATCCCTAGTAACTCTAGAAGATATATATTTACAAACTCCTTAAGAATGGGATGATCATCTAAAGATATCTTTGACATGCCTTCTGACTTATCACTAATAAAGATAGTAAACATTTGACATCCCTTTCACATGCACCACTTAAGTTGTATAATTAATATCATGTGAATGGATATAGGTCCCTATACCCCCACGATCCCAATCACCATTCCATGATCATGTAAACATTCAATCACCTTTGGAAACAATCAATGTTAGCTCGATGTGTGTCAAACCAATCCATGCCCAAGACTACTCCACAATAACCCAATGTATAAACTCAAAGATTAACTAATGTAACAAAATCTCCAAGTCTCAACTAATAGTCTCTAACCACTAAGTGTACAACCACCTTGGCCTTGAATCTAGCTCAGCCTACCACCTATCGTCTGGTATAATAGCCACTAGATTGTAACACTCCACTAAATATGGGGCAATGGAAGAATTGAATTCATCAAAATCAAATAAAATGATATCAAGAACATCACCTATCATCCATGGGGCCTCAATAATCATGGACTAATACTCAGTTTGGCGATTCTCAACAATTAAAAAGACTATTAGATTTACCCACATCATCCACTATTTACTCATAAACTCTAGCATGATATCCACCTATTGTAAATCCCTTGTACACTATCTAGATAAGTGCCCCACTCTACCACATAAAAAACAAGGACCTCTTGTTTGAACCTATATTTCATGTTTCTACTGAATTATTGTGCTCTAGTCCTACTAGAGCCACAATGTCCTCCTCTAAAGGACTATTGTAATTGAGTTGGTCCTACACTCTATATTGAAATTTGTTGATCATGACAATGTCCCTATTCCTGTTGTATCCCTAAAATGACCACCTTAATATCTCTACTTAGGTTGAGGCCTTTGACAACTTTATACTATTGGTGTTTCTATGGTGGCCTATGTGACCCTGTAGGGTGTTTAAATACTCCCTTTAATGGAACGGGGGTTTACAATTGTCCCTAGTTATAGTTTCAAAATCACTTAAGAGCCTATTAATATTTCCCTTGAATCTCTTCTACCATGAAGGCCTTATCAATAGTAACCAGAAGGCTCTCTAGATCAACCATGTGAGCGGGGCCTAATATCCCTGCATTTAATCCCCCAATGAATTAATTAATGATAAGCTTCTTGTCCTATAGATAATCAACATACTATAATAAATCAAAAATCAACTCTTTAAGAATGTGTCCCATGTTACAAGTGTGTTGATATAGAGGTGATGCTTGCATTCCTCTTGACACCACCATGTACATTTAATTCCTCTTAGAAGATGAACTATAAAATGTGCTTTCGGGATTCTCTCATAAGAACACAACCTAAAACACCTATCAAGGCTTACAATCCAAGACTCTACATCCACTTCATCTATGGATCTTGTGAATGTAGGAGGTTATGAGTGAAAAAATCTTGAATTTTATCCTCTACATATATGGATGCTCTCACCACAACTTCAACCTCCTATCATTATACTTGAGATGGCGGATCTCAGTGAACTAACTCCACCCTAACCTCATCATAATGCTCCTCATAAATGGGGTAATGACTCTTATTGTGATCTCTATGCATGAACATATTCTATCTTATCGATGGTTGAGGCTACTCTGTATGGGAGGCCTCAAATTCTACTAGTAACCTATCATGGATTAACCTAACCAATTATTATCATGTGCGCATGATATGTGGGTTTAGATTCAATGGTGTTTTTCAATGTGAAGCCTTTGAAGCATGTAACTCTGACAGTGATGAAAGGTATTATGATTTGCTTGAAGCACTAGCACATGCATGTCCTCTCCTTGTCTTAAACGTCATCATATATTATCAAATTCCAATGTTTTAATTAAACACTAAACACACTTATTCCTAGAGTTCTCAATGTTGGAAACCTAAGATTTAATACCAAATTTCATGCCCACATTTTTACACATGGACACAAACACAAACCAACAAAAAAAATCAAAACTATAAAAGATGAACTCTTATCATGCTCGACGTGATATACTAATATGTGCACCTATTAACATTGCACATGCAATGTCATCATCAACACATCACCCAACAATGGGGAAAGGGAAATATCACAAGTGGTTGTTGTGGAACCCATCCTTCACACCCTATGATGCTGGTTAACCTAATTAAGGTTTGGTGTCTCTATGTGAGACACCTTAAGGGGGGCTACACAAGAGTCGTCCCCTTTAGAATTTCTATGTGGAAATAGAATGGTCAAGTCTATGAGATGAGACATAGCACCTAAAGTTAATTTAATCTAACTAGGTTAGTTGAAGTTAAATAAATGTTTAGTGTAATTGACTAACATTAATCTTATAATAAATTAAAACATCTAACTAAAGAATCAACTTAAAAATGAATTAAATTTCACTCGTTAATTTAATCTACCATTTTAGAAATTAATTTAATTTGTTTGGCTAAACTATCTATTGATTTGAATAATGAATAAGTTGATATTTCAATCTTTTGAGCATTTAAAATAACTATATCAACGTGAAATGTTTATAGTCTTTTTCCAAAACCTATTTGTCCAATTTACTCAAAAAGAATCAATTTTCAAAATAATTTAATAACATTACAAATAAATTTCAAATAGCTTAATTGAATAATTGATAAATGAAACTAACTAAATTAATTCACTAATTATCTCACAACTAAATTGGACTAAATACATTGTTGTGAAACCTACTCAAGGTCTAAGGTTTCTCCATCTAATATTTATTGATCTAACTTTTGAATTTGCATTATATAATAGTAGAATATATATAATTAAATTAAGGAAAATTAATTCCTTTCCTAATCTGATTTAATGGCATAATCATCAAGGAAACATCTAGAACCCTATTTTTTGTCTTTAAAATAAACAACTCTTTTCTAATTTTTATTTCACAATTTTTACATGAGGAACCAACAATAGTAGAGAGGAAGCATTTTCCAACTTAGGTAATGGTTGGATGAATCCATTAACTTCCCTATTTAATCCCTAATAGTTATTTTCTTGAAACTTGGCTTGCTCATAAGTTGATTAAGTTTATTTCAGTGATCTAAATGTTGATGGGTTGTTTGTGCATAGGTTTGTTTTTAAAGGAACTTTCGTAGATGCTCGAACAAGTACTTTGTGCAAGTTTTTTTTATATTCTACAAAGAAAAATTCCAATTATATGTACAAAGGAATAACTGCGTATTTAGTGTATTTATGAATAGGTCCTATATGAAAACGCATATGTAGTATTATTTGTGTGTGTATAGTCAAATATATATGTAGGGTCAAATTGATTTCAAAGTAGGCCATAATTATTATACATAGTCATCATCGATACCATTAATTGAAATTGTTTTATTTGAAATAATTTAATGTTGTTAATTTTTAAGTAAATACATAATCACTATTGTGTGTGACCATTTCCACGGGCCAAGGCACCCACGTGGAGGGGGAGCAGGGGAAGCAACTCCCACAGGTTGTAGCGTATGGGGGAATGGGGTCTCCCACCCCATGACTATCATGGCAACGAGGGCTTCAACCCTATCACCTACAAATATATTTACATACATACATACATGCATACATATATATGTATACGTAAATACATACACACATACATATTTATGTATGTATATATGCATGCATGCATGTATTTATGTATGTATGTATGTATGTATATATGTATGTATATATATCTTCAACACAATAAAGGTAGGAATATAGATGTATTATATATTTTTGTTTAAATATCAAATATAAAAAAAGCAACATCATGTATTTTTTAAACAAAAGAATAGAAAAATAAATCAATAATTTAGACAAATATGCATAACAATACATTTAAATAAATTGTATTTCTCTTTCAACACATACTACTAAAATGGAAGGGACTAAACCATTATTTCTTGAGTAATTCAAAGTATATAAATATATTCACACAAGCCAAGAAATAATTAACTTTAATCATTCGTGAATATAATTTATAATAAATATTCCAAAGTATTTAAATACAACTATAGACAGTAATTTTATTTCCTTTGAATTAACTATTTCTTGGAGAAGCATATAAATTTTATAGAAAGGGAAAGTATTGACATGGTGTGATGGTTTATTGGTGGCATTGTTGTTCTTGCCACCAAGGTTCAAACCCCATTGGGGTGGTATTGTTGAATGGTCGTATTCCAATTCATAGCTCCGGTAAAAAGTGTTTACCCCTTGAATAAATAAATAAATTTCATAGAAAGGGTTATTAAAAAATTATAAATACAACTTCTCATAACAAATACACTACTACAAACATTTATAAACTTGGAATGAATGTTTTATAAATAACCCTCCAAGGGTATATTCATAAACTTGATCTCCATACATGACACAATGGCAAGATGGATATTGTCATCTTAATAGCAAGAAGTGCTCCAAGTAAATCCTCCAACCTACACAAAAATAACACAAAATATTTCATATGTCAATAGGAAGATCACCTCCCAGTCATAGAGTTTCTCTAAACCCACCCCTAAACTAGGTCTTTGGATTACTTGTGTTACATATAAATATACAAGAAAAATACATAAGTGAACACACTTATTTGACACAAGGCTCACAAGATAAATCTCATACAAACCAAGGAAATAAACATCACAATATTCTTTCTTGAGAATCATATTAGGATGATATTAGCAAATAACACTCAAACTGGAGAAAATATAACAAGGGTGTACAATATATCCAACTCCCAAATATTCATTCTCCCAGGATTTTCCATCATTCCTTCCATCCCATTTTAACCACATACAATCACAACATCCATTCTTCCAAAAATCACCACAAAAATAAGGATACTCATACCCAAGCCCTCCCCATAAAGGGTCCATCCTATTCTACCCCTCACTTGGGATGATCTCATCGAGAAAGAGAACATATCCAATTACAACCCTTCCCAAAAAAAATAAAACACAAGAAAGGAAAACAGTACAAAAGACATTTACGCATATAGTTCCACGATCTAATATTTATTAAAGTATTTAAAAATAAAACTATAATAATAGAAGCAATGAACCCTACATTTCTAATCTTTCAAATAAATTTATTAAGATTAATGGAGACCAAAAATCAACCTCTCTGAGATTCTTCTCCTCAAACCAAGATCTCTAAGATCCTCTCTGGAACTCTCTCAATACTCAAGCCAAATTCAAAATGAATGAAGATCCCTTCCCACATTCACCAAAGGAGAATAAATGGAAAATTAAATCTTAGAATCCTTTAATGTGAAGATGACACTTTTCACCTTCACATTCTTCCTCCATGAGCATATCTATCCTTGTGCTCATATATGTGTGTGAGCCAACTCCTTGGACACTCTTCCTCATGAGGAGCATCCAAGTGTTCTCAAATTGAATATTCTTCCTCATGAGGAGCTTCCATTTTCCCTCACTTAGGGGTGAGTCATGGAAAGCTAACTAAACCCTATCAAGAACTTGAAGGATAAAATAGGATGCTGACATATCACCCATCCCATATCTCAAATACAAAAATTTCACATTGACTAAAGGGAATTTATAAGGTGTTAAAAATTAAGATACATAGCCCAAAATGATCTTAACCCCTAGCCACATAACTTAAGACTTTAAAAACATTAAAAGAAGGTACAAATTGACATTTTATGACTTTTTTAAAACCCCATAAAAAATGAATTTGAATTTTAACTATTAGGATGACAATTTTATTCAATAACTCAACTTAATCAGCCTAAACACTTCAAACATAATAAACATCACCCATATATCACATTACAACAATTAACAACACATAAAGATGATAAATCCCTCCATATGGACTATAGATGAGCATCATCGAGTAAATCACATTAGGATTTTTAGAAGACCTCTGAATTTCCATCAACCATGGAAATTACCTACACGCTTGATTGTACATGTTAGTCCATCATAATAATAATAGATGAAGCCACATGAATCAAAATACATTCACATTCAAATATTTGATCAATAATCAAATTATCCACATACTCAATGAAACATCATAATCACATTTGATAATATTTTAGTTCCATTTAAACAAAGTTCTCAAGAGATGTCTATAGAAATATTCATAATTTCAATATTCAATAATTACTAATTACAAATTAACTTAATTCATCTTAGGAATTTAAATCATTAATTAAGCAACTCATGTTAATCACATAGGAAATGTAATATCTAATTAATCATCAGTCACAACAACAACATCATAAGCATAATAAAAGTTTTATATGCATGTAAATCATCATCAAACCATAGTCTAATACTAAAATCAATGTTTGACACTATAGTAATGAGCAATAATATAGAGTGACTAAAATGATAGCAAAGCAAATAAAATTTTGAATCTCTTTGACTTTGCAAATTTTGAATTTTCTTTATGCATAGTTGACAGTCTTAGGGGCCCTCATGGCCCTCCACCCCTACCCTTGATTGTATCGAGCGTAGAAATGGCACATGTTGGTACCTTGATTCGAGGGGACCCTCGCTCCACTAAATCTTGACTGCATGACTCAACACTTGTGAAGATTGGTATTCCAGAACCCAAGGTCTAGAAAAGTGTTCTTGTTGGGGAAACTCAAGGAGGCATTATGATTGAAAATGCATCATTTTATGAGTTAGAATATGGAATGGAAATAATGCTTTCTGACACCACAATTGAAAGAATAGTCTCCTCAATAGAAAATACACTGGTAGGAGAAAAAAGTTCCTTTCGCCCCTCTGTTGACATGGTTCAACATTAGACTGCTAAAAAATGGCATATAAAGGGCAATGTCTCGAAGTGAGTGTTATGATGAGAGACATGATCCTCTTCTAGTTCATGTTCAAGGATGATCTTTTGTTGATCCTCTCCATAAGCCCCTCGTTATATGCAAAGCATAACTTATCCTTGTGTAGATGGAAGCCAAGGTTCAACCTTGTTGTAGATTTGAACAAAATAACTCCTATGTAGATCAGACTACTTGGTATAACAATCTAGTTTTGGGATGACATGGGCTTTCAATGGATTATGAACTCCTTTGGACACTTCATTATGATAAAAAAATAACAAGAAAAGGGCCCAAGTTAGTATTTTCTCACTTTTATGTGAATATTGATATCCACAAGCCCTTCTAAACTTCATCACCTTGAATTCTAAGTTTTGGAAGTGGTCTCAACCAATTTGTTATGAAAATACTACTATCTTCTATAAAAAATGCTCCAAATATGGTCACTTAATTTCTGATTGTAAAGCCCATCTAAAGGGTAACCATAAACTTAAAGAGCATTTGGTGATCCTTGGGGATTCATCAAAGGGATATACTTTCAAGGAGGATATATTGAATATCCTCTCAACCCTTCCTAAACTGAAGAATATTGAAGAAAAACCTAACACTCCTATAATACACTCTTCATCTCCTATAAGGAAGGAAAGTGTTGTGTTAGAGGATGCACATCATGGGGATGTGTTAACAATGAGCAAGAAAAAGGAGACCATACAAAAATTAATGGAAGAGAAGGAAGATGGGGAAATATCATGTGATTTATTTAACAAGCAAACCCCCTTCAAGCCCCCCACCATGTTGTGATTCTTGGGTAAGAACTTTAGATATTAAGGTTTATTTACCCATTTCTTCGGAGGTGGAACAAATTAATCAGATATCCAATCAATCTTTGGGCTTGAAAGGATGGTTAACCCTAAGAAAAAATGTAAGAATAAGAAATAAGATGTACCTATTTAGACCAAGCTGCATAGACCCTCCCAAAGATAGACAAGAAAAAGATAAACAACTAAAGAGATTGGAATTGGTAGGCAAAGAATGTTGGAGGTGTCCTCAAAGAAGAATTATAATTGAAGATTTTTTTTGGAACATTAGAGGGCTCAATATCCCTCACGAGCAATTAAATCTAAATTTTTTCCTTTTAGATAATAAGATTTATAGCCTATTAATTCAAGAAGTCAAAATGAATAAAACCAATTTTCAAGCCATTGCAAAGAATTTATAGCCCTCTACTCAATTCCTCATTAGTGATGTTGCTAATGCCTCAAGAGGTCTAGTTACTATGTGGAATCTGACTAAACTTATTGGTTCGTTAATCTGTCAATCCAAAAATTGCTTGGGAGTCAAATTCTCCTTGGCTGGTTCTTCTTAGAATGTCATAAATATTTATGCTCCCAATATGTGGAATGCCAAAAAATCTCTATGGGTTGATCTTGATACAAAGGTGATGGTTAATAAGGATGCTCAATGGATGATAGAGGTGGATTTTAGTTCCCCTCTTTTTTTCTTTTGAAAAACTTGGGGACCTAATGGACTACACCAATGGCATGGTAGATTTGGCGGAGTTTTTGAACTCAATCGGGCTTATGGACATTGACCTCCATGGTTAGCTATTCACATGGAATAATAGGAGATTTGGTGAACACCTAATCCAAGTCGAGTTGGATTTCTTTCTAATCTCTCCTAATTGGGATCCTACCAATGGTCTCAACCTTCTCGCTCTTCCAAGAACTGTGTTAGACCATAACCTTCTTCTTCTGGATTAGAAAAACCATACTCCATCTAACCTTTTCCCCTTCAAATATGAGATTATGTGGGCCACTCATCCTAGCTTTAAATATTGTATCTCTAGTTGGTGGAACATCCCCATTCAAGGTTCTACTCTGAAGCACAAGAAGAGGAATTCAATCTCTAGACTCATTGATAAAAATGAGGTTGAGGGTAACACGAATGAATAGATTGGGAGGATAACCATAAAATATTTTCAATACTCAATGATGGAACCAAATACAAACCATTCTACAACTTTGAAAGTATGATATTGGATAACACCCATGTTGCCTTATCCAAGAATGATAATACCCTCCTTTTAAGGCATGCAACTCGGGAGGAAGTTAGGATTGCAACTTTTAGGATGGGGGCCTTTAAAGCTCTTGGATCAGATGGCTTCCTCCCATCTTTTTTTCAAGATTTTGGGACATTGTTGGTGATGAATTTTTCTTGGCTACTAAAGATTTCTTTAAATCTAGAAAATTGCTTAAACAACTAAATAACACTTTCCTTGCTCTCATCCTTAAATCGATTGACCCCTCAACTATGGGTAAGTTCAAGCCCATCAGCCTCTATAAAACCATTTATGAAATATTTTCCAAAGTGCTTGTAAATAGACTGAAACCTTTTCGAAGAAAATGATTTGTAAATGTCAAAAAGTTTTTGTGTTAGGTTGTCAAATATCGGATGTTGTTTCCACCCATGAAATCTTACACTCAATGGATAGGAGTAACATCTATGCTATGGATTTTAAACTATCCAAATCCTATGATAAAGTGTCATGGAATTTCCTCTTTCAAGTCCTAACAAAATTGGGTTTCACTAAGATGCTTTTAAACCTTATCAAGGAATCTTTGTCCATGGTTAAATACTATTTCCTCATTAATGGAGTACCTGGAGGTTTATTTAGTGCTGAAAGAGGGATTAGACAAGGTGACCCTCTATCTCCCTATATTTTAATAATGGTTTCTAATGTTATGAGAAAGAATATTCTTAAATTTCTTGATGAGAGTGCCCTTAAGGGAATCAAACCTTCCACCTCCCTTAATCCCTCAATTATTCAACAATTTGTAGATGACACAATTTTGTTTGGAAAAGCTTTGGTTGTGGAAGCTCAACGGTGGAAATTATGTCTCAAAAATTATGCTACCATTTATGGTCAATGCATCAACATGATAAAAGTAATATTTACTTCTTTAATACCAGCCTGGTATTACAAGAAAAAAATACTACCATCCTGGGTTGTGATAGTGCTTCCCTCCCTATTGTTTATCTTGGGCTCCCTCTTACTGTCATTATGGAATTTGGTTCTAGAAAATATGCAAAGACATTGGCAGGGTGGAAGGGAAAAATTTTATGTCATGTGGGAAAACTTCAACTCCTTGTTGCTCCTCTACAAGGTAATCTTGTTTACTTTCTTTCCTTGTTTAAGATTCCTAGCTACATTGTTGAGAATTTTGAGAAAATCCAAAGGAATTTTCTATGGTTTGATATGGATAAAAAGAAAAAAATAGCTTTACTTAGTTGGGGTATGGTATGTGTCCCTAAGGCCTATGGTTTGTTTAGTTGTTGTAACAATTGGATTAGTGTATGTGGGAATAGAGGTCATAGTTGTGGAAGGAGGAATTGAATTTTCACCTTGACTTTGAGTGTACCCCAAAGTTTAAGCAGAACTAGCTGTGGTAGGAACATGTTTATCAATAATGTGAGCTAGGCTATGCAAAATATCTATTCCTTTTTCATTATCAAGCATTTTCCTCATGTTATCTATGACAAGAATTGTAGTACCAACAATGTATTTAGAACTCACAAAGTTTTGCAATTTCTCTAAATCTTCATCCATTTGTTTTAGTTTTTCTTGAGGGACATTAGCAACCATTGTGTCAACATCAGTCACATTGGTTGTGGGTAGGGTGGTCATGGGAAATGAGGTATCAAAGCTATGGTCCATAGTGGGTTGACTAGTATCAACACTATGAGTGAAAGAGTTAGAAAACTCAAGATCCATGCTGACTGTAGTAGCACAGGATGGCATGAGTCTCGAACAACGTCTCACTATAGTATTGGTAATAAAACACTGGGTTGTGAAGATAATTCAAGTTTCACCAAACCTAAGTGCACCCAAAATGGAGAAAAGACACTAGATAAATGCAATCAAACACCTTAGAATATGAAGTGCAATGCAATTATATAAAAAGAGATAACAATTTTTTAGGTTTTAAACAAGATAATTTACTGATTATGCTATGCAAAAACATGAAAATGATGCCTTTTAATGCCAATTTTAATTTTAAACAATGCACTCAATTTGACCAATTGAACCTAATGCAAATAATGATAGATTTTTTTTATTTCTAAAACTGAAACCCTGATTTAACAACAAATCAGAATGAAGAAAACATAGACAAATCATTGCCCAAAATTTTGAAAAAGCACCTGTATAAGAACTGATTCACCCTAGGGAAAATATGTCTTAGCACTGGGGTTGCAAAAATTTAAATCCAGGTATGAGGTACAATGCTAGGGTTTCTTGTTTAAAACTATAAATTGTGGTTTCAATGACTGATTTTTCTAGATTTTGATGCCTAAATGCAAGTGAAATGAATGAAAAATGATGAACAATATGACACTTTTTAATGTGCAATTTTGACTCTATTTGTGAATGTGAATGATGAAAACTATACTAATATGCAAGTACTATGCAAAATTAATGTAATATGCATGTAAATTTTTAATTTTTTTTAGATTTTAAAGGATGCAAAATAAAAACCTGAAACCCTAAATGAGATGCAAACTAATGCAATGTTAACAACCCTAAATGAGACACAAACTAATCAATGCAAACTATTGCAAATCCTAGATCTAGAGTATAAATGGACTCCAATTTCATAAATTAAGATGTACAATGTCGAGTTCACCAAAATGAAACAGGGGGAAAATATAGGTGATAGATTTTGAATGGGGGTATGCACCTACACTTTCCTTATTTAATTAGGAAAAAGAGATCCCCTAGGGAAAGATTGACATTCAACCCTTAGGTGAGTCAATATTGATGGAGATCTTGTTGTTTTCCTTATGACTTAGGATGGGGTAAATCAACCTGAAATATACTTTTGGGAAATAAATAAAAAATACCAAATGAATGTAATTATGCAATGTAAAACATGAAACATCTAATTTAAACCTTAATTTTATAGAATCCAAAAAGTTTCAACAAATCTGAGAAAGTTATGATTTTATGCACCTATCACAAAAATCTTGTGATGAGTGTCCTCTTAGGACTCATTCACCCAAGGGTGAATGGGTCTTGCTATAGGGATTCAAAATCTGCTTTTACAGTCCTTTGCTCTTAGGTCTGCACTCTCAATTCCTTTGGGTTTTACAATAAAAAATTAGAACTAAATTTTGAAAGTGAATTTTCGTGGCTTGACGACAATGTTGATTTTTTTTGATAGATCTTCAATCCTTCTTCAACCTAAGATCTGCAAAACACACAAGAGGGAAAAATTGTTTGTTTTTGGTGAATGGGGGTTTGCCTTGGTTAAACCCCATTTTGGTAATTAAACCTTGAAATGAAATAATGAAGCATGAAATGAATGATGAATGAATAATTGCTATGTTGCAACTCACCAAACCCTTGAATTAAGATCCTCAAAGGACTGAACTTAACACATCTTGTCATGTCTTCGAAATTGTAATGCTAAATATGAAATATTGAAATACAAATAAATATCAAAATATAAATATAAGTAATTACCATTTAAACATCATCATTATAATTATAATTATCAAGATAATATTATATTATAGTACAATTATCATAGAACAATTAATATTATTAATTATGAATATCATAATAACCAAACTAATCTTTAAAAGAAACTAATATTATATGACTATGCTTTGAATAAATAAACAAATCTAAATATTATTTATAAAAAACCAATATTATATAAATATGACTAATGCCTTAGTTGATAAATAAATAAATTTAAGGGTATCTATCCCTAGTAAGAAGGCATATTAATCATGTTTACACAACAACGATCCCTAACAAAAGACATAATAATTATTAATAAAGAAAACATGAATCCAATAAACAACGATCCCTAGAAAAAGACATAACAATTACTAATAAAGCAAACAGTAATTAGTAAACCAATCACCACGATTAGTGAGAGGAGAGATTACCATATGCAAGGGATTCGTCACTTTTAGAAAGGTGCAATTAAGGCCAAAATACATGAAACATGAAGGGACATGCCTATGGGTAGATCAGAGCATTTATATAAGGAAGATGATTTCAAACAAGAGCAACATCGTGGTGGGAGGAATAGAGAAGATTGCAAATCGATCAACATTATCTGGTAAACTGCATTGTAAATTAAAATTAATAATGTAATACTTAGGAATAGTAATATATGCATGATATTATTTGTTGATATTATTTACTCTTATTGATGTTATTTAAGAATAATAATAATATATACATGATATTATTTATTCTTGATATCATTTTCTATTATTGATGTTATGTAGGAATAACAATTTATGCATAATATTATCTATTCTTATTGATAATATTCTTAGAAAACTTTATAACAATGTTGATATGTTCATTTAGAGTTAGGCACCTGATTACATTGTTGTGCTTATATCTTCACCATGGTGGGGAAAGGGGAATTGAAAATAGAGTACAACAATGGGGCATCTTCACCAACTCTGGGGCTCAACTCTTTCTTCTCTGAGGAAGCCCTGGTTTCCTACGTGGACAAATTGGTGGGATCTAACTCGCTAGCTTCAAGTAAAAGGCCTTTGGACTTTTCTTCCTGCTCGGTTACTGGCTGGGAAGTTGATGTCCCAGAGGCTCTGATGTTGAAGGCGATGGACAACCTCAAAATAGCTCTTGTTTGGAAATTTTTGGCATACAGGCCAAATTTTGAACTGGTTCATCAATGGGTTGCTTCCACTTGGAACCTCAAAGGCAACGTCACCATCAATGAGATGCTAAGAGGTATTTTCATTTTCTCCTTTGTGGTGTATGAAGATATGTTGAAGGTTCTAACTGGGGGTCCCTGGGCTTTTGACTCGAGGTATAAAATTTTCTATCTCTCTACAAGTGGAAGTCAGGTTTTGACCCGTTAGCTGATTTGGGAGCTCAACGCTAACCTGGGTTCACCTATTGGGCTTCCCTCTAGAAATCTAGGAGAAAGGAATCCTGCAAGGTATAGCCAACTCCTTTAGGAGCCTTTTGGCTCTTGATAAGATCACTCAGGAGAGATCTCGTCTAGTGTATTCCTATATCTATGTAAATATGGTTGTGAATACGATTATTTCGTCCTCCATCCTTCTTAAGTCCAAGTTTGGAAACTAGACCCAACCCTTAGAATATGAAAATTCTTGACTCTTTTGTCAGCTTTGCAAGAACTTCTGACATCTCAGTGATTCATGTGGGCTTAAGCAAGATGACGACCAAAAGGCTAAAGGAAAATTTATAGAGAAGGCTCACTCTAGAAAGGAAATGCCATCTTCTACGATGCCTCCTACAATTCTTGAGCAGGAAGCGTCTATTCTTAAGGACATCTCTAACTTGCCCAGTAAGCCTGTTTTTGCTCTTGTTGTTGAAGGAAATGATTAAGTATGCCAAAAATTAGCTCTAGATGCCCATGCTTCCTCTTTTCGAACCCCAAGCTTCCCCTTAGTGGTTGATTTGTTCATGGAGGGAGGAAGTGATGCTATTAAGGTGAATTCCCTATCTGAGTACTCCCGGGTGGAGGACACAGTGCGTGAAGTTGGTGTTAAGACACAAACTAAAGGAGAGGAGGAGGAACTTGAAGAAGGAGAGTATGTTCAAGCTTATGTAAATTTTTCTTTGGAGGATATGCACTCCTTTGACCAATTGGGTGCTAGAAACCTGAGTGAATCGATGGTTATTCTTGGCTTCCCTAATGGGTTGAGTGATAAGGAGGAGGAGGAGGAGGGATGGTCCCAAGCTATATCAAAACCCAAAAAGAAAAAGAAACCTAATGTGGGAGGAAATAAGGTGGGTAGGCCTTCACAAAAGGATTCCAAAACCAAAGATATTGCAATGGATGTGGTAGCTAGAAAACAAAGAACCTTGGATTCGATCATAGGATCGAAGTCCAAGAAGTAGTATTTTATGCTTCTTGTGGTTGGAGGCAGACTGTTTTCAGCTTTTCCAATGAAGTTCCTCTTTTGGAATATAAGGGGCCTCAATAGCCCATATAAATAGTTTTTAGTGAAATCCTATATTCTTGATAATAAAGTGGACGTTCTCCTCCTTCAGGAAACGAAGATGAAGAAGGAAACTTTTGAAAAATCCATCATGAATTTTTTTGTTAGTGAGGTGAATGGTGCTTCAGGAGGTATCATTACCCTCTAGAACCCATCAAAATTCAAGGGGGCGTTGTGCTCTGCTTGTAAGAATAGCCTAATGATCACTCTAGAAGATATTGTCTCCCTCAAGAAATGGAACCTTATTAATATCTATGCTCTGAATTTCAGCAGGGATAAAGTTTTGCTTTGGGAACAATTAAGTAATGTTATTTCTCTAAGGTATGATGACCATTAGATGTTGGGATGAGATTTTAACTTGCCTCTCCTCCCATCAAAAAAGTCTGGTGGGTTGGATGACTATTCTGATAGCATGATGGAGTTGGTAGAGTTCTTAAATTTGGTTGGTCTTATTGATATCCCCCTCCAAGGAACTAAGTTTACTTGGTCTAATAGAAGAAATGGAAATCACTTAATCCAAGTTCAACTTGATAGATTCTTGATCTCTTCCAATTGGGATATCTCTCAATTCCTTTCACTCTCTACTCTTCCTAGATCAAGATTAGATCATAATGCCTTGGTGTTGAAAAGGAATGTGGATCATAATCATGGTCCTTTCCCATTCAGATTTGAAGCTATGTGGTGTCTTTATCCAGACTTTGTTGATTTGGTCAAATCCTGGTGGGAGGAACCTGCTATTGGTACTCCGATGTTTTTTTTGGCTAAGAAGTTATGCAAAATAAAGAAAAAAGTAAAAGGGTGGAATAAGGTGACTTTTGGAAATATCTTTGAGACAAAGAATTCTCTAGGAAAGAGCATAAAAGAGGTTCCGGATCTTATGGAGGAAGGTAGGGTGGATGAGGAGCTTTGTCCTAAGGAAAGAGATGTCAGATCACAGTGGTATAGGATAAACAAGAAGGAGGAAATATACTGGAAACAAAAGTCAAGGGTCCAATGGTTAAAGGAAGGGGATAGGAACACCAAATTCTTTCATCATACCACTTTGAAACATAGAAGCAGAAATAAAATTAGATCTCTTTTGAAGGATGATGGATCTATGGTGACAAATGAAAAAGAAATTGTGAGGGAAGTTGTTAATTTCTTCTCTAACCAACATAGGGCTCCTGACATTGATAAACATGTATATGTTGACTTTATTGATGTGATTCCTAAAGCTATTTTTAATATAGACTTAAAAATGATGACTACTGTTGTTTCCATGGATAAATTTAAAAAGGTCGTGTTTTCCTTTGGAGCTTATAAAGCTCTTGGCCTTGATGGTTTCGCCCCATTTTTTTCCAGAACTTTTGGGATATTGTCAAAAATGATCTCTTTAATGCTGCTAGAGATTTTTTTAGGTCGAGTAGACTGTTGAACCAACTAAATGCCACATTTATAGCACTCATTCATAAAAATTTGGATGCCTCTACTATGAAAGATTACAGACCTATTAGTCTCTGTAATATGGTCTATAATTTTTTTTCCAAAATTTTGGTCCTTCGCCTCAAACCTGTGCTTTGTAAAATGATTGCCCCTAACCAAAAAGGCTTTGTCCAAAATAGAAATATCCTTGATGTTGTTATCTCCACCCATGAAATCATTCATTCTATGGATCACTCTAAAAATTTGGGGATGGCCTTCAAAATTGACATTTCTAAGGCTTATGATAGAGTCTCTTGGCCTTTCCTCTCTGTTGTCCTCAATTTTTTTGGAATTGATGGAATTTTCCTTAAGCTGATCTTGGTTTGTGTTACCTCCCCTTGTGCTCTATTTTGGTTAATGGTGTTCCCCAAGGATTCTTCTCCTGTGGTCGTGGGCTTAGGCAAGGTGATCCTCTACCCCCCTATCTTTTCATAATTGTTGTTGAAGTCCTTGGAAGGAATATCCATAAACTAGTGGAATCAAAAGTTCTCAAAGGTGTTAAAGTTGCTTCACCTCTTTTGCCTGACTCCCACCAACAATTTTTTGATGACACTCTAATGTTTGGGGAAGCCTTGGTGGGGGAGGCAGGTATATGGAAACATGTGCTAAATGATTATGTTGTTTCTGGTAAGTGTATCAACTATGAGAAAAGTAAAATTTACTTCTTTAATACTAATCAACAAATCAAGGAAAGAGTGATAAAAATTATGGGGTGTAAGGAAGCTGAATTACCTGATTCTTATCTGGGCCTACCTTTGATCTCTAAGAAGCTAGAAAATACTTACTGGAATCAGTTGATTGAAAGGACCCAAAACAAACTTGTTGGATGGAAGTGAAAGCTTCTGAGTTTGGCGGGCAAGATTCAATTCCTTAATGCTTCCCTATAGAATATCCCAATATATTATCTTTCCCTCTTCAAAATCCCTGCCTACATAGGGGAGAAGATAAAACAGATACAACTCAAAAATTCTTATGGTCTGGAACTGAAGAAAAAAACAAAATGTCTCTGGTTGGTTGGGAAAAGGTGTGTACTCCTAAAAGGAGAGGGGGCTTGGGATTAAGAATAATTTCTATGCTTAACAAATCCCTTACAACTAATATTGGTTCAAATATCCTTGAAGGTACTAAAGACTAGGTAAAAAATTTCCAAGCCAAATACATGAGAAATAGGAACCCTAGCTATTTTCTCTCAGTTTTGGATCTACCGAGTGGCTCTGCTCTTTGGAATCATCTTGTTAAATTGATAAATGTGTTGAAGCTGGAGGTGAGAAAGAGAATTGGGAATGGGAATAATATGGATTTTTGGAAGGACCCTTGGATAGAGTCTTCTACTTTGTTCTCCTTAGAAGAGCTGAGACCCCTTAAACAAAGTCTCAATAGAATCTGTGGTAAAAAAGTTTTTGACTATATAAATTTGGAGTTGGAGGAACCGAGATGGAAGGAGTTCAAAATGTTACTAAGAAAGGACAACCTGAGAGGTTAGAGATAGGTGAATTGGGACCCTATCTTAACTAGGCTGCATGGTTTGATAGGGGAGGCTAAATGGTTTAATAGAGGAAGGGAAGATGAGTGGATTTGGAAAGGTTGCTCCTCTGGATGTTTCTCAATCAAAATGGCCTATGAAGAACTGATAAAGGTGCAAAATGTTATTTCTAACAACTTCTGGGAAAAGGTGTGGCAAAAGAATTTGATCTCTAAAATTAATTGCTTTTGGTGGATGGCGGCTCATGGAAAAATTCTGACAGTGGATAATTTGGTTAGGACAAGTTTCCAATTGGTCAATCGATGCACGCTATGTAAATAGGAAGAGGAATCTATAATTCACCTCTTTTTTCATTGTAATTATGTGAGGGAAGTGTGGTCCTGCTTCCTCTCATTATTATCTATTGAATGGGTGTTTCCTAACTCCTTGAAAGTGTTTATACAAAGCTGGGGTAATTTCCCTTTCTCTCATAATGTCATCATGGATATTTGGAATCAAGTTCCTCCTTTTGTAGCCTGGGGATTATGGAAGGAAAGGAATAATCATGTATTTAGGGATGAGGAGAGAAGCAGCTGGGAGGTCAACGTGATCATTAAAAATTAGATCAAGGAAAACATAGAGGCTAGTAGATATGGTTTCTCCAAAAAATGGCCAAATTAAAAAGAAATGTGGATCAAGCAGAACTAGGGAATAAATAGGGAATTAACCAAACTTAATTGGTCTAAGATGATAACTAGATTAGCTATGATGTGGAACCCCCCATAGAAAGACCGGGTCAAATGCAATTTTGATGGGTGCTCAAAAGGCAACCCAAGACAAGCTAGTGTTGTAGGCTTGTTACATAACCATAAATGCGAGTGTATAGTGGGCTATGGGCTGAATATGGGTTTTTCCTCCAATAACAAAGTGGAAGCAATGGGGGCTTTGGAGGGCCTTAATATTCTAAAGGAGCTGGGGTATCAAAATGTCATATTAGAAGGGGACTCTACACTTATTATGGATGTCCTGAATGAAGAGGTGACGCCACCTTGGGAATTAAAAAACATAATAGACAAATGTAAAGTCATTAAAAATTCCTTTGCTAATTATAGAGTGCAACATGTTTATAGAGAAGGAAATAAAGCGATTGATTGTGTTGCCAATGTGGTGTTGAGTTGTAGAGGTTTGACCAAATGGACCTATGGGAATATTCCATAGTCTTTAAGAGGCTTAATTCTAAAGGAAAAATTTAAACATGAGTATGATATGCAAAAATAAAAAGTCTTTGTTGGGTAAGATAAAAGAGTACCAAGTGGTACTTTTGGGCTTTATGTGTAATAATGATATTGGTTGTATGGGGATGTATAGGAGGATCTTGGTGGACAAAAATACTAATAATTTTTCCTGTTACCAATTTTTAGCATCTTGCTTAAAATTAGTATTCATATGAGCAATTACTTGCTGGGGTACAAATTTTTTATGACGAGTTATCAAATAAAAATTTGTTCTCAGATTAAAAGTGTGTTTAGGAATGATTTGAAAAATCATTCAACAGTTTAGACTAAACTAGTTGAATAGTTCAACAAAGCAAAAATCAAATAAATTTCATTCAAGGAAACAATGCTCAGGCTGAATCATTCATATGTAGCAATTGGTTTGTATAAGGCATTGCAAATATAAGAACGGGAATGCAAGAAATCGATCATTTGATTACATAATATATATTTTAGAGCAATTACAATTGCATTGTTTCATTGTGCAATTAGAATAAATTCAGAAAATAATGGAAGCCATTGCATGCCATGAATAATTCATTTATTGAGAAATAAATTTATGTTATCCCACACAAGTCATGGATAGACTAAATTGGTTCAACTCAATAAGAGGAACAAATCATACAATTGAAGAATAGTTTAATGAAAATAACATGAAAGAGAAAGTCATGTCCGTCATTTTCTGGAGGGCTAGTGTAGGGTTGATTTTGTGAGTTCTTCTTAACCTTCGTTTTCTTCAGACTCTAGTTCCTCAACTCCCTAACCTGCAAATATTTCAACAGTTTGTTAGAGCTCAGGTCATGAATTCCTAAAACATGTTCAGTTCGACAAGAATATGATTTGCACTTGTTATTGAATCAAATGAATTTGAAGATAAAATAAAAGCTTCAAAAGCTGCCAGAACAAATCAGAAAAGAATCATTGATCCGTTTTTTACTAACTAGTTTGTTTCATGTGTAGATACAAGAGATGTTTTGAAAAGAATCATTGATCCATTTTTTACTAATTGGTTTGTTTCATGTGCAAATACATGAGATGTTTGTTGCTGATTTTTAGATATCGATATGAGTGGGGTAAAATGTGGCTCCCACAAGGGTAGAGCCCAACTCATTAAATGTTTCATGCAAAGTGCACATTATGAGGTCTATATCGTATTTTAGCCTTATAAGGCAACTATAGGAAAGACAATCATGAATAAAATGAATGAAAGATATCAAGTTCTACATGAAAAGCAACAATCATATCACATTTCCGAGGTTCACAATAACTTAATGCTCACAGTCTTTACAAAGCTCTTTCATGACAGTCATATAAATTGGACATTTAAGTACATTCATGTACTTTCATTAAAAGTATTATCATACAATACAGTAAACATTGTTTACAATCAGGAGCAACAAAGTAATGTTATTATTATGTCATGGGAGTTTTACTTCCTTTATCTACATAATATTCTGTAAGGGACAATATTTTATCAACTGCAAGGTCTTTATAATGATGCTCATAAAAGACTGTTATGATTACTTCATTACAACAAAGTATACAATGTCAAAGTATTGATGAATAGCATGAAGCACCTAGAAGCAGAATGTAGCTACAAGCAGAGAGTAAATGCTCATATCAATCTGCAAGATATGAAACTTGGAAATGAAGGAAATCAAATAAAATGCAAGCTCTAGAAAATAAAAGCTACAACCATAAGAAGCAAAATACACCAATTATGAGAATAAGGAAATAGTTGTTGCAAAAGAGTTTTTAGTTATCCATTTTGAAGTTTCCAAAAGATGAGATTTCTTCATACAGATTCATGAGTGAGCTACAGGAAGGAGGTTTATTTTCATTTTTTGAAGTAACCCCGGAAATCTGCTAGTGTTAAAATTTTCAGGAAAGAAATACAACAAATTCTCCAAACTTATTTCATGTCCAACTAAATCTCCAAATGAGAGTTTTATGGCGGCCTACCCATATCAAGAAAATGGCAAGCAGAGAGTTTTTGAAAAAGATACGCTTCAGGAAAAATAGGAATTACACAAGTTCTAATCATGGAAAACCAAGAATACACAAAGGCTGTGGCTACAAATATATCAAGGTTTCTTAATGATGACCTGTCTGATGGAGATCTAAAAGATAAATGAAAACCCATGATACCATTGATGGCCTATGTTTTGGGTCTTTCATAGAAAGTAAAGAATAACCATGCTTGTAAAGTTTTTACAGAAAATTCATAAAGCTTCTACCAAGTATTTATTTCTTGATGTTTGAGAAACATTATTCTTAAGTCTAAGCCATAGCCATAGGTCTGAAAGAATCAAATAGAAATTTGAGGTTTGCAATGGCTTACCCTTCTTTCTTGCTGAGATAGAACAAGAAAAACTCAGAAAGGCTCGGCCAAGTCAAAAGCACAACAAGTAAACAATTCTTTCAGAGGAAAAATCATCAAAAACAACGACATTGGCTGCGGCTATTAAGGCATGGAGGGTTCCAGAAGATCTCCAGCTAAAGCTTGAATACAATTTCTCCATGGAAGTTGTGGCCGTAGTTTCACCAAGTGACCTCCAGAATGGCGAAAAGCACAAAACTTTGAAGCTCGAACAACATGTAACAACGACCAAGCAAGAAGCCAATGAAAGACCAGATTTCACAATAAAAAGGATATCAAAAGTGGACCAAAGCCGCGATCTGAGAAAATTTTGAAAGGCTTTCAAAATACATGAGTATTTTTTCAGATCTACACAATGATAAACTTACCAGGCATATAGATTTCAAGGAGTCTTCAAAGAATCAACAGAGACAAGAAAGATTTCTAGCACTGAGAGGCCAAGCTAGGGTTTGACCATGGTGGCGTAGCAAATGAGCTCGAAGTTTCCAGAAGATAGTAAGAAGAATGCCAACAACAAATGAAGTGAATGCCATTCATATTAAATTAAATGATATTTGAAATGCAAAAATAAAGTGTCTTTAGTATATTTTTCAAATACTTGGGCAAAGGAGTTCAAAATGGAGCTTTTAAAACTTGCTCAAATTATGGGAATGATGGAGAAATCAGTGCCAACATGTTGGAGTGATTAGAGGGAGTTTGGAGCACCAAATCAGGATTTTTCATTTAGTTTTGAATTCTTTTTTACTTGACTTGAGTCAAGGAGTGATATGAGGCACAGGTATGGATTTTGCTTTCAGTTTTGAACCTAATTTGTAGGGGTTTCTGTTTGCATACAGCTCACCAAGTTGGTGAAAGTTTGACAACTCTTGTTGGAGTTGGTTGGCATTGCATGCCTTATTTGGAGGAAAATATTGACAACACATGTGATTTTGGAGCCAAAATTCAAATTCGAATTTTGGAGACACTTTCTATAAGTCTTTCTCTTCTTTCAGTATAGGGGTTAGTTCTTGGTTGGGAGATTGTTATGAGAGCATACACTTAGACTTTTGTAACTCATGATTTCTTGAGATTTGTAATATAGATATCCCAAATTTTTTCAACAAAGAAGCTTGTCTTTCCTTCTCAGATCTGTCTTGTGCAAGTATTATGTGTAAGCTTTTAGGATAAATTTTTTGTGATTTCCATGAAATCCTTCTTTTTAATCTTATTACCTCAATGTTTTGTTTAGATTCAGTATGTTATAGTGTAGGTCATTGATTGTGTTTTCTTACATTTGTTGAATGCTTGTTATGAAAACATTATCATTTTCTTTCAAACAAACTTCAATCATAGAAGCCTATCAAATGAAGTATTTATGCAAAACATACTTGATTGAGCTGTGAATCCTTTAGTTTCAAATTGATTTATCTTGTGAGATTTTAAAAGCAGATTCAGGTCATCTTTCACATATTAGTGAATCACCTATTTTTCAGTTTTGTTTCTTTCTTAAAAGTCCTTCTATCCCTTTTCACCTATTATTAAAAATAAGTTTTACAAGAAAAATTCAAAGGGAACCAACCCATAATTTGGAGGTCCACTTCATTCCTTGGTCACCCACAACCTCAAAGTGTTCCAATGTGTCAATAGGTTGCTGAAGTTCATAGCTTAGCAAGGGTGCAAACCTTATTTGACAATATTTCCATCATGAAGGTTACAAATTATCACATGATGATTTTCATATGGTTAAGGGTTGTCATGTCTATGCATGCAGATTGGCCTGGTGTCAGCTATTCTTGCATTTCTAATGTGGTGAAGGGAAAGGAAATTAATGAGAAGATAATTTTTTGTAAGAATAATGATGGTTATTTTTCCTCGGGGAATGTGTTGTGGGAGGTTTCTAAAAGAAACTTCTCAATTCACAATATTTCATTTTCTCTTTGTGTCTTCTAGTGTAAGAGTGTTGTCCACATTCTAAAGAATAAGAAGAAGGTATGAAAGATTATGAAGAAGAGTGTGAAGCAGCTAAAGAATTTATAAAAGAGAAAAATAGGAGGTCTTAGGAAGAGAATGAAGCCGTCGAATTGTCAAGCCCTGCAACCGAATGTGGATTTATAGATTTTTTTTTGATGAAGCTGGTATGGTTTTGTTCTTCCAATCCTTGAAGGGATACAATGAGAACCTAACAGCTGAATTCACTAACTCTTGACGGAATGGTAAGGTCACAATTGGTGTTGTGAAGTTCGAAGTGACTACCAGACTCATAGCTGAAGCTACGGGGTTGTAGAATCAGGAAATCAAAGTTGCTAAAAAAAGGCACAGATTATCAGATGTTCATTGAAAAAATTCCTTCATGAAGGTGAGAGGCTCAAAAGGTTCCAAAATGGGTATGATAGACTGGAAATTCCTCCTCCTTTTGCCTTAGTTTGTTTATAATGAGATATTTTACTCTGGAGGGAAGGTATATGTCGATTCATGCATACCACTTTCCCTTGCTAAACCATATTTGGCATGGTGAAAGAGTTATTTTTCCTTATTACCTATTTTCCTCCTTGCAACTCCACATAGAGAAAGGTGCCAACCCTCCTCTCCATCGAGGCCTTATGCTAACCCTCTATAAATATGCTTTGACACTGAATCCCCATGGCAATCCTCTCATGGGAAGAAATGATAATACTGTCCGTGCTGAAGCAGCTAATGAAGAACAGGTTCAGGATGAAAACCCTGGTGCGGTTGATATCCCGGTTGAGGATCCTATTCCCTACCCGCCTCCTGCTGTTGTTGCTAGAAGAGTGCTTGTAACTGCTAAAAGCCAGTCCTTGTTTGCCAATGTGTCCAACCCTTCTACACCCATGTTGCAGAAATGTGAGGAGAAAATAACTTTTTAAATAGAGCTTATAATAGCCATGCCTGAAAAAAGGAAGCATTCGCCTTTGTTGCTTGAACTTCCAAAGGCGAAAATACCCATACGTGATGTTAACATTAGGGATGTCATAAACATAACAAAGGAAGGGACCCTTAATGAGGAGGTGAAAGAGTCTCTGCAGGGCCAAGGAAGTGGTGGGTTTGGCGGTAGATGGTTGACCCGACTTGTAAAAGCAGTGTCAAAGGAGAAAAAGGGGAAACATAAGATGTATGTGAGTGAAGAGGAGGAACATGAGTATGAAGAATTCAAAGCCCAGGAGGAGGATGACTCTGAGGATCAGGATTTTGAGGATATGGCCTATGAGATGGGTGAAGAAGGCTTGAAGGAGGATAAGGATGAGGAAGAGGAAGAACAAGTTGATTAATTTGAGGATGATAAGAAAGAGGAAGATAATGTGTAGGAAGTTGAGGATTTGGATACGAGAAAAGACTCTACTATTGAAGTTTTAAAGAGCAGACTTACCTTTCTGCAAGTTCAGTTCAAAGACATGGAGAAGGCTCTAGGCACTCTCATGAGGATTATGAACAGACTTATGAGGTGGGCAATGATGGGTGCAACTTCTAGAGAACTCAAAACTGCTAAGAAGCGGAGGAAACAAGGCAAATCGGATACCTTGAAGGCTCTGGATGAAACATAGGGACTTGAATGTAAATATTATATTTATCTCATGGGAGAGTATGGGGACTTGTGGAAGAAAGGAAAATAATGCCTCTTGTGCTGCTCTGTAGTTTTTTTGATGAGTCTTTTGTCATATAGTTATAATCTGTTAGACAATTCTATTTTTATGGATATGTTATGGTGGAATACCACCTAGGACACTGTGGAACTTATTAATGGTTTATGTAGAACTAAGTATGCTTCTAGTATTTTACTATTTTTGATTAGAACTGGTTGGTCTATGGTTACTAAAATTACTATTGGACTACAAAATTATAATGTTGTTGTTTTTTGGGTTGTTGGTGGTGTTGTTTCTCAACTCCTCTTTGTTTATTTTTGTCTACTATTGTAACCATGGGATCAAGACCCTTCCCTGCTTATCTAATAAAAAACAATGGGGCATCTTCTAGATACGCCACCTGGGAGGGGACAAGATGAGCCCACATGGGCCAAAGGGGTACTGTCATTGTCTCAACGGGTATTACCTTTGGGTCTAGAGGAGTTGAGCCACCAAGATATCTTTTGCAACTCCTAACCACCCCTCATGGTGTAATGAGTTTGATAGATACTTTAATGTGAGTTAGTAAAACCAATACATATCCACACCATGGATAAGGGAAGGGAGGATTGCTGAGGGAGTACAACGGGAGGGAATCTTTTAGATACACCACTCGGGAGGGGACAAGATGAGTCCACATGGGCCAAGGGAGTACTTGTCGTTGCCTCGACATGTGTTTCCCTTGGGTCTAGAAGAGTTGGCCACCAAGACACTTGTTGTAACTTCACTTACCCTACGAGGATTGCTGAGGGAGTACAATGAGAGGGCATCTTCTAGATACACCACTCAGGAGGGGACAAGATGAGACCACATTGGCAAAGGGGGTACTTGTTGTTGTCTCAATAGGTGCTGCCCTTAGGTCTAGAAGAGTTGGCTACTATGACATGTTAGAAACCAAGATCAAACATGCAAACCTAAACACCTTCCACAAAAGAGAAAAACAATGAAAAAGCAGAGCTTTGCATGAAATGTGCAAATTGATAGTATTCAGAATTAATAAATTACAATAAGAGAATTGTTTTATAAAAGCAATGTATGCAACCCTAATGTTGACCTAAAAATAGCTCAACTAAATAAAGCTTACTTATTAATTAAGTAAACTAATTATTACCTAAGCAAGACCTAAGTAGAGTTATGCAAGTGTAATTAAATATTAATTACGCTAACACCCCCCCATAAGTGCAACTTATGGAGACTAAATAAGCATGCACCTAAAACTAAGATGAATGCAAGAAAGCATCAATGGGTCCTGACAACAAGGCCTAATTAGGTACCTATGTACAAATGCAATAATGAGGTAGAGAAGGAAAACCCAGTGGGACAACCCCCCTACAATGAGATGACTGTTGCAAAGAAGCACTAGAAGAACACTATGGAGTAACACTGGAACCGCAATCCGATAAGTAGGGAAAGATACTTTTGTCTACAAGAAACCATATCAAAATCATAATAATGCAACAACAGACCCGATGCCACAGAACACTCGAACACACCAAACTGGAACAACCCTGGAATCCATAAAGCAACAGTAGATGATATGATGATGACGGAATCTGGAAGCCGTTAATCTCGATGCCGATGCCAAACTGAGACTAAATTTTTTCCATGGGAACAAGTAACATAAAGACTCTTGAACATTAACCACAAATTTAGTGGCCCTCAAACTGAGATGGATCCGATGCAGATCATTAACCATAGGCTCTCAATCTAAAGTGTGAACCGATATGAATCTGATATTTGTCAAGCTAAGACAAAAATATGCCCGAAATAAACTAAGAAACCAGATTACAACCCATGCGATTTTCCATCAAAATACAATGAAGATTATTATGCAAGAAACCCCCCTGATGGAACTTTATATCAGTTCATTTATTACAATACCCAATGATTGAAAAATGAGATAATTCCTTAAAATAAAATAAAAATAGAACTCTAATATGTGTAGAGGACTAAACCAGCTTTCCAATGCCGCAAGAATGGCGAAAAAAGGATCATCGAGTCAAAAGATATGCCCTCCGGAGTGAAAAACACAAGTTCTGAGTTCAAAGACCTGAAAAAAAACTGGAGCAAAATAAAAAAAACTACCAACACCACTGGATCTGCCTCAAAATGAGCTTTCCAACAGTATCTTGTTTGCAAAAAAAGGACACCGTACGCAAAAGTTACGCTCGATTTTGTAAAAGTGCTCCAATTTGGCCAATAAGGCCTATAGGCAGTCTAAGGGGCTAAATTAATTTTGGCCCCTGGTCCTGTACCCGACTAGGGGCTAGCATGTAGGGGGCTAAGGCAGAGCCCCTGGTCACCCATGTGACCACCAGAGGTGCTGGGAGGCTGACCGAGGGCTGGGCGCATAGCGCCCGGTCCCCCATAGGACTGCGACCTGGAGTTAAGGGCCCGCGAGGGCTGAGCGTCGACCGACGGCCGACAGGTGGCGCCGCTTGCCGGAGTGGCGGGCGGGTGGCTGCCCAGTGGTGATAACCTTGTGCACTAGCAACGCAAAAAATGATGCCATTATTTGCATTTTTTTGGATTTTTTGTGCCTTTTTTTGCCTCGTGAAGTGTGCTGGGGAGGCCGTACGACCTCTGACAATTTTTTTTTTGCCTCAAAAACCAACTTCTCCAAAATCAACAAAACGAAGGGCAATCTTAGGGTTTTTGGGTGCTGCGAATGCGATGGTGGTGTCCATTTTTCTCCAAGATGCTTCAAAATATCAGCTACCTCCAGAGCTTGCAAAAAAACACTAAACTTGAAACCCTCATTGATCTAGCAAATGATGACCAAAATCTGCAAAATAAAAGTCAATCCTAAATTTTTCCAGCGCTCTGAATCCAATGGCGAAGCCCAATCTGATCCAAAATGCCGCATAGATGAACTCAAGGCATGATACCCTCAAGGAACCCCGAACGAACTCTGCAATGGATTTCTCCAGAATTTGAGAAGGGGTTGCATGTCAAGGCTCTGATACCATGTTAGAAACAAAGATCAGACATGCAAACCTAAACACCTTCCACAAAAGAGAAAAACAATAAAAAAACAAAGCTTTGCATGAAATGTGCAAATTGATATTATTCAGAATTAAGAAATTACAATAAGAGAATTGCTTTATAAAAGTAATGTATGCAACCCTAATGTTGACCTAAAAACAACTCAACTAAATAAAGCTTACTTATTAATTAAGTAAACTAATTATTACCTAAGCAAGACCAAAGTAAAGTTATGCAAGTGTAATTAAATATTAATTACATTAACAAGACACCCACTGCAACTTCATTTACCTTACCATGTTGTCATGAGTTTACTAATACTTGAAATATGACTAATTGCTAATTATTGATATTGCGATAGATGATTAAAATCTATTAATCGAAATGATTATGGTGATGATTTCTAACCTATGTGCAGGTCTCAACTTTCAAAAGAAAGGTACTCTCTAAACTCATTATTTATTTAAGTAATAAAATTAGGGCATATTTAGGCATTCCCAATTAGGGACATTACACATCTCTCCAAGGTCTAAATCTTGCATGAAATGTCTTGATTGATGATGTGATCTTGATGCTTGAAATTTGACTTGAATGCTTGAAACCTACATAATGTTAGCTCCAAAAACATGCATGAATGAAGATAACTTTCACATGATGCTTGAGATATTGAATGCTGCAACAAATGACTGAGAAATCTACTCGTGAACACCTTTGACAATAATCTCAGCTCTTGTAAAGTTCACCTCTTGCTTCTAGATATATTTTTTAGTATTTGAATTTGATACAAGACCTTGTATTTATAGACAATTTTCTAATTTCCCAAAAATTAAACATTACAAGCCGACATTTAAAATTTGAATTTGGATCATAAAAAGACCACCAAAACATATTAAAAATTTGAATTTAGCAACTAAAGGGGACCCATTCGCCCGAGGTGAATGTATGATGATCTAAATTGCTAGGACCTATTCATTTTGAGGTGTTAAAAATGATATTTGTACTAATTAAATATTGATTCTTCTTTTAGAAATTGCAATTAATTAGGCTTGTAGATACATAATTGGGCCAATTAGAGGCTTAATTAAGTCCAATTTATTAAGGGACCCAAACATAGTGTGAAATGTAAAGGAGTACATTTTCCAACACTACAGGCAGAAATGCCCAAAATTGGGGGGCACATGTATTTAATCGTGACACCTAGGGTATGAGAGTACCATTATTTCTTCATTTAGGATATTTGGAGACCAAGCTACAACCCTAAAAATAGAGTTCCCAATATTCCAAAACTCCTTATCTAACACATTTTCCTATGTTTTATGGTCTCCAAAAAAATAAGAACAATCCTCTTTGTAGCATTCTATAAAAAGATAACTAAATTCCATTTTTTTTACCCAAATAATATTAACCTAATTGTCTAAAAAATTCTTGCAAGTATTTTATTTCCATCTAAAGCTACCAAAAAATAGCAATCCTACTCAATCTAGATTCTTCTTTATCAATGACACTTTGCATTTCAGAGTTTGGGGTTATGACTATAATTTCTTAGGGGAATTTGAAGAGCACTTACTTGCTCCTCTAATATCGGCTTGGCTTTCTGTGCAACTATCATCAAAAACCTTATAAATTTTTCCAAAGATAGAGGGCTTGCAACCTCTTCTCCAACAACTACTTCTTTGAATGTTTGCTTCACCTTCTCATATTTTTCTTTGCTTACATTATCTAACCCTGATGCCATAATTGCACTATTGGGAGGGTCACCCAATACTAGTATATCCAATTCCATTAAAGCCAATACTATCCCCTCTTGGATTTCAGGGATTTTAGTAGTGGGAGCAAGCAAAGTGATAAAGACCAGATAACAAGACAATTCCTTAACATGCTAACATTAATGTAGATGCAAGTAGAAAAAGAGTAAAAAGCAATGCAAAAGGAGATACATTAGAGTTATAACTTTGAACCCTAATGGCCTATGACCATTAAATGCTCCACTTGCAGATCATAGACCACATTTCTCTAGTCCCATATTTTCAACCTCCCACTTGTTACAATGTAATTCAAAATAGCGCATGTTCTATTTCTTGCCTCACACCATTTTTACAAATTATTTCACATCCAAAATTTGTCCTTCATCTTGTTAAATGTCTTAGAACTTGAAACATGACATTTGTGACTTTTTTAACATGAAGATAAAAAATATATTAAAATAGAAAATGATTATAAAGTGGTGTGTTGGTCTTAAAAAGACTCCTGAAACACCAATCCCAAAAACTCCTAAAAATCCAAATGGACTAAAGATAAATAGTCATTACAAGAGGACGAATCCCCCAAACTCCATAGACAAGGTATAAGCCTTGTTACCTTGAATATTGTTCATGTTGTGAATATCAGAAGTAATTTTTGCCTTAATGCTAAAAATGGTGAACAAAAAAGAAAACCAATTAACAAAAGAAATAACAAAGATTGCAAGAAAGACACCCAAAGGGCTATAACTCCCACAAGAAGCACTCTACAAGAATCAAGAATCAATAGAGGCATTGTAGTCAAAGTGCACTAAATCCCCAAATCTCATATAGGTCAATCCTCATCACTTCCAAAATCAAACTTGATATTATTCCAATTGGAAGTTGATTTAGCCAAAAAAAGCAACAACCCGATTTTCTTCCCTTCTAGTATGAATCCACTGAATAAACTTGAAACCATAATTAAGGATGTCAATTTATTTTTTACATTCATTTATCTACCACTCTTTGAAGTAAAAGAAAGACTTATTATTATTAAAATGACCAATCAAAATTTTAAAGTTTGATTCGAAAATTATATGAAATTCATGATTATAATAAACAAAGATTGACAATAAATAGCAAGACAAAACATTTATTTATTTTAACTAAAAAAACTTATACAAATCATTTATAAATAAAACACTTAAAATATCTTAGAAAATTACTTAAAAAATTTAACAATATCATTAAAAAATAAATATTTTCACTAACACTCAATTATGAGCTAATATTATTTTATGATAATAAAAAATTCCAAATTTTAACATTTTAAGAAAATTGAAATAAATAAAACTCAAATTTATATTTAACAATATAGCACAAACAATTATTGAGTTTTTGGGAAACAAGTTTTAGTTGTCCTTAAATGGTAAACCAGATGTAATTTAATGGTAAAAGCTTCAAAATATCAAGTGAAAGCCTCCAAAATCTCACTTATCATCTAAAAGCCAAATAAATATTGATTTTCCAACTTGATGGGAACATTCTATTTCCATTTGCAATATTTTTTGCTAATTTGTGGGCAGCTTTCCCTTTTCTTTTTCATTTGCATTGCTTTATGTTTTAAATTTGAATGCAAATATTTCAAAATTAGATGATACCCAATTTTTTTAAAGAAAAATCTAGATTTTTCCAAGTGAAAGAAATCTAGATTTGTCAAATTTGATTTCAATCCATTATTTTAGATTTGTCAAATTTTATTTCATTCCATTATTTTTTTTGTATTAATCAAAGCTTGAATAGTTACAAAGAAATAAATTACAATAGTTCAGAAGAATTGCCTTGAAAATAGAAAAGAAGAATACATATAACAACCCAAAGGCAAGTATGTTGACACAACACTATTACATTCCAGCCAAGAACATCAATACAACAGTTGACAAAATACAAAACAACAACCTTAAAAGGAAGGGACCCTTGAATTTTGAATTTGAAAAATCTTTGAAGATGTCTAGAGCAACAAATATCCCCTTCATGTAGCTGTAAAAATTGAAGTTTAATCACCTCGAAAACGGTTCCTATGCTTAGCATCTTTTATATTGCTAGTCTTTAGCTGAGAACACAAATAAATAAATTGAAAAATGATGTCAATAAAACTTTAGAATTTCTACTTCATGATGAACAACATGATTAAAAAACATTGACAAACATCTTCTTTTCCATATATTCGATAAAATGACTTGTCTTATAGAATCAACAACCAAGTTATTTTGAAGACCAATCCCCAAAACAACTTCCTTCCAATACAACACATGGTAAAAATTTGTAGGAAAATGAGTAAAAATAGCTTTCCACTTTCGTTTAGCATGTTAACAATCCCAAAATATGTGCTTGAGACTCTTAGTATGATGAAAAAGGGCATTTGGCTGGTTGGAAATTCATTTTTTTCAGTCTATCTCCTAGAGGCAGTTTATGGTGTAAAATTTTCCATAGAATTTGGGCATTGACCTCAACTTTAGTTGATCAAATTTGAGAACTTAATTTTTTTCACTTCCTTTCCTTGAATCTATAGTTCCACTTCATGTTAAGCCTTGGATTAAGAGTCATTTTTGGGAGTAATTGGTGATAAATTTTCTTCAAGGGGAAACAATAAAACCGATAGTTACCAAGCCATTTCCAATATTTGAAGAAACTACATTGTAAAGGTGTATATAAATTCATGAGCAACTCCATGGGAACCAAAGCCTTAACAAAAATATAAAAACCCTTGAGATTTTTTGTTTAGCTTAACAAATCTTTAGAAATATGCTGCCAATTCTTCCAATCTAAGGACTGAAACTCCCATATGTCTCCAAACTACTGAATATCGTTCTTAAAAAAATATTTAGATTGTTTGGGAAAAGCAACAACAAGTGGTTTCCCATGATACTTGACAAGCTTGTTCCACCAAATAGAAGAATTTGCAAAGCTAAAGCCGTATTGCATGGATTCCATCGTCCAATTAAGAAATTTGCAAACTTGCTGCCAAGCCTTCCAAATATATTGTAAGGGAAATGAGGCCTTAATATGAAAGTAAGACGCAAATAAAAATTTGTCCAACTAATACACTCCTTACCATTTATTTTTCATGTTAGCTTGAATAATCCATTTCCTAACAAGGATTTTCCATGGTTCATCTCCAGAGGCAACCCTTATAATCCATTTCGCCGCTAAGCAAGTTCCTTGAGTTTTAGGGTCTAACAAGCCTAAGCCACCTTTGACTTTAGGTTGAATGCAATGACTCCAAGATGTGGCTTTGAAACCAACCTTTCCGTCCTAATTAGTCCACAAGAATTGCCGAATGATTTTATTTAATTCATCATAGGCTCTTTTGGAGGGCATCCAACATGATGAATAATAAACATGGGAGGCCAAAAAATTGGGGTTAACCACTTGAATTCTACCTACAAATGAGAGAAATTTGTTTCCCTAGGTAAATATCTTGTTTTTCAACTTAGCAATGAACTAATTCCACATTTCAAATAGTGTGACACCCAAACCAAAAGGGATACCCAAGTACCGAGTAATTTGCCCATGCATAATTTGCTTCCAATCTTTAGGAATCCAAGGAGGAGCAACATCAAATTTAATCATAAGGTATTCAGTTTTATGATGAGAAATATTTGATCCTGAAACAACACAATAAAAATCAAGAATTCCCAAGACATTTTTAATTTCGGTTTCAGAATTTTGCATGAACATAATGTCATCAACAAAATGTGAACTAAGAACAACCACATTATTAGGAATGAGAATCCATCTAATCAAGTTGATTTGATTAGATGTTTGCAGTAGATAACCCAAGGCATCAACAACTAGCACATAAAGGAATGGAGAAAGCATACATCCTTGCTTGATTGAGCGTTGCAAGGGGAAAGGATTAGGTAATGAGTTATTGATAACCAATTGAGCATTAGCATCCTTGAATAACATTTGAATATGGTTGCATATTTTAGGACCAAATCCTAACCACTGTAACATTTTAATGATAAAGCTCCATCTCATTCTGTCATATGCTTTGTCAAAATCTATTTTGACCAATAGAGAATTTTTTCCTAATTGTTGTGCCCATTCACAAGTTTCCCAAGGCAACATTAAGTTATCAAGAATATATCTTCCTCCAAGGAAACCTATCTGTTCAGGTCTAACTATATCTTTAGCCACTGATTTAATCCTAGTAGCTAAAACTTTCACTATAATTTTATAAGAAGTGTTAAACAAGGTAATAGGATGCCATCCAAAATAGACTCCACGTTCTTCCCTTTGGGAATAACTCTCGGATTTGATGGAATCTCAATTGAATTTTATCAAATTATGTGGCAGCATATTAAAGATGATTTTGATCTTGTTTATTTAGAAGCTCTTAAATATGGTTATTTCATTCCATTATTTAACACTTACTATTAATTACTCCAACACATTACATTCATATGCACTCATACATAAACACATACTCTCCAACATATTAACATACATATAATTTTTTATCGATATAACCCTTAAAACCTTCTTTAAATGCAAGTACTAGTATATAAAAAAATCTAAATGTATCATGAGTTGACATAATAATCAACAAGTGATGCAAGTGTCAAGTTCCTGCCGGCAAGCAAAAAGCATTTAGATCAAAAGGAAAGTGGAGGGAAAAATATAATGAATAAACTTAGAATTTGTATTAAATCTTCGTAAGTTCATCCACTAAAGCTTAGCAAAGACATGGGTATCCTACCAAAATTAATAGTGGGAGATGCAACCTCAAGAAAGGAGCAAAAATGTCTCAAGTTTATCTTGACATGTCTTATATACTTTGCCTTGGTAGCATGGACTGTATATGGAGCAAGCCCCCTTATGTTGGTCTCAACTATATATTAGCTAATTATTTTGCCTATGTGCAATATCCATACAATAGAATATACTGATATAATGCCACTTAGAAACTCAGTTTGCAGTTTGAAATAATTTATAAAGTGAAAAGCCTCTCTTTTAGGTAGAATGGTTTCCAACTATATGCATTTAAGCCTCTTTTGTTGAGTAGGCTGAGTATATGTGCAACAAGTCCTTTCCTTGCAAATTGTTTTAAATGCATTATAAGGCGAATAGTAAGAGCCACACTCAAACTTGGTAGACACAAAATTTGCAAATGCTTGGTATTACCTGTAGCATACTACTTCAGTAAAGCATTTTGTTTGAAGCTTCATTTTCAATCAAACTTCAGATTTGATCCAACAATGCCATTAGTTTTTTTAGTCATATCATACTTAGTGCATTTGAGCCTAAGCTATTTAGATTGAGCACAGTTGCTGTCATAGAGTTTCATATTGGCTAATCATAACACATCAATTGTATCTTGATCATAACCACAAAATGAATAGTGAACAGAGAAATGCTTTCTATTGTCAAGTTTCACTTAATTTTTGAGATATAACCAAGCTTGATAATTATGATATAAAGAATACTGAAATCTCAAATCAAAACCAACATTTAGAAGCTCTAACCATTCATCTATTGTCATAATTATAAATAAGCTTGACTGATATAAATTACTAATTGATTTCCACACACAGTTAAGCTATAATACTGAAATTTCATGATGTTACATCGAAAAGAGAGTGCAGGTAAAAATGTAATGAATAAACTTAGAATTTGTATTAAATCTTCATAAGTTCAACCACTAAAGCTTAGCAAAAACATGGGTTTCCTACCAAAATTAATAGTGGGAGATGCAACCTCATAAAAAGAGCAAAAATGTCTCAAATTTATCTTGACATGTCTTATATACTTTGCCTTGGTAGCATAGATTGTATATGGAGCAAAAATGTCTCAAATTTATCTTGACATGTTTTCCATACTTTGCTTGGGTTTAAACCCAAAGCCACAAAGATCATCACCCCTTTGTTACTCAGATTACATACAAATTGGATGACAAAATGTTCTTAGAAAAAAACACAAATAACAGTATGTATTGTACGAAAACCCAATGCTTTGCATGTCAGATTCTGAATACAACAATTTAGATATTTGATTGTGAGCTAGTGGCGACCAGGGCTCAAACACTTGCGTTAACTTTTCATGTGCAAATATACTTGATTCTTGAAGAAGAGATTGCAGGGTGAGAAGTTTGATTCTTCGAATGTCTATAGAAAGTATGCCAATTTTCAGAATCTGTCTAATTTATGCTGAAAAGCAAGCGACCTTTGCAACCATTTCATTGCAATAATATTGTTGCCAGAGATGTGCACGATTGCAATCATGTGATGTGCAATTGATATGCAATGTTTCACATAGTACATTAATCAGATTTGCTTATAAGCAAATGAATATTAGGGCTGCTATGCTGAATAACAAAACAGAATCAAGGAAATATAATTAAATTATACAATTTGATTGATGTACAAAGTGAAACATTGCATATGGATTCCATATCACATGTTTGTAACTATGCATAACTTTGATTGCAAAAGTAACTTGCTTTTGACAAAAAAATAGTTTCATGTTAATGAATTACATGGCATGCCATTCATTATACTCATCTGTCTATTCAATAACTCAGATTACTGTACTAGGCTTCTCCTTTATTGCTCACAATTCTTCGAAGGCATAATTTTTACACACATTGAAAGACTTAAAATTCATTGGTAAAAAAAGAGACGAATGATGAGAGAATCTGACCTTCCAGTTTCTTGTTCAACAACCAAGAATATTTATAGTCATATAGATCTTTGCCTTCGACTCCAATTGTAAGCAATGGTTTCTGTCACAGGAACAAATTAGACAAATGATTATAGTCAATGACATATAATATGTTATTCATAAACATGAAACATACGATTGCTAACAAGCCTTTCAAAATTTTTAAAATACACAAGCTGACATTATACACAATACACAATAGGTGTAGAAACACAAAGTTGTGGAACTGGAAAATCACAAGGATCATGTTTGGGCTACTCCTCATGCCAGTGGTAATTTTCAAGTGTTAGGTATGGGGCAGTGATACATCGTGCTAATAATGGAAACAAATATAGTCAATTAAGAAGCATTTAATTATGCATAGTTACAATATCAAAGCTTTGAATCCATATGAGACACTATCAACTGAGCTATATGTGTTTCCTCTGGAGACAATGTGCATGATTCGACTACTAGGCTATCTAAAGAAAATATAAACCAAAAGCAACAGTGTTGAAATTGTTACATTGAATTTAGGCCTTAAGATGCAAGATTAAACTGGAAAATCACTTTGAAGTGCTCATTCCTAATACTTCGTGGATTATGCAAAACCTATGCCTATTTATAAGCTTCTTTGTTATTTACTGCATATGAACACTATATTTCTTAAAAAGAAGACACAAAGTTACTAGTTTACCAAAACTTAGGATTTGTAATCATTAACCATTGCCTTAAATTTTTTAGCAATATTATAGTGTTGGTTGCTTGGAAAACAATAAAACGTAATTCTCAAAATTTATGAATACATAATTATCTTATCAGGAACAACCCCCTTCTGTTGATTCACATACTCGTAAAAAGGCCAAGTAAGGAAATATGAATATAGCAGTAAACAAGATGAGACTAATATGCTTTTCCTGATGGAATTGTGAGAGAAAGATAATGATAATAATGTCTGTAATGGGCTGATAATGTACTTACAATTTCTATGGGGAGGGAATACCTTCAGCTTAAAATACTTTATTGTGTCCTCTATATAGTCTTCCTTCCTCCTAATTTAGTTTGAGTCTTTTTTGTTTGCATTTGTTTCTTTTCTATTTGAATTCAATCTGGGATGAAATTTAGAATAGTAGAAGTTTAGGAGAAACGTGTTTTTCTTTGTAAACAAAAATGATGTTGGTAAATTTCACATTAAATTTAGATTCTTCTACATTAGTAAATTGTATACCTCATTCTTGTTGCCAGTACCATCAATCAAAATGTGTTATTTATTTTAAAGGATATTGATAAGTAAATTTAATTACAAATCGTGCATATTAATTGCATGAATCACCCATTTACAACGGACGGTTGTGTGATGAAAGACAATGCGGCTGACAAATAGAGAATTTCAACTAAGTCCAAATAGTACTAGCTAAATCTGATAATAGTTATAAAATCCTTTTGCTTGTTTACCCTTCATACATAAGTCGCAAAGTTTTCTTGTCCCAAAAAGTCATTTTTATCTGCTTTTGAATTGGTATCCAACTCTGATACAACACTTTTTTTCTAATGCATGTTTACAAACATTACAAATATGGAACTCCTATCGCTGCTTTATAATGAATGAATGTTTTTTTTATGAATATAGTAGCATTACACTCCAAAAACTAGAGATTAATTTCAAGTAATTCTAAGATTTGATTGTGAAGCTATAAGGATGTCTGCAAAAGAATTTCAGTTGGGTAAGTTTCTATTCCTTGCAATGATCGGAAACAAATTAACCACAGAATGATAAGGTTGGTGGGTGTGAGTTAGTGCCAAAATTGAAGGCAGGTGTACTCATGGATTTTCGTTGAAAGAATCCACAACCCCTACACATATTATGCATAACATTTGAACAAGCATTCTTTTGGATTTTGAATAAACCAAAACTTTTTTGACTATAGATCCTGAGGTTGATTTTAATTGATCAATAACTTAATTAACCTACTTAATTGAAACATAGATTGAAATAATCAATAGAATCCTAAATTTTTTTATTGATTTTAACTAAAAACACCAAATCAAATTAAAAAAAAAAAAAAACTGACCTCTTTAAATTGTACCTAAATTTTTAGCAGTATGTATACAGTTTCATTCTTTCTACAGGCTGGGCTTTCCTTGATTGGTGTAGAGTTACTGCTACATTAACTTTCATGTAAAGGTGGAAGTAGAATCAAACTCAAATAAACTCCCAACAACAATTTACACCTATGACAAATCCCCAATTGAATGATCAAACGCTTTCAAATGAAATAAACTCCCAACAATTTATACCTACGCCAAATCCCCAACGGAAAGATCAAAGGCTTTCAATTTTTCGATTGGTAAAAATGTGAGTTTAGATTCTTATACGGAAGTGAGTTTTGAACGCACCACCTTCTTCCTTTCAAGTAGGACACATTTTTATGGACTTTTATGTCAAATTTTGCAGCTGAGAAATGAACGTCAGCCAGACACGTGGCCTGAATACTTCAAAGAGAAGAGGACAAAACAAAAATATAATGAATGGGAGATTGTTGGGTAATGCATGCTTTTACTTTGAGAGTGTCATTCATACAGGCCCGCAACGTGGACCTACGGGCCCACCTGTAACCTCCTTCGAACTTCAAGCTAAACTAACTTCCACGTACTCTCCACTCATTAAATCTTAAATTGCAGTTAAGCAGTGTTTAGAGAAGCATGCATGGGTGGACGTAACCATGCAAGTTAAATGGACACGACTAACGACGCCAGTTCATGTTTCTGTGGAAGGACGTTGCACTCCACTTTCGCAGGGAACAGCCGGCGAGCCGACGGACATAGATATGACAGGGTCGGGCAATATGTTGGTCTTTTGCCTTTGTTTCCAAGCACCTTGATTCTCCCCTGCTGTGACTGATTCGCCTTATTAAGGAGAAGTATGGGACCGACACTTGGACATTATTCAATGTTGTGCTAATCATCCAGCCACTGCCTTTGTATTTTTTGAAAAATATTACGTGACTGTAGCCGAAATTTGCAGCAGCCATGAGGCAGCGAAAAGGTGGCGATAAATTGGCTGCTGGGTCCACTCAGCAAAATGTTAAACGGTCTCGAAAAACCTTGGCAAGGGAAAAGGCCACAACCAGCAATGCCGGCAGTTGAAGTTCGATCTACAGAGGGGTCACTAAGTATATATTGAAAATTTGTGTTCAAACATTGCATAGACATGTAATTTTAGGTGCATCGATTTCAATAATTTTTTTCCCTTTTGATTTTCACTGAAATTACTTCATCTCTCTGTACTGATATCACTGCAGTAAGTAAACCAGCAACAGTGTGTAATTTGAGGGCAAAATAATAAAATACAGTTTTGCCCAAAAATTTTGGGCAATGGCTTTCACTCTAAAATGTTAAGATCTGTAATGGTTTTTTTCGCTTCAAGCACAGATGGACTGGTTGATTCGAAGCACATATGTGGGACAAAACGTGCTGGAACGAGTCCAAGAATAAGAAAGGCCGTCAAGGTGAATGCAGACCTACAATAGTTTGGATTATTTATCTTTGCATCGTAACTACATTGTGGTTTTCAACAGTAATCTGGCAGTAGCTCTGTACTGACTTGAATCGTGATTTTGTGTTTTTGTGCTCATCTTGGCTGTCGACGTGTTGCCAATCACACAGTTTATCTGGGTATGCAGCAATACAATAAAACCTCTCCATTAAAGCTCTGCTGGGTTAATTTTTGTTTATCTGGGTAGAGAAAAGTGCAAGAAATAGGCTGAAATTGTTGAATAATGGCTTCTCCACAGGAGCATATGAAGATGAAGAGACTGCAACACATGCATATGATCTGGCTGCTCTCAAGTATTGGGGTTCGGAAACAACATTAAACTTGCCTGTAAGAAGATCTTTCTCTCTAACAGGAAACTCCTTTTCTTTCTATGCTATTTGTCTGTAACAGGGTACTTGTTTTTGTTTCTATCTAATTGTCTCTAAGAAAAGCCTATTTCAATGTCTCCACAGTCGAGCACATATACCAAAGAGCTCCAGAGGAAATGCAAAACATCTCAAGAAAGGAGTATCTTGCTTCTCTCAGAAGGTAGGCATACTCTGTCCCATAGATGCCATATAACTACCATAATAATAATAAAATTTGCAGATCATTGATATGGGCTTGGGCAACATAATGCTCCAAAATAACCCTAACTAATTTCTTGTGCAGGAAGAGCAGCGGTTTTTCAAGAGGTTGGATGTCAACATTCAGATTAAAATTCTTATATGAGCTTGCAAAGAGAAATGAGTGGATTCCCATGTGTGTCAAAGACACATTCTTGGCCTCTTTTATGCGAACATTGAGAAATTAAATAGTTTATGATTTTGTCCAAAAATAAAGGGAATCAAAACAGCAGTAAAATAGAGCTCTATAAGGCTTTTCAAAATGCAAGTCTTCTGAGATGGAAAATTTTAAACTACTACCTTACCATGCCAAATAATCTTTAATGAAAGTTCTGAATTAGTAAAAAGACATGCATTACACTTACAAATACAATCCTCGAGAATGAGCTTTTGTAAAAATTAGTTGGAAAGCCATTTAAAACGCTAAACTAGTCCAATGCCAATACTGGTAAACAGAGTATACACGCAGACATAAACAATTCACTAGAGCTGCAAATGGTGGATGTCACACATTTTATCGATATTAATGATTTTATTACCAAGCCGCCACTCAATATTGGCATTTAATCGTGACAGTAAATGAAAAAGTACGTAATGCTTCCATCTTAGAGAAAAAATGCCTTCGTATGCCAGCAGTAAATTGGATAAGTAATTAAATATGAAAGAGTATTAATGCGTCCAAAATATGCCTTCGTATGCTTACCAGCACTGAGTGACATAAGACATTAAATTCAATCCTTAAATGCGCAAATCTATCACAGATATGCCAAGATTTTTATATTAAGTACCATAGGAGGAATTAAATTAAATATTTATGACATCATTTTAAATTAATAAAAAATGATTTTTTTTGGAAGAATTAAATTAAATATTTATGACATCATTTTAAATTAATAAAAAATGATTTTTCTGCTTACTGTTTGTAATATAAATCAATAGGAAGAAAAAAATATTAACATTTTTACAATAATTTAAAATATAAATTAAATTTAAACTATAGAATTTGTGTGCAAAATTTTTAATTCTTTGTAATGATTGGTTGTGAAAAATTAAATCGAGTGAATGCAATAGTAAACTGCCTACGGCAGGAACTAATAATAATAGAACACTCCGAATAAGAGATCTATATTTAATCATGAATTAAAATATCAGATATTATATAATTATTTAAATGCTTGCTTTAAAGAACCCAGCGTTTTGACCGGTAGATCTAGGAGTTTGAGTTCTGCAAGTATTTGATAGGCTGCAATAGAGTTGAATTCGCCGCATGACGCGAATTTATGTCGTTAAATTAAAATTTGATTCAATTAAATGTCTTCGTGCCGGCACGTTTTAATATTCCAAATTAAAACAAGATAATCACGCTAAATTCTAACATGCAGGCCACAGATGCGATGGCCAACTCAACTCAGAAATTCATGCAAAATTTCACATTTTATCATCTTGACGGGATTATCAATATAAATTGGGAAGACGGTGAGGAGAGAATATACCCGAGAATCTCCTCCAGATTCCCTCCGCTTCTTTCTCTCACACGGTCTACTTAAATTTATTTATATCGGTACTCGGCTCTGCAATCATACTATCCTCTGCTCTGTAATTGCATGATCCTCTGCTCTGCGTATAACAGGTTACACAAAATTCCGATCAACACTTCGTTTATTGTTTAATTTCTATCAGCAATAAACTTGCTTTTTTCCTATATGATTAAGGCTTATACTCGTATTGTATGATTAATAGAATATTATCTGAATGTGTTTTCTGGATTAGATTGTGTTAATTTTTATCATCTAATAGAATACTTTTCAATAAAAAAATAGACAGTGTAGTCAACATTGGATTGAAGAAATATGTGGCTCAGCGCTCTCTCACAGTTGACTTTAATAGATTTTGTAGGCAGGCGTGATTAATTCAAGTTTGGCAAAAATTCTTTCCATTACTTGAACAAAAACCTAATATTCTGCTAACAGATTACAACATTAGCTTGACTTTGCTGGAATTGTTTTTCATTGTCTAATATTGAAAATTGAAGATAACTCAAAAGGCATCTTGTTAGCTTTGTTTACTTGAAAGATGAGTCAAGGTAGTGACTGAATTTCTTTACTGTGCATCTGGGCAAGTGATCAGCAATTCATTGGCAACGCAAGACAGCCATTCAATGGGGCAATTACGCAGAGTGGCTATGGTGATGTTGCTTTTGTATGTTTGTTCGACGTTTGCGACTTCACATTTCGATAACAATCAGCCTCTTTCCAAAATTGAAATTCATAAGACCTCCTTTGCTGTGAATCGCTCTGCTAGCATTGAGGTCACTCCCAATCTTCTTGGCATCAAGGTATGTTACAAACTTATAAGTATACTTGCATTTGAATATCATTGAACGATTTTGGTTCTTATGCCATCAAAATTACTGTATACAATTTCGCTGAAAATTTTGATTACTGTATACAATTTCTATGAAAATTTTGATTCTCTTTGCATATACAGGGTTTTTATTTTTCTAGTCCTTGAAGTGTCATAGGGACCTGTATAAATATCTAACGCGTAAGCACATAATAGTAATTCATAATCAAGATGATTTGCGATCCCTAGTGTTGAGGGAATTAAATCATGTTTAATTTCTCACAAAATCATGATGAGTGAGACAACTCACCTGAAACATTGGATAAAAACTTAAATGTTCGTTATCCAGAAAAGCTTTGGCAGAAGCTAAGTGTGTCATGCTTGGCTGCTCTTTTATACTAGTTCTTACATATGGGGATAATATACAGGATAGTCCCTTTAGAGCCTACCATCAGATCTTACCAGTGATTTGGATGCAACCCGGCACATTAATTTGGTACTCCAGTCATATTTCTTGACAAAGATGCAACAGAGCATCAAGGAATCCGAAAACCTTTCGAATGCAAACTACTTACCTCCTTGTCTGAGCTGTAGGAAGAGTACCTCTTGTCTTATCCGAAGGATTGTTCTTAATGAACAAATAGCTTGAGCACATCCAAAGGACTTTTCATCATATTGTAATGTTAACAACTGACATAATCTGTAATACTGTTTGCATTCTACCGTTTGAGTTTCAACTTGCTGGTTCTACCATTTACATTCTTATAACATACCTCTTGTCTTATCTGAAGGATTGCTCTTAATAAACAAATAGCTTGAGCACATCCGAAGGACTTTCCATCATATTGTAATGTTTTCAACTGGCATAATCTGTGACACCGTTTACTGGTTCTACCGCTTACATTCTTATAACATTTTGAGTCTATGTTTCAGTCTATCCCAAGGCAACAATCATCTTTAAAATTCTTCGCTATTACAAAATTGGAAAACACTTTTTAAGTATTAGGGTTTTCTAGCTTTTTTTCATGAGTATTCTCCAAATCCTATTTAACACAGATTTCAAATTTGTAAATATGTATGAAATCCGACTAGTGAATAATAGGTATGCAAGGAGCAGGGTTTTATGCTGTTTATTTTTGTCTTGGACTTGTTGCTGTACTTGATAATGACACACTTATCAAACATTTACCAAGGGCTCAAAATTAAAAAATAAAATACCTAAATAGCGGGACAGAAAAAAGAAGGCTAAGCATCGAGGGAAAAAAAAGGAGAGCATCTAAGGAGAACAACAAAGGAGTGCAGGACAAAGAAAGGAGGATAATGACACTTTTGGCAAACTAAACAGGCTAGGGCATTCAATGGAGAGGATAAGTGTTTTAAATCAGGTCCTCCTCCATAGCATCTGACTATCGACAAGAAGTCTTAAAATTTGTTTGGAAGATGAAATATATTGAACAAGATATTAAAAAGCCTATCTTACAGAGCTTTAATTGGGAGGTTTCTTGTTTGCCTCTGCACAGACAAAGTTCAAAAATGGGTCTAAGGAAATGGGGAGGATTTCAGGAAGTGTGTTTCTTGCTGAGAGAATTCTTGTAACGACCCCCAAACCGGGTAAACAAATTTTTTCTACTTTCACTAATAAGATACAAGGAAATACATTTATAATGACAAAGTAAATAAACTTTTCTTTTCATTCTAATTGAACATTTCATCATAAAGAAATAAATGACACAATATATCATTGTTCTATTTTCCAAGTAAATAACAAAGTACGCATTTCATAATTACTTTTCTTTCAAATAAATAACAAGGTAAGAATCTTACAAGTTTCAAACATAGCTCAGAAGCTTTTGAGCAAATAGGAATAAGACTGTCCAGGATTTTCCCTTTCAAACCTTGGTTCATCAGAAGTCTATTGTGGAGGAGAAACATCACTCAGGTGCTTTTCCACCAACCACAAACTTATATTGCAGTCCCCCGCACATTTACTGTTAAGTAGACGGCCCTCCCTTCTACGAAGAGATTGGTTGGGTAACCGATTCTGTATGACCAACTGAGCATAGTGTGTAATCCTACATAACTAAATCCTTGTGTCCTCACAATCTCAATCTAGCATGTAACTTGGATTACTGTGAACTGACAGTGTAATCGTCTCACAGTGTAAGTGGACATTAGGTATACTACACTTCTTTGGCCAAAGTGTTTCGGCAGTATTTCAACTGACGGTCATCTATCACTTGCACTAAGTCAGGTTTAGTTTGACTTAAGGCTGTCTTATCCTACGCGTAGGTTGAGTCCTTTCCGTGGGTAGTCAATCACCCTAGACTTCCTACATCAACTACTTAAACAGGAAATGGAATACAATCAACAAGGGTCCCTCTGGTAACTCCTAACACAAAATCCTTTATCCGTGGAGTACATAGCTTTCCCTAGTTAACCTATTTAACTTTAAAACTTTAGACTACCTTGGTACTGGTTCCACCCTTGACCTAGTATTTAATAACTAGTTCCTTTTTCCTTTATATAAGGAGTTCAAGCAGTATTCAAGTAACACAATTCATAATATAACTTCTATTAATAAGTATTCAAACATTTCCCTTTCATGCTATTTCTTTTAACAAGCTTTTCCTATGAATTTAAGCTATCTCTTTTCAATAAGCTCTTTCTATGAAATTAAACTATTTCCAATTTAACATGCTTTTACTATAAAATGAGCTATACCCAATTTAATGAGCCTTTTCTAATGGAATTGAGCTATTCCCAATTTAACATAATTCCTTAGAAAACATAACCCTTCTAACATTTTCCTTTCCTACTTCATAACATAATGCAAAGCATAATCAAAGCAAGTAACTCATTTTAATTCAAATGATAGAAGTATTAAAGACATTTCTCATGCCTATTTCCCTTGCTGCGAATGAGTTCAATCAGTAGCTTCTGCTCTTCCTTCACAGTCCTTCTCAGTCTTTTCCAAATACTTTTCACAGCATGAGTAGAGTATGACTCTTAGGTAAATGCAATACAACAATGATGGAATATGGCTCTCAACAATACAATCACAGCAAAGATAGAATATGGCTCTCAACAATACAAAACAGCAATGATAGATTGCAGCTCTCTAAAAAGAAATTCGTAATTTGCAAGTGTAGATAGCAATTGGTGTAAATGACAATGAGAGCAACCTCTTATATAGGTTTCGAATTCTCATGCTTACTATATTGTAGGCATGAGAATTCGACACCTTTCTCATTGACATTGTCAAAATATGCAGTGGCAATCATTTAGCAAGACACTCAGCAAAATAAGAGATGATTCGACCTCACTCTTGAAGAATGTTTCCACTCTCACATGGTAAAATTCAAGAGACAGCCACCTACAGGCGTATTCACCAAAAACGCCCAAAAAAATGGTGGTTTACTCTCAAAGAAAATGTCAAGGTAAAAAAATGCGGCCTTTTGGATTTTGTTCCGCCCCTTTCATTCGCGTTTCCAGTTGGAGATCATGCAGGTCGCGCCCTAGTCTTATGGCGTGAGGAGCTGCGCGTGATTTAACATTTACATTCTCCATTTTCGCCATTCACAGTTTGCGTTTTTTCAGTGTGAAGGAATTTCGCGATTTTCATTTAAACCAAAGTTTTAAAATGCTTTTAGATTTAAATCTTTTAAAAAGACTATAGTCTTTATCATTTAAATTTCTCAAGATGTTTCCAACGTATTTCTCCAATAGTCTATGGAAATCGAAAATACCTTTATTTTATTATGGTAAATGTATTTATTGCCAAAAGACTATACCAGTCAATTTAAATTATTTCCAAGGCAATGTTAATTTAAAATTTATAAATATATTTTGCATTATTTTAAATATAACCTATTATAGTTTTATTTTACCTTATTTAAATATATGTATACATCTATATAATATTTAAATATTACTATAGATATATCTATATATTTTATTATAGGTAAAACTATAATAACGTTTATATTAAATATATTTATAAACACATTCAATATTTACACTTAAATATATCTATACATGTTTGTATTTAATTATCCAATTACGTGTATTACAGGCCAGTCAGAGTACCCTTAATACACGTATTTGTACAAACATGTATATATACGTTTAACTGTAAATTCCAGGTATCAATATAACTTATCAGTTCACATTTCACATTCAAGGTTCACAGAACAGTAAGTCAGTCAACAAGTAACACCACTCAAAAGCATAAAGAAGTAATCCAAAACTCCTAAGCCTAAGGATGACTTATCACGATAACTCAATCTGACTTAGTTCCCAAAACCCTCAGTGAAGTGTGTGTATGCTCATATGATCAACTTTATCGGTTAGCCGACCAAGTTCCTCTCCCAAGTGATGTTTCCCCTCCACCTGGAGGAATAGTTCCTGTTCCTGCATCCATTGTCACAAAACCACGACAGTCACTTGCTCATAACATTTGCAGTATATATAAATCAAATATAAAACAAGACTAATTACTCTCCTTTATGCATTGTTTTATCCAAGAATAACATCAATCAAGAATACAAAATGAGCCATTCATAACATGTAAACAGATTCTCAAATTGATAACAAGGTTCAACGCATTTTATTCATTCAAAACCTTCCTTACAATCAGAATGCTCTAAGCATTACTGAAATAGTAACTATACAAATTCCAGGGTGTAACAATTCTTAATATTTTCTGCAATAGTAGGTAAGATTGAAACTGTGTATTAAAGGGAGGCCTTGGCTTTTGGGAAATGTCGGTTTCATTGTCTAGGCATGGCTCCCAAACTTCTAGTAGATATGGAAATCATTTTTGAAGTCCCCATGTGAATTCACCTTTTCAATATACCCTTGGGAGTTTTGGTTGAGTGTTTGACTAGCATTGAAAACTCAAGGCAAATAGATATGTGGGGTAAAGGGAGGCCTTGGCTTCGGGGAAATGTTGGTTTCATTGTCCAACCATGGTCCCAAACATAGTTTGAAAACTCAGACTTGGCAGCCCAAAATAGGACTTAGACTCGGGACTCAGCACGGACTCGGCAATTTTTTTTTGAAAAAAATCATATTTTAAAGTTGAGAAAGCAACGTCCAGTTGCGGCAAGAGTCCAAGCATAGGACTCGGGAGTCCAAGCTAGGGACTTGGCTCGGGAGTTCGCGCTGAGTCGACTCGGCCAGCTTGCAGACTCTTGAGTCCGCAGAGTCCGCGACGAGTCCAACAGAGTCTTCCAACTATGGTCCCAAACTTCTATGCAGAGATGGAAATTATTTTTAAAATCCTCATGTGAATTCACCTTTTCAATATACCCTTGGGAGTTTTGGTTGAGTGTTTGACTAGCATTGGAAACTCGAGGCAAATAGATATCTGGGGTTGGGGCAACAAAAGATAGGTTTTTGGCCAACTTATGCAAAATCCTAGGAGCAACTGTAAATATTTAATAATGTTATAATGTTGGGTCTTCTTGTGTAACAACCCAACCCTTCAGTAAAATAAAAATTTCAGAATTTACATCATACGAGTAAATAAACGTGCTAACAATTCATTGCAATAAATTTTTTTTTTCCTTTATTGAAAATATACGAACAAGATGACATATCATATTACAATAAAGATTCCACTTCATTACAATAACTTCACAAATACACGTAACAAGAATTCATACCTTTACAAACATAGCACTTTAGAAGAAATAGTAGTAAGAAGGTCTAGGAATCCGTCCTTTCAAATCTTGGTACTTCAGTAGCCTGTTGTGGAGGAGAAGCATCACTCGAGCGCTTTTTCGCCAACCACAGACTTATAATGCCGTCCCCCGCACATCTATCATTATACAGATTGCCCTCCCTTCGACGAGGAGATTGGTAGAGTAACTGATACTGTTAACCAATTGAGCATAGTGTTGTGTCCTACATAACTAGATCCTATGCAATACAACAACTCTCGAACTAGCATGCAATACGGGATTGCGGTGAATTGACAGTGTAATTATCACATAGTTTAAATGGATGTTTGTACATTACACTACTTCGGCCAAAGTGTTTCATACAGTATTTCTATTGAGGGTCATCTATCACATACACTATTTAGGGTTGATTTGACTTAGGGCTATCTTCCACTACGCATAGGTTTTGTCCTTCAATGGGTAAATCCGTTACCCTAGACTAACCTACAACAAACTAATCTACTAGTAATGAATCTATTGAGCAAGTCCACAAGCCCGCTCCCATGCTTATCCTAGGAGTAACACGAGCTTTCAGAGTTAACCTAATAACTTAGCTGGTGTACCTCAAGTGACTCTTGCATTCATATCAAACCTAGTATATACTTAATTGAGAAACACAATCACCTCCTACTATGGAGTAAATATAAACACATTATAACCCATGTTCAAATATATCTGGTATAATTAAATACCTATGTCAGACAATCTCTCCCATTATGGATTACTTAAAAACAAATTATAAAAGCAGCCTAAAGGCTTTAATTCCTTTTTCAGAAGACATCATAATTACTTCTATTGCATAGGCAGAAAAGACATTTCATGTAGTAATGAAACACAATAATTCTTTGCAAATAATAAGTAGAAAACCCCATGCCTGTTATCGCTTTCCTAGATAATGTTGCTAGGGCAGCCTTCTCCTTTGGTTGCTCAGCTTAACTGTAGCAACCCCCAAACCGGGTAAATAATTTTTTTCTACTTTCACAAATAAAATACAAGGAAAGACATACATAATGACAAAGTAAATGAACTTTTCTTTTCATTCTATTGCAACATTTCATCATAAAGAAATAATTGACACAATACATCATTATTTTCTTTTCCAAGTAAATAACAGAGTACACATTTCTTTCAAATAAATAATAGAGTAAGAATCTTACAAGTTTCAATCATAGCTCGGAAGCTTTGGAGCAAATAGGAATAAGACGGTCCAGGTTCTTCCCTTTCAAACCTTGGTTCATTAGAAGTCTACTGTGGAGGAGAAATATCACTCAGGTGCTTTTCCGCCAACCACGGACTTATAATGCGGTCCCCCGCATGTTTACTGTTAAGCAGACGACCCTCCCTTCTACGAAGAGATTGGTTGAGTAACCGGTACTGTATGACCAACTGAGCATAGTGTGAAGTCCTACATAACTAAATCCTTGTGTTCTCACAATCTCAATCTAATATGTATTTTGGACTACGGTGAACTGACAGTGTAATCGTCTCACAGTCTAAGTGGATGTAGGTGTACTACACTACTTTGGCCAAAGTGTTTCGGCAGTATTTAAACTGACGGTCATCTATCACATGCACTAAGTCAGGTTCAGTTTGACTTGAGGCTATCTTATCCTACACGTAGGTTAAGTCCTTGGCCGTGGGTAGTCAACCACCCTAGACCTCCTACATCAATCTACTTAATCAGGAATTGAAATGCAGTCAACAAGGGTCCCTCGGGTAACTCCTATCCTGGAATTCTTTATCCATGGAGTACATAGTTTTTCCTAGTTAACCTACTAACTTTAAAGCTTTAGACTACCTTGGTATTGATCGCATCCTCGTCTTATCCTAGTATCTAATAACTAGTTTCCTCACTTCCTTTATATAAGGAGATCAAGCAGTATTCACGTAGTACAATTCATCAAGTAAATTCTATTAAAAAGTATTCCAACATTTCCTTTCATTTATTTGGACAAGCTGTTCCTATATAAACAAGCTATTCCTTTATAAACACGCTGTTCCTATATAAACAAGCTATTCCTTTATAAACAAGCTGTTCCTATTTAAACAAGCTATTCCTTTATAAACAAGCTGCTCTTATATAAACTAGCTATTCCTTTATAAAAAAGCTGCTCCTATATAAACAATACAAAGTAATGCACAATTAAACAAGTAGATTTATCTAATTCAAATAACAAAAGTAGTAAGAGATAACTCTCATGCCTGTTTCCTTGCTGCTAGCGAATTCAGTCTGGTAGCTTCTTCTTTTAATCTCACTTCCTTTCTTCTCCTTCAGATTCTAATCACAGGTTGGATGGAGTATTTTCTAGGTATTGCTGATTACACTCTTCATAGTTTTGGATTCTACAAGAGGTATGTATGTATATGCTTGCAGCATATAAAATCCACAGTCTTCTCAAAAAGGGAATAGTATTTATGAAATGGCTCTCTCAGCAAGTTCATTTATAGCAAATGACAAAATGTGGCTCTCAAAAAGCAATTTCGGATATAGCAAAGGTAGAAGTGAATTCGTAAAAATGACAGAGTGAAGAGCTCTTTATATAGGTTTCAAATTCTCATGCCTGCTACCATTTTAGCATGAGAATTGACACCTTATACATTTGAACCAGTCAATTCATGAAGTGGCAGCTAATTAGCAAGTTACTCAGCAGTTTTAAGATGATTTGACCTTTATCTAGAGAGAATTTTTCAACTCACACATGATAAAAATCAGATGAAAGACACCTTCAGGCGTACTCAGCCTGGGCGTCCAAAAATGGCGGATTGATATACATTGCAGGAAAACGTCACTTGTAGAATGCGTCCCATCTGGCCTTCTCACGCATTCTGAGTATGGTGGATGGCAAGCTGCGACCCGGTCTTGCGCGCGCGTGTTGCAGCTGTGCGATTTCTTCTTTATTCATAATTTCGATTATCTCCAAAAACATTTGAAGTTTGGTGTATAACATAGTGAAGGAAATCCGCATTATTTGTTTTATTTAAAAGTTTAATAAAGTGTTCGAGATAGCTCTCATAAGATTTCTAATGTCAAAATCATTTATTTATTCCTCATGGCATATTTCATATGATTTTCTCCAAAAGACTATAGAAGTCGAATTTATTTACTTTCCTATGTTAAATATATATATTATTTACCAAGTACCATAGAAGTTAAATTCATTTATTTTCCAAGATCTTATTTATATAAATAAATTGTTATATTTATATTAAGTATTATATCAAATATAATTTATTATAGTTTCATTTACCATAATAATTATATTTATATATATATATATATTTAAATGTTTTAATATTAAAATATAACTATATATATCTATATATTTATTCCTGGTAAGACTATAATAACATGTATATTTATATAATATTAAATATATATATTTTTATTTATATATTTACACTTAAATATACATATACATATTTGCATTAAATCATTCAAATACGTGTATTGCGAGCCAGTCAGCATATTTCCAATACACCTGTTTGTGCAAACATGTATATATACGTTTAACTGTAAATTTAAGGCATCATAATAATGTTATAACAAACATCATAGATAGTGTGTATATGTTTATAGGTGTGTTAGTTATGTGTATGTATCTGTATGTATGCCATGTCGACACATGTATATGGCATAATAATTGCCCATCATACATTTGTATCGATATGTCATACATGTTGCTACGTACATATGAGTGGTACACGTATACGCATATACATCCTGCTTATGCCATACTTATCAATTCATAATTCACATTCAAGGCTCACAGAACAGTAAGTCAGTTAACAAGTAGCACCACTCACAAAGCACAAAGAAGTAATCCAAAACTCCTAAGCCTAAGGATGACTTATCAAGATAACTCTATCTGACTCAGTTCCCAAAACCCTTAGTGAAGAGTGTGTATGCTCAACTGACTAACTTTACCGGTTATCTGACCAAGCCCCTCTCCTGAGTGATGTCTCCCCTCCGCTTGGACGAATGGTTCCTGTTCCTACATCCATTGGCACAAAACCACGACAGTTACTTGCTCATAACATTTTACAGTATATAAATCAATTATAAAAACAAGACTAATTATTCTCTTTTATGCATTGCTTTATCCAAGAATAACATCAATCAAGAACACAGAATGAGTCAATCATAACATGTAAAAAGATTCTCAAATTGATAACAAGGTTCAACACATTTTATTCATCCAAATCCTTCCTTACAAACAAAATGCTCTAAGCATTGCTAAAATAGTAACTATACAATTTCGGGGTGTAACATTAACCCACCTTTCCAAATCAATAGTCACTCTTGTTCTTGTTGAAAGCATTCTTCTCTCAGAAGTAGACAACTCTTCCTCACAAGGTCCACTCTTTTCTCACTTAGAAATCAGATATAATGGACTAGTAAAAACACAAAAGAATTAACTAGCAAGCATATACTTTAGTATGATATGCCTTCCTCAATGATTACTCAGGAGTAAATGATGGTGGTAACTATTATTTACTCTCAGCTAGTAACTAAATGATACTCAAGGTAATTTGAATATGAGTATGAGACAACTCCAAACAATAATATCCAACGATATGATAAAGGAAAAAGAGAAGTGAATGAATGAAATCAAATGAGAATGAAGGAATACGAATGAGTGAATTCATGCAAAATAGGAGAGTTGGGAAACTATTTATAGTGAGTCCAACCTCCCTATTTCCTACAGTCATGGCATGTGGTTTGCCAACACTGCTGTTGGACATTTTCAATCTGGAGGTGGCGTTAATTCCCTGCCATACCTAGCACATAAAATGGTGAGTCGTCCTCGAGCAATTGATAGCATAGTGTTATCATAGAATCTAGTAGCGCTCGATTCACAGATAACCCCCCTATGAAACTAGTCCGTTTCCTAGAACCGTGTGTTTCAAGCACGCAAAACGAGGCAAAAAATCATTTTACGAAATCTCTAAACCTACCTAGTCCGGGTAGGTGACGATAGGCTCAAGTTTGAGTTTAAAGTCTGACTCCTTTTTATCCCAGGAGTTAGTTTAATTTTTCTAGTTTTTGGTGCTCAAGCGGTGAAATTCACCGCCATAGCACCATTTTCTTCTAACTGTTTTTGGTGCAACGGCGGTGAAAATCACCGCCATTGAACCAAACTTTGTTTGTAATGTTGGTGCTTGGGCGGTGATTTTCACCGCCGTTGCACCTTAAGTTTGTTTTGAGTCGGTGCTGAAAATCACCGCCCAAGCACCTATTTCTGAAGTGAGTTTTGAGTCATTTTAGCCGCATTCAATGCGCGCGACTTGAGTTTGTTTCTAGGTTTTATTAACCTTTTAACACGTGTTATCTCCTCACTTTGTTTTTAACGCATGTCATCTCCATACTTCGTGCCTTCCCGTGCCATTTCGAGTTGCCTTCATTAAGATCTTCCTTGGTGTATTCCTGCAGTGCGTGTTTTGTGCCTCCATCTTCACCACGACTATCACAGGTATGTGCGCATCCTTGTTTTGTTTCGGTTCTTTGTTTTCTTTGTTTAGGTTTTGAATACTTTCGTTTCTCTCTTGTCTTTGGCGTTCTTCATGTCAAAGCTTGTTCATGTCGTTGTCTTTTTCGTGTGTGTTGCTATCGTTTTTCCTACGTTTCGAGACCTAGCGCTTCGTTGTTAAAGTTCTCCCCATTCTCCAACCTGTTTGAAGCTTCGGTGTATAGGCGGGGTTTTTCAACGCCGTCACACAAAAGTACCAAGTAAGCTTCGGTGTCTTGGCAGTGATTTTCACCGCCCTGACACCCCCACATCAATCGACCCCAAGTGTCAAGGCGGTGAAAATCACCGCCACGACACTGAACTGTTTTGCAATGTTGGTGCTCGAGCGGTGATTTTCATTGCCTCGACTCCAAAATCTGCATCCCCGAAATTCTAAGTTTTTGGTGCTCGAGCGGTGTTTTTCACCGCCTCAACACCAAAATGAAATATCACTTCGGTGCTCGAGCGGTGATTTTCACCGCCTGAGCACCAAAATCTGCATTTTTTATCTAACACTTGAAATAGTGTTTTCTCTTCATTTTCGCCTCCACGCTCATTTTTGCTCCTCATTTTCCGCACCACACGGCCAAAACACAGTGACTCCATATCGCCTTGATCATCTCACGCTTTCCCATGTGACATATATTTCCTAACAATCATTGCATCCGCCATTCTTGCAATTTGTTTCCAAAGTTCAGTCAAAGATCCTCAGAGATAAGAAATACATTGGTCTCTGCTCTCCTAAATGTTAGCTAAAACGCCGTCACTATCTCCTAAAGATAAGGAGAAGATGAAGTATAAGTACCAGGGCATTTTCCCTCCAACCGTGGTGTTGTCCAAGGTAGATGAAATCAAAGACACTGAGATCGGCCATCAAGATCTGGCAGATTTCGTGAGGAGGATTCAACAAAGGCCGTGGGATGAGAATTTGAAAGCCATTGTACATAGCAATCTTCATATGGTTTCAACTTTTCCAACTTCAGCACATCACATGGAGTTTGTACTTCAGGTAGTTGCACACTACATTGAAGAGGATAGAACGGTGAGAGATTCAGCAGGTCAAGTTGTAATGAGACTGGATGGTGAATTTTTTGACATAGTCTTCAAAGTTCCACAAATGGAACAATACACTCGTATCACAATCCAGAGAGCTCAAGAAATATTTGACAATGATCCAATCAAAGCCAAAACATTGATTAACTCACAGTGGTTGAAGAGTCCTCGGCATGCTGTTTCTAGGTGGCCTAAGGGACTCCCTAGGAGTGACTACAAAGAAGATGTAAGAGATATGATTACCTTGTTAAGCAGAGTCAAGGGCTTGCCTGGATCTTCTTATTTCCAAGATTGGATGTATGAATACATCCAGATCATCCGCAGGAGGAAAGTACACATTGATTGGGGAACGCAGATCAGTGACGAAATCCATGAGCAGCTGATCAAGGTGCCTGTTGTGACCTTTTTCACACATCACCCCATCCAAGATAGGGACCCCCTAAATTTTGCTCCATTCTGGTCTTTTGGCTTTGGTTCGCTCTCTCTTTGGTCTTTTGTCCTTTCGGGGATGTCCCACCGTTTGACCCAGGTAGAAATATTGTTCAACTCTGTGAAATTAGGGTTTTCTATCCCTCAGGCTTTTTAAGGTCAAATAAGGTTATCAAATTGAAATATGAGCTTAGTACAACAATCACAAGGCTTCTAGCAAAGTCCCACTGAATTTTTATCGAATTCTGACAACTTACTATTTATAGTAAGTACTCAATCGGGGACTGTTTCAGCAGGATTTTGGAATTCTGTTAGCTTCGACACATTCAGAACGCATCAAGCTGCTTGAGCGTAAATTTTGAGCCAGATCAGACAACTCGCTATTTTTAGCAGTTCAGGCTTCAGGAGCCATTTTCAGGGTTTGCACATGTGCTTTTCAAATGCATGTCTGGATATTCCTTCTGGGTTTTTCAAGACCCCCGCAACGATATAACATGCAAACCGAGACGATCACTTTCAGAGTTCAGCTTTCGGAGGCTATTTTTAGGGTTTGCATGTGGAGTTTTTCAATGCATGTCCAGCGATTCCTTCTGGGTTTTTCAAGAGCTTCGCAACAGTGTGACATGCAAGCGAGGAAGATCAAGTTTCAAGGACTTACTATTTTTAGCCAGTGCATGCATGCAGACCAGTTTTCTGGGTTTCTTGAGATCCCACAGGCGATATGATACGCAAAATCATCCGGCTGTGGATGAGTCACTTTTCAGGAAGTTTCTATAAAATAGTAGTTTCACCCCAACCACCCAACACTTCAGTTCAGCATGCGGAGTGACATGCAAAAGAAACAAAGTCAAACGGAGACCGTTCGGGATACATGCAAGTCAAATTAGGGTTTCCACTTTTATAGGGGGTTAAATCCAGAAATTGCCAAAACGAAGTACCCCACCAATGACAACATACTTCAAGGCACCTATTGGCAAAATTTGAGTGGAATCGGAGAACTTACTATTTTTAGTAAGTTAGGGCACGACTAAAAATAGCAGGTCTGCACCCAAGGTTGGCATCACCACGACACTCGAGTTATTAGGATTAGGCATTGCAAGTTTCAAGTCAAACGGAGCTACTGAAGTTAGAAAGTCAGAAACTTACTATAAATAGCAGGTGGCTATAAATAGCAGGTCAGGGCAGGGAACTGGCAAAACAGGTTCACCAAGCAAAGAGGGTCATATGGTGAAATTTTCATGCCAAACGGAGCCATAGAAGTCAAAGAAGCAAAGACTTGCTAAAAATAGAATGTGAGATCGAAGGCAGGCAGAGATATAAAAAAATTCTCTAAGTTTGGAAAATGAAAGTGGCCTAGTGGAAATGCGCCCACATCAAGATTGATAGCCTGAAAATTTTCTAAGTATGAAACAGAAGTAGCCACCCCTATATGCGCCCCAGTCAAGGTGATGAAGACTTAGGATATTCTAAGTATGGGGGAATCAAAGCTCATGTATGAAAATGCGCCACCTAGTAAAACAGAAGCATGGGGTCTCATTTGCGCCCAAGGAGAAAGAAAGCCTTTGAAAATAATCTAAGGCACGAAACGAAAGTACAACCTCTAGAATGCACCCCCAAGCAAAATTCTAAGTGTTTGAAAATTTTCTAAGTATAAAATGAAATTTCAATGGGTAAAATGCGCCCACCTTAGGAAGGAAGTCCTCAAAATATTTCTAAGGCAAAAATGGAAGCATGCTAGTGAAAATGCGCCCTCACATGAAAGCTCCTCCATCAAAATGCACCCAAAGGTGAGTGAGAGGCCGAAAAGTTGCTAAGGCATAAGATAAAAGTAGCACATATAAAATGCGCCCATTTCAAGCAGGGAAAAATGCTTAAGTATGAAAGTAAAAGCACTAGGGGCAAAATGCGCCCATCATGGAGGATGTCAAGCAAGCAAAAAAATGCTAAGGCATGAAAGTTAGAGTAGACATGCCTAAACGCACCCAAGGATGAAGTACCTTCCAAAATTATTCTAAGGCAAAAATGAAAGCTAGCACACAGAAATGCGCCCATAAGCTAAAGGAGAATCAAGAAATTTTCTAAGTATTAAAATGGAACATCATGGGATCAAACACGCCCTTAGCACAAAGTGTTTAGAAAATATATTCTAAGGCATTAGAAAGTGAAAGCTCCCCATGTCAAATGCACCCAAGGAGGGGCAGGATGGCTAAGGGCGCAAAAATTTCTAAGTGTGGAAAAATAAAAGCTTGCCACCCCAAATGCGCCCAGGCTAGATAATGAAGTGGAGAAATTCCTAGGGGGTGGAATTTAAATTTGAATGAGATAAAATACGCCCAAGGAAGGAAGAGGATTTAAATTTATTTCTAAGTATGTGGGATGATGACGTGATGAAATAAAATATCAAAGGGGGAGAAAATGTTCGAATTTTTTCCTAAGTGAAACAAATATTCCAACACATGAAAATACGCCCTTGATATGGATGAACTGGAAATTTTCAAAGGCATTTAAATGGAATTGGCACCTTGAAAATGAATATTTTCCATGGGTCAAGTGGAAAATCAAATGAACCTCTTTAAAAAACACCCATGGGTCGAGAAATTTTAAAATTATTGTCCTAAGGGAAATTTTAATATTTTCAAAGGAAATTCGTTTTGCCTAGATTATTTTCCCGACGGAAATTAAATCTCAAAGGATGAATTGATCTGAGCAAGCAAGTGATTTTTGTCAACGGGTTGAATTATTTTAAAAGGGAAAATTTAAAATGTCTAAGGCAAATTTCATGAAATTGAGGATTTAAATGACAGACATTTTAACAGGTTGAAAATAATTTTAAATCTCCCATGAATTGTTTCGAGATAAATTTAATTGAATATGGTGAGAATTTTAAATGGAGTTCTCAAACAAATCAGAGTGATTTTCTCGCGAGTTGTTTTATCACCAGCAGTTAACTGGCAGACTAGAGAGAGAAATTCGAATTTTTACAAGGAAAGAATCTTCATTAATAGCAACTGCCATAATGACTGGTTGATGACTAGCCCACTACTGTGCCTGAAATGGAAGATGTCAAACGGAGAGAGTGGAGAATTGATGAAGGTGCTAAAAATAACCCCAGCACTAATTAGCAGGGTTCTTCGAGAAGAATTATTTAAGCAGTCTCTCCTCTCATTTCTTCTCATATTTTTTTTTCGAAGTTGAGAGTTGCTGAGGAAGTTCTTGAGAGATTGAAATTTTTGAAAGTTGCTGAAAGTGTGCTTGAGTTTTCTTTTTTTTCGAAGTTGAAAATTGCTGAAAAGAGAAGTTCTTTGAGAGTCCTATTTTTTGAAGTGTTGAGTTGCTGAAAGTGCGAAGTTGCTGGAGGATTTTATTTCTCAAGTTGCAGAGACTCTCGAAGTTGCTGCAGATTTTATTTATTCGAGCTGCTGAAAGCTAGTTGTTGTTGGAGTTGAGAAGAAATTCGAATTTCCACACTAGCATTGATCTCTTCATTCTTCAAGTTGCTGAAGTTGAAAGTTGAAGGTTGACAGAAGTTGAAGCAAAAGATTTAATTTATTTTGTGCTGGGAAAATTGTTGAGTTGCTGAAAGTTGTTAGTGTGCTGCAAATTTTCTTCGCCAGTCGGAGGCCAAGTTGTTGAAAGTTTTTTCGAGCTCAGGGTTGTTATACAGTTTGAGGTTTGGAGTTAGAAATTTATGCTGAGAGATTTCATTTTCAAAAGCTAACTCCGTATCTGCAGCCGTCTCGGGAGCTATTTTATTTTATTAAAAATCTGCAAACTAACTTATTATTATTCTATCTTATTCTTGCAGATGGCTGGAGCAAAGGATATTGCAGGAACAAGCAGAGCTATAGGCAGAGCTGCAAACATTGAAACGGGCAAGGCTAGCTCATCCCGGCAGGCAATGATCAAAAGGCTCGCCAAGTCATTTCTTCCAAAATCGGCAATTGTTTCAAAGTTGGCAAGATTAAGTGACACCAACCTGGGGTTGTTTAATCTAAACGCACTCAAGTCTAGGATGTACGGACTGGGAGGCCATCAACTGTTAGTCACGACACATAACATCATGAAGAGTGGTATCTACGCAGCCGCTGGTTTTCCACCAGCAATTCAGTGCCCGAAGCTAATTATGGAGTGTGCGAACTACTACAAGCCGGAGCGTAGAACCATTGTCTCTCCAGATGGAAAATTGCTTGCCAACTTCACGCCAGATGCCATTGGAGAGGCATTTGGGATTCCTACTGCCGAAAAGTTGCTGTACAGATCAAAGGAGAGGGCGGATAAAATGTACTCCACCTCCTTCGAGAGGGTTGCTGCGGTCATCAACAGAGTCTGGATGCAGAAGCCAAAGCCACCTTGCACTAAACTCCCAAAGCAGATAATTGCCGAAGATGTGAAACAGGAATACTGCGACTTGATGATGATGCTGAGCCGAATAAATGGGAGTGCACAGGCCTACTTCTTCGAGCCTTGGATGTTCTACTTCGTCGAGATCATCTTGGAGGGAAAGGAGTGTGTTGACTAGGCAAGAATGATCAGTGATAACATAGATGAACAGTTTAGGAGCCTGAGGGGGACGAAAACCTTTTACATGAGCTCGTATGTGATATATATGCTGGCAAGAATGACCAAGTACCGAGGGATTACATACAAGGAGCCAATAGGCTGTGCACCTGATCAGTTCAAAATCCATGAGGCCTACACGCAGTTACATCTAACCAACCCTGCCAGTTACAAACGGGCTAATGATGCATTCACAATGCACATCACGAGGACCCTTCAGCGGAGAACGCAACAAAGAATATCCAAAGAGGCACAAGCATTGATAGAGGAATACGGATATTGGCTCATGCAATTTTCGAAATTCACTTACATTAGGCTGCAGGGGTTTACTTCGTATCCATATCGGCTACCGAGGTACCCCACCGATCACATTATAATGCTGAAAATATCTAGGCAATTGATCGCCTATGATAAGATTCAGAAGAAGAAGAAGAAGGGTGGACTTGACTTTCCTATTGCCATGGGAAATTCCACTGAGGTGTGTCCCTCCTTGCAGGCAGCTCGAGAGGCAGAGGATGAGTTGCAATTCTATCATCTATCGTATCACATAGGCAGACAGGATTTCAATCTTTACAGAAACATCCGAATGATACAGAACGTTGAGTACCGGCACAAGACCCACATCGAGGACTTTTGGGCAAATGCTGTTGATGAGGTTGAAATAAGGAAAAGGATGTTTTCTAGGCTTCCCCTCAAATTGATCAGGGAATGTGAGATCATCCCAGTTCCTGGCCAGGTGGAAGAGGATGTCAACGTTATACAGCCCGACTATGGTTCAGTGAGGGATACTCTGGTCCCACCACCTGATTGGTCCGAGCCAGAAATCATGGACTTGGACACGCTCTCTATTTCGGTGTTGACTTTCACAAGAGCTTGGGTCGATAGACATGTATGCAGACTTAAGAGCAGATCGATTGCCCTTACTTATAACTTGATGGGTGACCCAAGGCCGCTATCAGTGAGAAGGGGAAAATAGGTTGCTCAAACACCGGAAGCACAAGTAGAAGTACCAATCCAGCCGATACCGTTGAGGATGGAAAAAGCATCACCTATGCACTCACAAACTCAGTCTTTGAGTTTGAGAGTGATTTCATTATTTGCTGATCAGAGGGCAGGATTGGGTGAAGAGCGGGAGCTTGAGGAGGTGGATCAACCCAACATCTGAGAATCAGATAGTATAAGCGTCAGTGCATCCAGGGCTGGCCGACAAGAGGAAGAAGAGGAAATGGTAGCCGACACTCGCTTCCAGCATATGTTGGACATGACATTGGAGGAAGAGGAAAACATAGAACAGGGGACCCAAGGGTCAGGAGATATGCAACTCGTGGAAGATGATGAGCCCGAGCAGAACATTGCAAGAAGAGAGGTACACGAGGTGGAGGCAATGGAGGAGCAGCCCCTCGTCATTTGCAATCCACAGCAGATAGTGCCGGATTGGCTCACGGAGAGAATGAGAAGAGAGCCTGAGGATGATACGGATCCAGCTGTCGAGATGGAGGAGTTCCTCAAAAGAATTAGTCCGCCTCCAGAAAAGAAGAGAGCCAAGAAATTCTCGAAGATTTCGACTAACGAGTCAGGCTCCCGCACACTCCAAGTTGCTGTCCCAAGGGAGGAGTATGATCGAGCCGAGGAGAGGCCTGAAAACTATGTGATCACCATTGTAGAGTTGGGTCGTCCTACGGGAGCCCAAATTGTCGAGGAGTTTGATAACTCCTATCAGGCGCTGAAAGACCAGTTGTTCAAAATAGAAGGGAAGTATAAGAAATTGAAGGAGCACAAAACATTGATTGGATATGTGCAAAGTCTAGTGGATCCAGGTGAACAGGCAGACCCAGTAGTAGAACTCCCACCTAAGCTTTTGAGGGAGTCAGTTATTGGCTTGGAGGACTTAAAGAAGATGGAGACGGAGGCAGACAAGTGGGTCAGCCATGTTCGGGTTGATACAGAGAAATTTATGGAGGACCTCGCTGATGCTTATCAGCAGGCCTCGAATATTTTGACGTGCATGGATATGGTAGATCAAGCCTGGGGTGATACCCGCATCTATCAGACGAAGACTGTTCTTCGTTTAGGGGCTTTGATGCATATACCTCTACGGACTTTGGTGGATGGAGGTTTGATTCAGGATGGTGATAGGTATGATTTCACCAGTTGGTACTCCTCGGTGGTCACAGGCCGTGGGTTTCACGATGCAGCAAGGGCAGATTCGACCAGAACCAGGAAGGCAATGGGTAACATCGTGGAGGGAGTTCTTAATACACTGGAGGCCATATTTGCTAGGAGGCTGGCCCCAAAGGAAATAACTGTTGATAGCTTGAGAGGCAAATTGGCTCCATTCTTCTTAGCTGCGAGGTCGCTTGTCCAGGATGACTTTGAGAATGTCTCCACTTTCTCCAGTATAATCCAGAATACCCAGGACGCCTTGGTGGCATGGAGGAAGTCTTACACTCGGCACGGACAAACGGTAGCGGTCTTGGAATTTCAGCTCAACCATATTCCACCAATTTCAGTTGAGGTGGTGTTGGGTCGATTGATCGAGTTTGCAGTTCGAGAATGAGACAGTGGGAACGCTCTGCTTGATGGAGATCTTCAGGAAGAAGATAGTGGGCATTAATTGCTCGTAGTGGGGAGTGGAGAATATTTTATTCATTTATTACCCCACTCCCTCAGTGGCGGTTTTTAGGGAAGAAACCCTAATTAGGGCATAGGTGGCTCGATTTGAGCCCTTTATTGTAATTGAATCCGAACCGTCCATTGAAATGGGCTAACTATAAAAGGGGCGTCCCCCCTCATTTGTAAATAATTAGAACTGGAATTGAATCAGAGATAGAGTTGAGCTAGAGAATAGAAGGCGTATAGCATTTAGCTTAGAAGTTAGCTTAGATTGAGGAGGAAAGGAAGTTTTCCCATTGAGAACTTTGTAAGAAGTTGTTGTGAACATTCTCATAATATAAAGATTTATCATTGTTTGGTGGTTCTATCTTCTATTGTGAGTAGCCAAAAAGGCTTGTTCGTCTTTCCAATTCAAGTAGATAGAGTAAAATAGACTTTCAATTCATGCAAGTAGTCGTTAATTGTGGAGTGTGGTGTTTAGTTTGGACAAGTCTTCCTCTATCCATACCACTAGCGGACTTGCTGACGGTAAGTCTGCCCTGCGTGGTCAACTGGAATTTCAGTACTCAACTTCGATTGTGATTCATATGTGTTCACTTGCATCGTTGTGATGGGGTGCACATGTTAAATCATAATTTGAATATCCTATTTATCCTTTGAAGATTGCACCTACTTTGTCAAAGTTGTCCGACAGGGAGGCGAAACAAAGTTTGGTTTGAAGATTGTTGAAGCTAATCCTCACATTCCACCTCTTAGAAGTAGATTGTAGAATTCCTATCCCTTCTCCTTTTAATTCGGTATTTCTCGATTAGTTTAGGAATCAAAGCAATATTGTCAAATCCTTTATCTCTTAACTGCTTCAAAAAATCGAACAACTACGTAAGTCCCCTTGAATACCCAGCATATTCACATTAGCCAACTGAGTCTATTCGCGTTAAAGGAACCTTGGAGTTGAACGCATGAACTTTCATGCAATCTTAGCATGCGGAATACTTTGATCAAGAGAGAATAGAATGACCGTTGGGCATTTTAATTCTCTGTTGATGTCGTCATAAAAAGCACGTCAGCAGTGCCCACCACCTTAAAGTTTTATATGACTTCCTTCTTGGTGTACTCAACAGTAGTAATGAGACAGTTTCCAGGTTTATCTACCAGAGGTAATAGCCATTCTACCCCAATCTATGACTACTATTACCAATTGAACCTAAGGGAAAGCTTCCATCATTTTAGAAGAGTCACATATGCCTTCTTTGCTCCTTTGCTATTTACTTTTGATCCAACCCTGGAGAAGAAGAGGATTTTAGATGAAGCTTACAAGGCAGTCACCAAGGTGGGATGTGTGTTTTTACAATTTCCAACCTTCACTTACATAAGGGTAGGTTGTTTCACAGGATGACCTTATATGCTTCCCAGATACCCATCAGATAAATGGATTCTTATGGAGTTGTGCAGGCAATCAATTTCGGTGCACAAGGAACGACAAAAGATTCATAAGCTAGGGTTTAAGTTTCCATTAACCATTGGCAGGTACATAATCAAAATGGTGCAGAAGGCCAAGAATGTTTCAGCTGAGATGCACATCAATACTATCAAGACCTACAAGTACAGGCGTGACTTTAACTTCAGGGATGTCAAGAAGAAACTTAAGAAAGGTCACAGCCATATCTACCATTTTGAAGACATATGGGCAGAGTGTAGAGATGAAGAGGATGTACGTAAAATGGATTTCTGTAGGTTGACAGTTGATCAAATCAGGGCTCTCCAAATAGCTGATTTTCCTGAAGATTTCATGGATCCGGGTGACGTCCTTAATTTTGCCTATGATGAGGACAACATTGCCGGGAAACCTTTGCCTCTAGTGCAATGGTCCAAAAAAGAATGTACTTACATGAGAGAAAGGTTGGCCCCTATCCTACACAACACGGCAGAATGGCTCCACAAGCATGGTTTTCAGATAAAAGCCTTCAAGACAGATTCTAAAGGTGAGCTTCCTAAAGAGAAACCTAGTCCACCGCTAGAATCTTGCGCCAAAGAAAAACAGGCCGCGATTCTCTCTTCATCAAGAAGAGGGCCAAGGATTAAGTTCACTGTGGGGAAAAATACTCCACAGACTACTAAAATACAAGAAACAAGGGCTACCACATCTCGTTCAGAAGAGAGGAAGCTTGTTTCCAAAGAGTTATCTTCAGATGAGGAAGGAGGAGATACAGAGTTTGAATTCGAAGAATTAGATGATGAGAACTCTGGAGAAACTGAATCAAATGAAGAAGAAGAGCAATCAGCATAAGAGGTTGAAGAATACCAAGAGGATGAGCAGGTTTTGTCCCCTCCTCGAGGTGAAATCAAACAGCTTCCAGTGTCTTCACCTCCTCACACTCCTTCAATTCCTAAATCTCCTGTTCCACCCATTCCTTCTTCTCCTCTTTCTACTGCGGTTACAGGGGTAGAAGATGTTTCTTCCCTACCAGTAGTGTCAACGGTGTTGGTTTCTTCTGCAGTTGGTCGATCAAAAAATATCAATGACCTATCTAGTTCGCCAGTTTCTCTCCCTAGCTTGTCATCTCCATCTTTTGACATTTCTTCGGAGGCTGAGTTTGATAGATTCATGAATGAATCTTTGCAGAATCAGCTTGGCGTACAAACAACTGGGCCCATAATGACTACAACGGTGCCCATAGTTATTGTTTCAACTATTCCTCAAAGAGCCCCTGCAACTCAGGAATTAGCAGTAACAAGTGATGTGTATACTTCTTCCCTTCCACCTTGGTTGGTGTCGCAGGTTCCTAAACGGAAAAAGCAGATGATCTCCCCCGATGAGCTAGACCTGGAAGAAATACCTACCCCCAAGAACAAGGAAAAGAAAAAGGCTAAGGTATTGTCCAGACTCTAGGTTGATAAAGCTGGTCAGAAGTTTGCTGAGGTAGGTTTTCCTCCACAACCAGAGGGAGATGTAAACATGGAAGATTATACCATACAGAGAATACAACTTGGGAAGGTAACAAATGAAAGTGCAAAAGCAGATGCCCAAGTAGTGTTAGATGCTCTGGCAGGAAGGCTTGACAAGATGGAGCAAGCTAAAAATCTATACAAGGAGAAAGTTGAACGCTATGCGAACATCTTAAGAAACATAGCAGGATCTTCAATGGGTGATCCCCAATCTATGACCTTGGTAAATGTCGAAGAACCAACTGTTCAAAAGGCAGAAAAGCTTGCAGCCAAGGGTAAAGTCTTAAATGAGTTTATTGAAGAGATCATAGATCATGGGACGCGGGTCATGACCACCGCAAGTGAGAAGAAAATACAAATAGCCTAGCTGCAGACTGAGCTTAACAAAGAGGAAGGATCACTTGTGAGAGATCTATCCCAGATGGAAAGGACTTTATCGTCATGGCTGAAAATGAAAGAATCCAAGATCAGCCAATTGGTAAAGAATGGAGTAATACCTGGTAAGGAAAAATATGTGGAAGTGAAAGAATCGCTCAAACACATAATCCAGGTATTGAAGTGTTTGATTGATGACATTCACCAGGCACAAGAAGATGTTGAAGGCTACTAGGTTCTTCTGGTAAATGGAATGGAAGAGTTGCCAGGTGATCTCCTTCATGATGAGCACACCTTCCTTCCCCTCAGCGAAATAATTCAAGTGTATAAGGAAGCCTTCATGAAGCTGGTGGATGACAAAGGTTTTACTTAAAACACCATACACACAATGTGTGATCTACGGCTATCACTTGATTGTTTCAAGACTCATCTTGAAAAATGTAAAAAGGGTTCTTCGTCTGCAAAGAAGTTGATTACCAAAATACATACGCTAGTGGATTTTATAGTCGGACCAGATGATAAGTTCATGAGAGAGACAACAAAGAAATATGAAGACTTCCGTGCCCAATGCAAAGAACAATAGTCTTCTTTTCGTCTCCAGTGTTCGCCATTTTTGGTGTCCCCTACTTTGCACATTGTAAATAGTTTTTGACACTTTAGGTGTCTTTTTGTAAAACGTAATTGCACCAAAATATGAGGTGCGATTACGTAGAAATAAATTACACTCAGTTAGATTAGGGTTTCCTATTTTTACTCATCTGATTCCCTAATTTTGCTCTTCCCTCCTTTCTATAAGTAAGAGGGATTTCTTTTGTAATAGTTACCTTTTGAGATTTTGCAACGAAGTGCTGCTATTTTGAAACAAGCATTGAGACTTTGTGTTCAAAATTGTGAATTCAGATCTAATCAATAAAGAAGAAGATTGCATGCCAGACTTTGTGTTGGAATCGATCGTTTTTTGTGTTGATTATATCAGTAGTGATTGGTGTATGAGATTGAAAGGGCTTCAAGTGGTTGATGTAACATTTGTGTTACATTTATCGTTTGGATTTGTTTATTGTTGTGACCTTTTTCACACATCACCCCATCCAAGATGGGGACCCCATAATTTTTGCTCCATTCTGGTCTTTTGGCTTTGGTTCTCTCTATCTCTGATCTTTTGTCCTTTTGGGGATGTCCCATCTTTGACCTAGATTGAAATGATTGCCAAGTCTACGAAATTAGGGTTTCCATCCTTTAGGCTTGTTTCAGGTCAAATTGAGTTATCATGGTGAAATCTAAGTGCAGTAGTGCAATCAGGAAGCTCAGGGCAGGATCCCACTGAAATCCTACTGAAATCCGACAACTTACTATTTTTATTAAGTACCTAATTTGAGGTCTTTTCCTCAGGATTTCGGGATTCTAATTACTTCAACACATTCAGGCAGCTTCAGAGCATCCACATGTGAAATTTGAACAGATTCAGACAACTGGCTATTTTTAGCAGTTCAGCCTTCAAAGGCCATTTTCAAGATTTAAACGTACGATTCTCCAATGCATGACTGGAGAATGGAGCTGGGTTTTTCAAGACCTTCGCAATGGTATAACATGCAAACCGAGACAAGGACTTTCAGAGTTCAGTCTTCAGAGGCTATTTTTAGGGTTTGCATGCAAAGTTTTTCAATGCATGTCCGGATATTCCATGTGGGTTTTGTGAGAGCTTCGCAGTGGTATGACATGCAAATGGAATGAGTCAGTTTTAAGGGACTTCCTATTTTTAGCCAGTGCCGGAACGTTGACCAGTTTTCTGGGTTTTCTGAGATCCCACGGGCACTATAACATGCAAACTCATCCGACGTCCGATGGACCACTTTCTGGACACTTACTATAAATAGCAGCTTCAGCCCAGCGGTTACCCAGCACGTCATTCCAACAAACAGAGTGACAAACAGTAGAAATCAAGGCGATCAGGAGCAGTCGGGAGCGCAGGCAAGTCAGATTAGGGTTCCCATGCTATGTCTAAAAATAGATGGAACAAAGTACAGAGATGTCAAAGTGAAGCATGCCACCGGGATCAGCATCCTTCAAGCTACCTACTGACAAAATTTGAGCACAATTTGAATGCTTACTATTTTTAGTAAGTCATCTCATGGCCATAAATAGCAGGTCTGTGCCTAGGGTAGGTGTGAACAGATCACTTACAGCATTAGGAGCAGGTGAAGTGAATTTCAAAGCAAACGGAGATACAAAAATCAATCAATTTTAGGGTTTGCTAAAAATAGCAGACGGCTAAAAATAGTATGTATTGTGCCAGAGAGGGTATGAACAAGGTGACAAAAGTCAGTGGAGGCACAGCCACGCCAGCTCCAACTCAAAACGAGATGAGATTCAATGAAACCCTAATTTCTCCGAGTTTACTAAAAATAGAAAGCCAAGGCATGGCTAGGGCATTGAAGATGTGTAAGTGATGACTGACATAAAGACCCATGAAACACGCCTGAGGTAGGGAGAAATATTCCAAGTGTGGAATTTCCTTCACACACCCTAAAATGTGCCTTCAAAGATAAAATGGAAGTAGAGTATGCCATATGCGCCCAAGATTTCCTGGAGCATGGGCTAAATACGCCCACATGAGGCAAAGGCATGGGAAAAATCTTCTAAGGCACGGGAATTCCTTGAAGACCCCTAAAATGCGCCCTCATCTAGAAGTTGCATAGGCTAAATGCGCCTAAGGCAAGGAAGTTTCCCTCTACATAGTCAAAATGCGCTCAAGGAAGGTGAAGAGCCACTAGATATGGGCGGAATTCCTTCTAACACCCTCAAATGTGCCCAAGAATGGAAGTTTCCCTCTACATAGTCAAAATGCGCTCAAGGAAGGTGAAGAGCCACTAGATATGGGCGGAATTCTTTCTAACACCCTCAAATGCGCCCAAGAATGGAAGTTGTATGGGCTAAATGCGCCCAAGGGAGATGAAAGGTCACTAGGTAGTGGCGCTTTCCTTTGCATATGTGAAAGGCACTTGGAAATGGAAGTTGCCTAGTCAAAATGCGCTCAAGGAAGGTGAAGAGTCATGTAAGGCGTGGGAAATTCCTCCTACCCAAGGCAAATGCGCCCACAAGTTCCCCTTCCCTATGGAAAATGCACCTAAGGTAATAAGGTAACAAGGTAAAAGGTGAAACGTTGAGTGGTAAAAGGGAAAAGTGCCAAGGTAAAGAAGTTTCCTCCTCACCATGTGAAATGCGCTTGGGAATGGAAGTCCACCATGTGAAGTGCGCTCAAGGAAGGTGAAGGGTCACCATGCGCCAAAGGCAAGGTAATACTAAGGGTGGCGTGATTTTTTAAAAGGCTAAGGGTTGGAATTTTCCTCCTCACCATGTGAAATGCACCCAAGTGAGTGGGGACTTGGAAATGAAAATTGCTAAGTATGAGAAAGGAAGTCTAGGCGTGGAATTGCCTAAGGAATGGAATGGAAGCATGGCATGCTAAATGCGCCCTTCAGAGGGTAAGGTGATAAAATTTAAATTTTAAAGTAAATTCCTAAGGCATTTTCTAAAGAGAAAATGAAAATACGTCTACAGGTAGTGCTAAAATTTCTAGAGTAAAAAGTCTTCAAAGAGAAAATTCTTCAAAGGGAAAATCAAAGAATAATGCCAAGGCAGAGAAACTTGAGATTGCAGGAGTGGAAGACATCCAGATGTGAAGAGAAATAAACCTTAGCCATTTTTTTATTTTTAAATAATAAAAATTAAAAGTACCCCTTCTTCCGGATACACATGAAAACGATGGATTCTGAAAAGAATTTTGTTCTGGGTATTGAACGATTGCAATCCAGAGATGATTCGAACTTACTCCACGCCTCGCTCATATCGTTTCGGTGGATATTTTGCCCAGTGCCTATTTTGATAAAATTCCTAAGGCAAATTTAAAGAACTTCTCTAAGGCAAACAAATAAAATGAATGAGATGTATTTCACTAGAAGTTTGAACTGGATAGTTTTGCCAAAGCGAAGGTGAGATTAAATGACTTAGCCAAACAATTTGAAATTGTCCAAGGAGTGAGTGATTTAATATTTTAAAGGAAACAATGCGATGAGGCAGGCCTGTGCAGAGATGATGAAATTCATAATTCTAGAAGCTTGAGATTCCGATGCTCCGAATGACAAGTGTTACGATTGGAAAAGAGAGGGAAAGTGGAATTCAAAAAAATGCTAAGTATAGCCTCTGCTGGAATTTGACCTGGCTATAATATTCCGAGTCCTCTTCATTCTCCTCACAAGTTGCTGAATGCAGAGCATTTGCTGAAGCTGAAATAAGAGTTTGCAGAGAAGTAAAATATTCTCAAGTTGCTGGAGGAGTTCGAATTTGTGAAGTGTGAAGCTACTGAAGTACATTTTTGCTGAGAAGTCTCAAGTTGCTGAAGAGGTGCGAACTTCCTAGTTTCCAGTGGCTGAAAGTGAAAGGTACGATTTAGCTTGCTGAGACTGCAGTTGCTGAGAGGTGCGAATTTGAGAAGAGAGGTTTTGAAATTGCTGAGACTGCAGTTGCTGAGAAGTACGAATTTAAGAAGAAACTTCACAAGGTTGCTGAAAACGCATTTAGGAGAAGTCTCAAGTTTCTGAAAGTACATTTTAGAGGAGAAGTACGAATTTGAGAGAGGTCTCAAGAGCTATTGCAAATACAAAAATTTCACAGTTGAAGTGAACAAGATAGTTGAGGTTTGTAGTTGGAAATGGCAGAAGTGTTGCAGCCTTTTTATTTGAAAATCTGCTGACACCCTCGACAGTGATTATTTATTATTTTAAAAATCTTGTTTTCTAACTATCTTGCCTTTTTGTAGAATGGCCGAATCAAGCAAAAGAGCTACAGGCGGGAACAACCACACCGAATCCAGACAAGCAGTGATCAAGAAATTAAGCAAGTCCTTCCTACCAGAGTCAAAATTCTCATCAAAGTTGGGCAGGCTGGCTGACACAAATTTAGGCTCGTTCAATCTGGAGGCATTCAGAAGGAGGATAATGGGGACTGGATGCCATCACCTATTAGTGACTTCGAATAGTATTGTCAGAAGTGGACTGTATGTAGCTGCCATCTTTCTGCTAGCTATCCGATGCCCAAAACTCATCATGGAATGCGCCCACCACTACAATGTAGAACAGAGGATAGTCACTTCGCTAGATGGCAAGGTATTGGCTAACCTGACACCGGAGGCAATCGAAGAGGCATTCGGGATTCCAACCCATGAGAAAATGATCTATAAAGCAAAGGAGAGGGCTGATAGAATGTATTCATCTACAACAGACTGATGTGCTGATTTGATAAATACCAGGTGGATGATCAAACCCAAGCCAACTCGTACAAAATTTCCTAAACAAATAGTCTCAGAAGATTTCAGGCAAGAGTTTGGTGATCTGATTATGATGTTGAGCAGAGTTGGAGGATGCCCCCAAGCATTCATCTTTGAACCTTGGATGTTTTATTTCGTCAACCTGGTGCTAGAGGGCAAAGATTACATGGATTGGGCACTGTTGATCACTGACAGCATAGACGAGCAGCTCCGTGGTGTGAGGAGAACGAAAATATTTTACATGGGTTCTTACCTTGTCTATATGCTGGCTCACATGACGAAGTATAGGGGAATCTCCTATAAGGAACCAATCGGGTGCGGTTCCCATCAATTTAAAATACATGAGGCTTGTCCACAGTTGCATTTGACAAGCACAACTAACTACAAAAGGGTCAATGACGCCTTCACAATGCATATCACGAGGACCTTGCAGCAAAAAACCCATGACAGGATATCCAGGGAAGCACAAGAAATGGTTGACCAATTTTCAAAATTCACCTACATAAGGCTGCAAGGATTTTCCTCCTATCCATACAGATTGCCTAGGTATCCCACAAATAGGATAGCGATGCTGGAAGTATCTAGGCAACTGATTGCCTATGATAAGATTCAGAAAGAAGAAGAAAGGTGGACTTGGATTCCCAATTACCATGGGGAGTTCAGATGAAATCTGCCCATCGCTGCAAGCAGCAAGGGAGGCGGAAGTGGAGCTCCAATTCTTTCACCTTTCCTATCACACCAGCAGGCACTACTACGATCCCCACAGGAACATCAGATGGATATTGACAGAAGAGTTCAGGCACAAGGCGCAAATCGAAGACTTTTGGGCAAGTGCAGTGGATGAGATCGAGGTTAGGAAAAGAATGTTCTCTCGGATACCGCTGGTGATGGTCAGAGAGTGCGAGATTGTCCTAGTACTGGATCAGATTGAAGAAGACATAAACGTTGTACAGGCTGACTATGAGATAGTGAGAGATACGCCTCTGCCACTCCCAAACTGGTCTGAGCTAGAAATCACCGACTTGGATACACATTGTATCCCAGTCTTGACATTTAGACGGAGTTGGGTAGAGAGGCATGTCAGCCGACTCAAGGGAAGGTCAATTTCCCTCACGTACAATTTGATTGGAGACAGCAGATTACCGACAACTATTCAGAGGAGACGGAGTAATCCAACCCCAGAGCCTAGAAGAAAGGAGCCAGTTCGACCTGAGCCTGTGATAGTTGAGGAGTCCTTGCATACGCCGTCTCGGGCACATTCTCCAAGTCTGTAGGAGGTATCACTGTTTGTCAATCAAAGGGAGAGATTGGATGTGGAGCAAACAGTGCAAGTGGCAAGTTAGCCACCTCGTAGGGAATCAGTGGGTCAGAGCATCAACATGCCCCGAGAAGATAATCAGCAAGAAAATCAGCAAGAGATAGATGAGGGGACGACCACTGATACTCAGTTTCAGCAGGAAATTGAGGCAACTCTCGAGGATGATGCTACTTCCGATTAGGATGCCTAGAGCTCAGGAGACACTGAGCCCATTGATAATGATGAGCCTCGCCGAAGCGAAGGCAGAAATGAAGTTCATGAGGTAGAGGCCGAGGTGGAGCAGCCTTTTATTATATCAGACACATGACAGGAGGTGCCAGAATGGCTAAGGGATAAAATGAGGCGTGATCTTGTGGATGAGACTGATCCCGCAGCTGAGATGGAGGAATTATTACAGAAGATCAGCACACCTCCAGCAAAGAAAAAGGCTAGGAAGTTCTCCAAAATATCCACAGATGAGGATGGGTCTCGAACTTTACATGTGGCGGTGCCTCGGGTAGAGTGTGATCGGGATGAGGCCGTTCCCGAAAATTATGTTGTTACAACTATGGAACTTGGCCGCCCTACTGGAGCACAAGTAGTAGAGGAGTGCGATAATTCCTATCGAGCACTCAAGGATAGATTGTCCTATGTTGAGGGCAAATACAAGAAATTGAAGGTAGAGCACAAGACAATGATTGGCTACGTGCAACACTTGTCTCGTCCTTGTGGGCAAGAGAATCCGGCAATTGAGCTCCCAGCTGAATTTTTTAGGGAGTCAATCAGTGTGTTAGAGGATTTGAAGAGAATGGCACAACAGGCAGACAAATGGGTTGCCAGCGTTCGTGTAGAAACAAGGAAGTTTATGGAGGATCTTACACATGCCTATGGGCAAGCCTCCGATATTATCGCAAGGATGGATGTAGTTAATCATGCTTGGGGTGAGACACCTATCTATTAGACAAGAGTTGTTCTCCATTTAGGGGCTTTGATGGGCATACCTCAATAGACTTTGGTTGAGGGAGGTGTTATTCAGCAAGGGGATAGATACGACTTTGCCGGATGGTACTCTTCAGTAGTCATAGGCTGGGGATTCTACGATGCATCACAGATAGATTCTGTCAGGGTCAGGAAGGCCATGACAAACATCTTAGATGGAATTCTCAACACATTGGAGGCAATCTTTGCCAAGAGGTTGACTTCTGAAGGGTAACTACAGATGGATTGAAGAGCAGATTGACTCCATTCTTCTCTGAGGTGAAGACCTTCACACAGGATGATTTCAAGAACACTGCTATGATCTCCAGTATCATACAGAACACCCAGGACGCCCTTGTTGCCTAGAAGAAATCATGTGCCCGGCATGGGCAAACAGTTACAGTTTTAGAATTTCAGTTGGATCACATTCCTCCCATTTCGGATCAGGAAGTTGAGGTAGTATTGGCCAGATTCATCAGATTTGCAGCCAGCGAGAAGGAGAAAGGAAACGCCCTTCTGGACGATGACCTTTTGGAGGGAGACGATGTGCATTGATGGCGGTTAGTGGTTCATTGATGAGGAGTGGAGGGTGCATTCATTGCCCCTCTCCTCTCAGTGGCGGTTTTTAGGGTTGAAACCCTAATCAGGGCTTAGGTGGCTCGATCTAATCCGTCCATTGTATTTTGATCTAAGCCGTCCACTGGACTGGGCTAGATATAAAAGGGGTATCCCCCCTCATTTGTAAAATAGTTAGAAGATATCAGAGTTAGACAGAAATCAGAGATAGAGTTGAGCTAGATAGAAGTTAAAGTAGAGCTAGGAGTTAGCTTAGTTGGAAAGGAAAGAAAGACTTTCCCTTTGAAAGTTTTTGTAAAAGATTGTTGTGTAAGACTCTCATAATATAAGGATTTCATTGATTGGTGACTTCATTTTACATTGTGGGCAGTTGACGAGATCTTTTCGTCTTTCCAATTCCAATAGAGTAGAGTAAAGTAGATTTTGTTTTCATGCAAGTAGTGTTAATTGTGGAATGTGACGTTGGTTTGAGCATATCTTCCCATATCCATACCACTGGCGGACTTGCTGACAGTAAGTGTGCCCCCTGCGTGGTCAACTGGAATCTCAACACTTAACCCGATTGTGATTAGTGTGCCCACTTGCTTCGTTGTGAAGGGGTGTGCATGGTGAATCTCAATTTGAACATCCTATCTATCCTTTGAAGATTGCACCAGCTTTATCAGTGTTGTCCGAAGGGGAGACGAAACAAAGTGTGGTTTGAAGATTGTTAAAGCTAGTCCTTACATTCCACCCTTAGAGATAGATTGTAGAATTTGTATCCCTACCTCCTTTAAATTCAATATTTCCCAGTCTGTTCAAATACCAGAGCATCGTAGCCAAAACCTTTCATTTGCTTGAGTAAAGAAATCGAACAATTACGTAAGTCCCCTTGGAATACCCAACATATTCACATCAACCAACTGAGTCTACTCACAATAAAAGGAACCTTGGTGTCGAATGCATGAACTTTCACGCAATCTTAGCATGTGGAACACTTTGATCAAGAGAGAATAGAGTGACCGTTGGACATTTTATTCTGTGCTGGCATTGTCATAAAACACACGTCAACATTTATGTTTGAAGATTTTTGTTGAAGGATCTACAAGACTTTGTGCTTGTAATCGTTCTTGTTGTTCGAGGAATCGCTGTGTTTAAGAAGACTTTGTGCTTCTAATACAACGAACGATACTACTACCAGATTCAACATCGAAAAGGCTACGGAACGACTTTGTGCCTTCGTGAGCCTTCCCTTTTTTTTTTACCTTTTCTTATTATAAATCATACCTGGTATTTCTAAGCTTTGCTTTGTCAAGATAGAAATATTGGCATTACTGCTGTTGTTCAAGTTTAAGTTATTCAGATCTAAAGCTTTTCATAGTGAAGCATTGTAAACATCTTCTCTGAAAAAAGAGAGAAGTATGAATGTAACACACCCCCCCCATTTCATGAGTACAGTGTACATTTTGTAACTATTCTTTAAAGTTTACTATAGCTTCTAATTAGCAGTAAGAAGGGCACCTCCCCTTTCTGAGAGGAGAGATTATATCTCACATAGCTGTGGTTGAAGTCTAGATGGCGTAATCTATTGAAAAGCTGATTACATTATTTTCACCCAACACATAGTGAAGACTAATTCCAAAGCACATGGAGAAATTATTCCAATCAACACCTACAAGATTCTTCTTAGATGTGGCGCCAATTTCATATTATGCCGGGTCTTTAAGAAAAAGTCATTTGTTAATTCATGTACACATAGCCTTTTTACAAGTTGTGTCGACAATGTTTCCCAACTGCATTGGTTTCAGTCTTTCTTCTAGATTGACTTAGTCATGCGATTTAAACACCTTTCGTGGTTCCATCCATGCGCGCATACCTACAGGTGACATGATTTCACATAGTGCTGTATTTATTCAAATACAAATATTTTTGCCATATCGACATAGTTTAACCATAGTCGATGGAAAATATTTCGATTTGTTTCATAATTCAATTTCCCAAGTTAAGATATATAAACTATATTGATTCAGAAATATTTTATTTCAAAATTAAATAATGAATATTCAAGCATTGAGAAATAATTTGATTTTTCCAAAGTTGTATGATTTAATACTTAATCAATTAGAAAATAATTCGATTTCCAAAGTTGAGAATATATATATTTTATTATATATATATGTATAGTTTATTTATATAGTATCCATATATATATATATTTAAATACCTCGATATAATATATATATATGTATGTATGTATATTAATGTAACTATAACATATATATATATAATATTTAATATATATATTTATCAAATATATATATTGGGAGCTAGTCAGCATACATCCGACATATATATATATATATATATATGTAAATTTGTAAGGCAATAACAATAATAATAATATTAATATCCACATAATACCGATTATATGCATATATACATATATACACCTGTATATACCTCTATGTACACGTATGTGTAGGTATACCATATCGATGCATCCATATGAGCATATCCATTTGCCAACATACGCCTGTATCGATATGCATATCCCTATGGATACGTGTATATACTATATATATGTATATATGTCCATATCTGGTTCACTTACATCCATTTATATTACCATCATTGAGATAGGTGTGTAAATGTGGTATCTCTATACATATGCATTTATGTGTCAATAGATCCTCCTAACACGTATGTGCATACGTATAAACATTCTTTCACCTACATCCCTTCTATCCATATGATCATAATATCACAAGACAGATACATAGATAAACATCACTCAAACATGCATTCAAAGTAAACGAGACCTTTACTAATGCAGACATATCGGATAAGGATGACTTACCTATTACTTACAAAATAACTCAGTTCACTCATTCTAAGGTGTGTGTTTATGGGTCAGTATCATCCCTCGAATCTTTCCTCATCCTCTCCATGAGCCAATTAGGTACTACCTACCGTGGATTGCAAACAATAAGGGGCTGCTCCTCGATGGCTTCCTCCTCGCGCACCTCTTCCCTAACAACACTTTGCTAAGGCTCGTCCACCTCCATTTGATGAATACCTTCTCCTAAACCTCGAGCCTCTTGCCCTGTGGTATTTTCTTCTTCTAGTGTTCTATTAATCATTTGCACGAAATGATTATCTGTTTTCGTTTCCTCTTCCTCCTCCTGCTGGCTCTCCCTTCTAGGTGCGTTGACACTTAAGCTATCTGATTCCTTGAGTGGCGGTTGGTTTACCTCCTCAAATTCTCACTCTTCGTTAGATTTACTTCTCTGGCTTCCAAATAGTGGAAGCTCCCTCACACTTGAAGACCAAGTTTGTGATCATGTGGGCGATGCCTGCTCTACCTTTTGAGGCATTGGCTGAATTGGTACTTCTCTTCGTGGCTCAGCAGCTTGGGCGATCTGTTTTCTCTTCTTTGCTGACGATGGCCTCTGATCACCCATGAGATTATAAGTGAGAGAAATCGACTTACTTTTGAGCTGTCTCACATGCCTCTCAACCCAGCTCCTCATGAATGTCAACACCGGTATGCATAATGTGTCCAAGTCCGTGATTTCCGGCTCAGACCAATCTGGTGGTGGGACCGGTGTGTTCCATACTGACTCATAGTTAGGCCGTATGACATTGACGTCTTCGTCCACTTGATCTGGAATTGGAATGACTTCACATTCTCTAATTAACTTGAATGGTAGCCTGGTGAACATCCTTCTCCTGACTTCGACATCATCAATTGCATTAGCCCAGAAGTCCTCGATATGAGCCTTGTGCCTATACTCCACACCTTGTATCATTCTTATATTGTTATAAGGATCGAAATCCTGCTTGTCGGTGTGGTATGAAGGGTGAAAGAACTGCAGCTCGTCCTCAACTTCTCTGGCTACCTGTAAGGAAGGAAAAACTTCACTTGAATTCCCCATAATGATTGGGAGGTCCAATCCTCCTTTCTTATTTTTCTTCTGAATTTTATCATAGGCAATGAGCTGCCTAGATACTTTTAACATCACCATTTTGTCGATGGGGTATCTCGGCAATTTGTAAGGATATGAGGTGAACCCCTGCAGCCTAATATATGCAAACTTTGGAAATTGGATGAGCCAATATCCGTCTTCTTCAATCAATTCCTATGCCTCCTTTGATATCCTTTGTTGAGTTCTTCGCTGAAGAGTCCTCACAATGTGCATGGTGAAGGCATCATTCACCCATTTGTAGTTGGAGGTGCTAGTCAAGTGCAGTTGGAGACAAGCCTCGTAGATTTTGAACTGTTCAGGGCCACACCCGATTGGCTCCTTGTAGGTTATTCCTCTGTACTTAGTCATTCGAGCCAACATATACACAACATATGAGCTCATGTAGAACGTCTTTGTTCTTCTCAGGCTCGTGAACTTCTCATCTATATTGTCGCTTATCATTCTCGCCCAATCAACACACTCTTTCCCTTCCATTATAATCCCGATGTAATAAAACATCCAAGGCTCAAAGATGAATGCTTGTGGACTTTCGTTCACCGGACTAAGCATCATTATGAGATCACAATATTCCTGCTTCATGTCATCAACAATAATTTGTTTAGAAAACTTGATGCGAGGAGGTCTGGGCTTCTGCCTCCAAACTGAATTTATAATGCTAGCACATCTCTCAAAGGTGGAGGCGTACATTCTATCAGCTCTATCTTTCATTTTGTACACCATTCTCTTGGAAGTGGGAATCCCAAATGCTTTTCCAATGGCATTAGGCAAGAAGTTGGCAAACAACTTGCCATCGGGAGAAATGATCGTCCTTCGCTTCGGCTTGTAACAATTTGTGCACTCCATGATCAACTCCGGACACTGAATTGCTGGTGGAAAACCAGCAGCTACATAAATTCCACTCTTCATTATCTGGTGCGTAGTGATTGATGGAGGATGGCCTCCCAGCCCATACATTCTCCCTCTAAGTGCTCCCAAGTTGAATGAACCGAGGTTGGTATCACTCAACCCTGCTAGCTTTGAAGTAAACTGAAACAACCCCCAAACCGGGTAAACAAAAAATTTTTACTTTCACAAATAAGATACAAGGAAAGATATACATAATGACAAAGTAAAATAAACTTTTCTTTTCATTCTATTGCAACATTTCATCATAAGGAAATAATTGACACAATACATCATTATTCTCTTTTCCAAGTAAATAACAAAGTACGCAATTCATCATTACTTTTCTTTCAAATAAATAACAAAGTATAAATCTTACAAGTTTCAATCATAACTCGTAAGCTTTTGAGCAAATAGGAATAAGATGGTCCAGGATCTTCCTTTTCAAACCTTGGTTCATCAGAAGTCTATTGTGGAGGAGAAACATCATTCAGGTGCTTTTCCACCAACCACGGACTTATAATGCGGTCCCCCGCACGTTTACTGTTAAGTAGATGACCCTCCCTTCTACGAAGAGATTGGTTGGGTAACCGGTTCTGTATGACCAATTGAGCATAGTGTGAAATCCTACATAACTAAATCCTTGTGTCCTCACAATCTCAATCTAGTATGTATTTTGGACTACGGTGAATTGACAGTGTAATCGTCCCATAGTCTAAGTGGACGTAGGTGTACTACACTACTTTGGCCAAAGTGTTTCGGCAGTATTTAAACTGACGGTCATCTATCACTTGCACTAAGTCAGGTTTAGTTTGACTTAAGGCTGTCTTATCCTACGCGTAGGCTAAGTCCTTTCCGTGGGTAGTCAATCACCCTAGACTTCCTACATAACTACTTAATCAGGATTTGGAATGCAGTCAACAAGGGTCCCTCGAGTAACTCCTAACATGGAATTCTTTATCCATGGAGTACATAGCTTTTCCTAGTTAACCTACTAACTTTAAAGCTTTAGACTACCTTGGTACTGGTTCCATCCTCGACCTAGTATTTAATAACTAGTAAAACATGTCTTTTGATGATTCTGACTTGATCATTGTGATCGTGAAGTCAATTAACCCTATCAAAATCATTTTCAATCATTTCAGGGAAGGTCTAAGGGTTTCCCTAAAAATAGGGGCATAAAACCCTAATTTTCAGATTTTCAAAATTTTAACCATAGGTTCCTTGACAGAAACCCACAAAGACTTCATGTTTGGTTTGAGCTAAAACATACTTTCGACAACATTTTTACATTGTTTAGCTCAATTTAAGCAGAATGCCAAAAATTTCGTTTTGGATACATCATTAGGCTCCGTCTGGTGACCATGTCGGATACCTACGACATAGGAGAACCAAGAATCTCAAGTTTCGCAAACCAGTACCTTATTAGTTGGGTAACGGAGTTAGGATTCATTTCCTATTTCTTACCTTGGGCTCATTTTTCCCCTATAACTTTCATTTCCATGCCTTGGATAATTTCCAATCACCAAGCCACCTTGTGGGTGCATTTGGAAGGGCTCACTTCAAGTTGCAACGCCTTAAAAAATTCTTGGACTATACTTTATCCCCTTGGGCGCATTTGGCCCCTTGGCATTTCATTTCATGCCTTAGCCAATTTTCAACACCTCCTCTTCATCTTGGCGCACTTGAGGGGTTGAGCTTTGTGTTTTTCATACTTAGAGCCTTCTCATACCTTTATATTATCCCTAGGGTGCATTTAGGGTTGTGTTCTCCCATTTTCTTCACTTAGAAAATTTCTTCAAGTCATGTATCTCCTGGAGGGCGCATTTAGAGGGGGCTACTCCCATTTTCTAACTTGGAAAATTCCTTGCGCCTCTTCCATTCCTCCTTTTCTGCCTTGGGCGCATTAGGGAGGTGTAGCTTCAAGTTTTCTGCCTTAGAAACTTTTCAAGCCTCCATTATCTTTCTTGGGTGCATATGACCCCTTGTAATTTCTTTATCAATGACTTAGAAAATTTTCACCATTAAGCCTCCTCTTTGGGCGCATATGGGAGGGTGAGCTCTCATTTTCAACGCCTTAGACAATTTTTCTCATCAAGACTCCTCTTTGGGCACATATGGGAGGGTGCTCCCATTTTGATCATACTTAGAACTTTTTTTCAAGTCATCTATCCCCTTCATGGGCGCATTTCAGAGGGGCCACTTTTATTTTCACAACTTATGATTTTTCATGCCTCTAGCCAACTTGAGGGCCCATTTTGGGGTGTGAGTTTCCACTTTTCTTACTTAGAAATTTCTTCACCTCATTCCACTTGCTTAGGGCGCATGTAGGGGGTCCTACTTTCATTTCTCATGACTTAGTAAATTTTTGCCTCTTCGTTTCTCTCAAGGGCGCATTTAGAGGGGTCAACTTTTATTTTTCTTCACTTGATTAGTTTCTCACCTCACTCCTTGCTTGAGGGTGCATTTGAAGGGAGGTGGTTCCATTTCACTTGCCTTAGAGGATTTTGTATCACCCACATGAGCTTGGGCGCATTTGAGGGTGCCTGCTTCTGTTTCTCCATGCCTTAGGCATTTTCTTCATCTGGAGTGCTGAGTAAACTTCTGAGGGTGGCTCTTGAATACTTAGTCAATTTTTAGCCTGCTTGCCCACATTTTCTATTTTTAGTAACCTTCTGATTCTCGAACCTCTGCAGCTCTTATTGACTTGAAATTTTCCAAGTGTGACCCTCATGACTTGTTTGACCTGTTTACACCTGCCCCTCGTGTTGACCTGCTATTTTTAGCCTTGTTCTGGAGGTGGCTTACTATAAATAGTAAGTGCTTGAATTGCGCTCAAATTTTACCAGTAGTCTGCTTGAACGATGTTGATCGCAGTGGGATACCTTGGTTTTTCATTTTTCTCAAGTTTTACCCCCCATTTTAGGCATCAAAGTAGGAAACCCTAATTTCGCTTGCATGTGCCTCAATTGACCTCCGTTTGACTTTGTTTCTGTTGCATGTTGCTCTGTTTGTGAAACTGAAGTGTTCGGGAGCTGCTGGAGTGAACCTGCTAAAAATAGTAAATGCCTGAAAAAATGACCAACCACTTGCCAGACGTGTTTGCATGTCATACTGCCTGAGAGATCTCAAAAAACCCAGAAAAACCCAATAAACTGGTTTGCATGCGAGTACTGGCTAAAAATAGTAAGTCCCTGAAAAATGATCAACTTGGCTTGCATGTCACATTGTTGTGAAGCTCTTGAAAAACCCATAAAGAATATCCTGACATGCATTGAAAAATCAGACATGCAAACCCTAAAAACAACTCATGGAGTCAAAATTTTTGAAAGTCATCATCTTGGCTTGCATGTTATACCATCGCGAAGGTCTCGAAAAACCCAAAAAGATTCTCCAAACATGCATTGAAAAAGCACACATGTAAACCCTGAAAATTGTTCCGAAGCCAGAAATGCTAAAAATAGCAAGTTGTCTAATTCAACTCAAAATTTGCATGCAGGCAGCTCAAGGTGTTCTAAATGCAGTGTGGTAGCTGGAATTTCAATTCGTTGCAAAAAAGGTCCCAAATTGGGTACTTACTAAAAATAGTAAGTGATCAAAATTAGTGAAAATTTGATGGGAACCTACTAGAGGCCATCTGGTTGCAATGCCAAGCTCATATTTCAATTCACTCACTCAAATTAACTCCAAAATAGCCTAAAGAATGAAAACCCTAATTCATCAAAATGCGCTTCAGACTTAGCCAAAATTTCCAATTAGGTCCAAGATAGGGACATCCCTGGATAGACCATGAGGAACAGAGAAAGAGAGACGCAAAACAACTCAAAACCAAAGCCGAAAGACCAAAATGGAGCAAAAATAGGGGGGTCCCCATTTTGAATGGGGTGATGTGTGAAAAGGTCACAACAGGCAGCAATATGAGAGCACCCTTTCATGAATCTCCTATGGAAACCACAAAGGCCCAAGAACCCCTTCAAATGAGTCAAGTTTTCTGGAGGTGGCCAATCCACGATTGCCTTAATCTTTTCTGGATCCACTCTTACTTCTTCTGCATTGATGATGTGGCATAGAGCAACTCATGTCGAATTCACATTTGGATTCTTTGGCAAAAAAGCTTTCTGTCTCAAGGATGCTAAGAGCTTCCTCCAAGTGCTTGAGGTGTTCCTCCCAAGTCTTGCTATAAATGAGAATGTCATCAAAAAATATCAACACAAACTTCCTCAATTGCTTCTGAAAGGTTTTGTTCATACAAGACTGGAAAGTGGCTGGAGCATTAGTCAACCCAAATGGCATGACTAAAAACTCAAAGTGACCATAGTGGCACCGAAATGCTGTCTTCTGAACATCAGATCTTCTCATCCGAATCTGATAGTACCCCGATCTCAAATCAATTTTTGAAAAGAACTTGGCACCATGTAGCTCATCAATGAGCTCATTTATTCTGGGAATGGGGTACCGGTTCTTGATTGTGCTTTGGTTCAAGGCACGATAATCCACACAAATGCGAATGGTGCCATCCTTCTTCTTCACAAGAACAACTGTTGAAGCGAAAGGGCTTTTGCTTGGATAAATGTAAACCATCTCCAAGAGCTCCCTTATGTTCTTCTCAATTTCATCCTTTTGCTTCTTTGGATACCGATAGGGTGTTGTAATAATTGGTTTGGCCCCTTCCTTCTGTTCAATGATGTGCTCAACCCCCTATCTGGAGGTGGCCCGGGAGGTAGATCAACAAACGCTCAACCCCCTATCTTCTATAACTAACCGATTTGGTGATGATAGGGGTGTGCCACTACCATCATGCATGGGGGTTGGATGAAGTGCATAGAGATGTAATTATTTTTTCCATTATCTTTGCGTCTACCTTCATTGAGGCCTAAATCTTGGTTCTCTGCCATGAGAACCTCTCTAATAATGACCTTGTATTAGAACACAAAACATGAAGGACAAGGAGTAAACCAAAGCTCAAAGTAGTACTCTCATCCCATGATTTCACTGTCTTTTGAATAATCTCATTGGTGAGATAGTTGAGTAGTTGAAGTGAGTGTGGTTGCCATGAATAGTGGTTACATTCATCTATGCTTTGTGCAAAATATTGATTGCATTATGACATCATGTAATCCTTATTGTACATTAGTCATCTTATCGACTAGGATGTTCTTCTATAACTGACCGATGTGTAAATTTTCTAGGCTGTCCATTGTGTAGACAATTGTGTGCTTGGGTCTTGCAAAGATGTGACAGCTTTACTTTACATCTAGGCATATGCAAGACCAGTTAGCTTCAATATTGTGTGTGGATTAACTACCATCACATTGAGACCGTTTAGGTACATCTTGGTTTTTGAACCTACTGAACAAGGACTGCACCAAGGTATTCACCTTTCTAAAGTATGGGAATTCGTGTTGGTCTAAGACCCTTGTATGAGTCAGCACCTATTTGGCATCTATGGATGTTTGTCTCTTTTGTCCTTAATGAATTGTATGGGGTTTGGTGATAGGGTCAATATATAGCTGAATATTATCGAGATTGAGATGGTTGCATTCCTTGACAATGAACTTCTCTATCTCTCTATAGATGTACAATGTGGTCTTGTGACCCTGAAGGATCTGCAATAGCTTTAAGGAGAAAGTGATGCCTCCTTGCATGTTCACTCTGCTTGTTGGTCCATTGCTGATCCTTCCTGAGGGTTTCTTAGGGCACAGTGTCCCCTTGTTTACATTATTCTTCTTGGCGTCCTTCTTGTGTTTCAGACTCTAATCACTTCAGCACATCTTGTTCTCTTCAGTGCTCTTCAAACAGCTTTCTTTTTCACTTGTCTGCCTTACTAATCATGTCGCCTCACTTTTTATCCCTATGGAATTTACTTATTGCTCAAAATTTCTTTCAAATGCTTTGTGGTTAACAATGAATGCTGAACTGTTATGTATCAACTAAATACCACATTTTGCTTCAGAAATGTGCTTCAGTTCACCTTAATGCACCTCAATTATAACCCACTCTTCTTCCACCATCACTTATAGAATCCAAGTGTTTCTCTTTCAGACATCACCAAATAAATTTTATTTGATAAGCTGCACAGATTTTCAATATTATCCCACATTGTCCTCATTCTGTTTGCATTAAAGGCCCCCTTTCACATATACGTGGAGCATAATATTGTAAAGAATCATGTCACCTGTTAAGCTATTTTTCCTTGCTGGCACCTTTGTATCTTCTATTTTTGTAAATATTGCTGCTTGTGATTTTACATGGAGAGTCCTATCTCATAGGTGATTATTGTAAAATTATATTTTCTGAGAAGAAGAGCTAGATTTTTCACTGGCTATAAAAAATATACTTTTCAAACTAATGCTCTTCTTTACAATTGCATTGTGAATCTGCAGGGTGAAACAGCTGAGTGGGTGACAGTGAAATTCCATCACATTTCTCCATCAGATGATGATTGGGTTGGAGTTTTCTCTCCAGCAAAATTCAAGTACTAATATTTCATTGCAGTTTCCAGATAAAAGACATGCAAAGGATAACCAATATATTTTTAGTTCTCATCTGACTATCAATTATTTCTTTTCCATGATCACCTATTCTGTTCTTTGATTTTTAATTTTTTTCCTATTTTTTAACTTTGAAAGAAGAATATATGATGGTAACTAAATGAAATTAAAGGGTGGTTTTTGCTATTAAAGAAATGGTTTGGGTTCATACACATTTAGTTTGATCTCATTACATAAATAGAAACTATTCAACTAACAAGCATATCCTGTTACATATTTCAGTGGCTCTATCTGCTTAAATGATAATGCTCCTGAGAAAGATGAAGCCCCATTTCTATGTACTGCACCTGTAAAGGTAATAAGCATGTTTATAGGAGATTCATATTTCATATTTCATATGAATTAGATTATGTATATTACAGGGCAAACAGTTAATTCCAAAGAAAGTACTTCTGAATAAGATTCATCTTTCATATGGAATATGAGGGAAACTATGTACATTAGGGGAAAAACTGTTAATTCAAAAGAAAACGTTTATGCATAAAGTGCATCTAATAAATTTAACATTTCATGTACTTTGCAGTTCCAGTATGCAAATTTTTCAACACACAACTATGCTCACACGGGAAATGGATCTTTGAATATTCTGTTGATCAACCAACGAGCTGACTTTGCCTTCGCATTATTTGCAGGGGGACTTTCTAATGTACACATTTTTGTATAAAATTATTAATTTTGAATTTGTAGAAAGGTTTGCTTTATTATTATTTTTTCCTTGTAAAGTTTTACATCTTGTGCAATGTAGTTCCCTAGTTATCTGAACAGCTTTTTTCCAAATTTGGTAATTTTTTTTCTGTAACATATTTCTATAGCTTCCCTTGCTCAAAATAGTATTTAGACTTGAGGAGAAATTGTACGGACTTTGCATTAAGAAAATGAAAACTTTTTGTGGGCCCAAGTTGCAGCCCATTAGAAATAGCAGCTTCGTTATGCAAGTTTAATATTGTTTGTGCAAGGGGAACAAAATAATGATAACTCAGATTTCCTGTCTTTGGTGAATAACTCCTGCTTTAGTCAGTTTGCAGCCCTGTGGAGTTTTAGAGGAGACAAAATTCTTTCTTGTGGGGTCCGCTCTATGAAAATAGGTATACTGCAGCCTTTAGGAGCTGCCATGCCAAGTTTATTTGGAACAATTTTCTGTCAAACAGCCCATTGTGCCATTCAACTCAGCTATTTGAATATTATATTCAAAAGGAACACAACGAAATCATAGTCTTTGAGAGATTATTTTATATCACTCAAACCAAATTATCTAGTATGCTGATTGATATATTTGAACCAATTACATAGTAATAAGTACATTGCGTCTTGAAGGTTGTTTTGTGGGATCCACACTTGAAAAAGATTAATTGGTATTAGTCTGCCGCAGTTTTAGGGAATATTTTCTGACATTAAAATCTAATTACCAACTGCTGTTTATTATACTATTTACTTGAAGTGAGTGCGGTTTGAAAGAGGAAGATGTGGGTACTTGAAGATAATAGTATAATAATACTATTGCTGCTGTTGAATGTTTGGGCTGTCATACTTCACTTTGGAAGTGGCTAGGAATGTTAATGAATGTTTAACTAGCTGCACTTCTCTTAAAAGAAAGTTGCAGCCAATTTGAGGGAAATCATTGGTACCCGTAGTTAGTATCAATCAATGCTTACATAATTGCTTGGCAGTTATAGAAGTGATATTTTGTATTAATTATAGTTTAATAACGGTTACATAGTTCTGCCAGCGCAGTTTTCCCCCTTTTTGGGCAGCTTACAGACGTTTTACAAACTATAGATCATAAGACATCAGATATGATGTTGTAAACAGTACTATTTATAGTTGTATAGTTGGATCTAAACAAAATTCACAGTTGCTGCTTCGTCTATATATAGCCATATACATCATTAAGTATACAAAATCCAAAACGATGACAATATGTAAATATCAAACTATTGATCATTGCCGCCCCCGCTGTTTGCCTCATTTCCACCCTGGATGTCTTCATCATCAAACAGTTGTGCATTTGACATGGCTTCTTCTGCATCTACATTTACAAGGTCTTCTCCTTGAGGGTTCAACTGTTGTGGACCTCTTTGCCTCCCTAGATCAACTACCTCATCAATTGCTCTTTGGAGTTCATTTAGTGCCCTTCAGAATATTTCAGCTTCATCTCTATGTAAGTGACATGCATGGCTGCACTTCACCTCCTCCTTGTTGATGGTTACCATGCCTACCCTTATAAGCCTCATGAAGTTCAATATTGAGATCTCCAGGTGGAGTGAAACTTGCATAGAAACATTTGTTGGCATTTCAATTCACACCTTTGGAATGCAGATTAGAAATGAACAACTTTGCATAGATAAATTGCTCTTCAAATTAGGAGGGGAAGCTCCTGTTGACGGGTGTTTTATGACCGCACCAACACAGAATAAAGTTTCCAATGGTCACTCTATCCTCTCTTGATCAAAGTATTCCGCATGCTAAGATTGCTAGAAAGATCATACGTTCATATCCAAGGTTCCTTATGCAAGGGGATAGTCTCAGTTGGCTCGATGTGATTTGTTGACGTGTGTTTTATGACAACACCAACACAGAATAAAATGTCCAACGGTCACTCTATTTTCTCTTGATCAACGTATCCCGCATGCTAAGATTGCATGAAAGATCATGCGTTCAACTCCAAGGTTCCTTTTATTGCAAATAGACTCAGTTGGTTGATGTGAATATGCTGGGTATTCCAAGGGGACTTATGTAATTGTTCAACTAAGTGAAGCAGATTTAATATTTTGACTGTGATGCTCTGATATCTAAACTAATCGGGAAAATACTGAATTTAAAGGGAATAGGGATAGGGAGTCTACAATCTATTTCTAAGGGCGGAATGCGAGGACAAAATTTGACAATCTTCAAACCAAACTTTGTTTTGTCTCCCCTTCAGACAACTCTGACAACGTTGGTGCAATCTTCAAAGGATGGATAAGATGTTCAAATTGTGATTCAACATGCGCACTCCGTCATAGCGATGCAAGTGAACACACGAATCACAACAGAAGTTAGGTACTGATATTCCAGTTGACTACGCAGGGCGAACTTGCCATCAGCAAGTCCACTAGTGGTATGGATAAAGGAAGATTTGTCCAAACCAAACGCCACACTCCACAATTAACAACTATTGACATAAAATAGAGTCTACTTTACTCTAATCTACTTGAATTGGAAAGACGAAAAGGTCTCGTCAACTACCCACAATGCAAGATAGAATCACCAATAAATGAAAATCCTTATATTATGAGAGTCTTACACAACATCCTTTTACAAAAACCTTCAAAGGGAAAGCCTTTCTTTCCTTTCCAAACTAAGCTAACTCCTGTTGACGTGCTTTTTATGACAACGCCAGCACAGAATAAAGTTGTCCAACGGTCACTCTATTCTCTCTTGATCAAAGTGTCCCACATGCTAAGATTGCTTGAAAGTTCATGTGATCGACTCCAAGGTTCCTTTTATCGCAAATAGACTCAGTTGGTTGATGTGTTTTGCTGGTTATTTCAAGGGGAATTACGTAGTTGTTCGACTCTGTGAAGCAATTAGGACATGAATGATTTGGCAATATGTTCTGGTATCTAGACTGACTCGGAAAATGCAGAATTTAAAGGGGATAGGGATAGGGATTCTACAAATCTACTTCTAAAGGGTGGAGGACGAGGATCGACTTAAACAATCTTCAAACCAAACTTTGCTTTGTCTCCTTTCGAACAACTCCGACAAAGTTGGTGCAATCTTCAAAGGATGAGAAAAGTGTTCAAACTATGACGCAACATGTTCATACCGTCAATACGACGCATACAAACATATGAACCATAATCGAAGTTAAGTGCTGATACTCCAGTTGACCACGCAAGGCGAACTTACCATCAGTAAGCCCGCTAGTGGTATGGATGAAGAAGATATGCTCAAATCACAACGCCACACTCCACAATTAACAACTACTTGCATGAAATAAAATCTATTTTACTCTATCTACCTTGAATTGGAAAGACTAAATGGCCTTGCTAGCTACTCATAACAAAGAAGAAATCACCAATCAATGAAACTCTTTGTATTATGAAAAGTGTTCACAACAACCTTTTACAAAACTTTCAAAGGAAAGTTTTCTTCCCTCCTCAATCTAAAGCTAACTTCTAAGCTAAATGCCTTCTACTCTCTAGCTCTGATCCAATTCCAATTCTAATCTCTATCTCTAATTCTAATATATTACAAATGAGGGGGGATGCCCCTTTTATAATAAGTCCAATTCAGTGGACGGTTCAGATCAAATTACAATGAAGGGCTCAGATCGAGCCACCTATGCCCTGATTAGGGTTTCTGCCCTAAAAACCGCCACAGAGAGGAGTGGGCAATGAATGCACAGAATATTCTCCACTCCCCTGCAGGAATCATAATGAGCAATTAATGCCCACTACCATCATCAAGAAGATCCTCATCAAGCAGCGCGTTCCCACTGGCCTTCTCCCGGATAGCAAACTCGATCAACCGGGCCAATACTGCTTCAACCTCCTGTGTAGAGATCGGTGGAATATGGTTGAGCTGGAACTCCAAGACTGCTACCGTCTGTCCGTATCTGATGTAAGATTTTCTCCATGTCACCAAGGCGTCCTGGGTATGCTAAATTATACTAGAGAACGTGGAGACATTCTCAAAGTCATCCAGGACAAGTGACCTCGCAGCTGAGAAGAATGGAGGCAGTCTACTTTTCAAGCCATCAGCAGTTATCTCCTCTGGGACTAACTTTCTAGCAAATATGGCTTCTAATGTATTGAGGACTCCCCCCAAGATGTTGCCCATTGCTTTCCTCACTTTAGCTGAATCTGCCCTTGCTGCGTCGTGAAATCCACGGCCTGTGACCACCGAGGAGTACCAACTGGTGAAATCATACCTATCACCTCTCTGAATTACACCTCCATCCACCAAGGTTTCTAGAGGTATATGCATCAAAGCCCCCAAACGAAGTACAGTCTTCGTTTGATAGATGCGAGTATCACCCCAGGCCTGATCTACTATATCCATCCGTGCCAAAATACTTGAGGCCTGTCGATAAGCATCGGCGAGGTCCTCCATGAATTTCCTTGTCTCAGTATGAACACGGCTAACCCACTTGTCCGCCTCCGTTTCCATTTTCTTCAAATCTCTAAGGCAACAACTGACTCCTCGGAAGCTCTGGTGGACGTTCCACTGCTGGGTTTGCTGGTTCACCTGGATGTGCTAGATTTGCACGTATCCTATCAAAGTTTTGTGCTCCTTCTTCAATTTCTTATACTTCCCCTCCGTGCGGAGCAACTGATCCTTCAATGCCTGATAGGAGTTATCGAACTCCTCGATAACTTGGGCTCCCGTAGGACGACCCAACTCTACTGTGGTGATCACATAATTTTCAGGCCTCTCCTCGGTTCGATCACAATCTTCCCTCGGAATAGCCACCTGAAGCGTGCGAGAGCCTGACTCGTCGGTCGAGATCTTTGAAAACTTTCGGGCCCTTTTCTTCTCTGGTGGCGCACTGATCCTCCTAAGGAACTCCTCCATCTCAATGGCCGGATCCGTATCATCCTCGGGTTCTCTCCTCATTCTGTCGGAAAGCCAATCAGGCACTGTCTGCTGTGGATTCAAACCACAACTGTTCTTCTGTTGCCTCCATCTCGTGCACTTCCTCTGTTCTTGCACTGGTTGCTCGGCTCATCCTCCTCTATAAGCTGGGTATCTCCCGACCCTTGGGTCCCCTGTTCTGTGTTTTCTTCTTCTTCCAAAGCCGTGTCCAACATCTGCTGAAAATGGGTGTCGGCCATTGTTTCCTCTTCCTCCTCCTGGTGGCCGCCCCTGGATAGACTGACACTAGCTGATTCCCGGGCGTTGGGCTGATCTACCTCCTCAAGTCCCCGCTCTTCCTCTAATCCTGCCCTCTGATCGGCAAATAATGAAACCACTCTTAAACTCGAAGATTGAGTTTGTGAGTGCACGGGTGATGCTTGTTCTATCCTCAACGGTATCGGTTGGGTTGGCACTTCCACTTGTGCCCTCGATGTCTGAGCAATTTGTTTCCCCTTTTTTACCGATAACGGTCTTGGGTCACCCATCAAGCTATAAGTAAGGGCGATCGACTTGCTCTTGAGTCTGCATACATGTCTGTCGACCCAAGTCCTGGTAAAAGTCATCACCGGGATAGAAAGAGTGTCCAAGTCCATGATCTCTGGCTCGGACCAATCAGGTGGTGGGACAGGAGTATCCCTAACTGACCATAGTCGGGTTGCATGACGTTGACATCCTCCTCCACCTGGTCGGGAACTGGAATAATCTCACATTCTCTAATCAACTTGAGAGGAAGTCTGGAAAACATTCTTCTTCTTATCTCAGCCTCATCCACTGCATTTGCCCAAAAGTCCTCCAGATGAGCTCTGTGCCGGTATTCAACGTTTTGTACCATCCGGATGTTCCTGTAAGGATCGAAATCCTGCCTGCCTGTGTGATATGACAAATGATAAGATTGCAGCTCGTCCTCTGCCTCTCGGGCTGCCTGCAAAGAGGGACACACCTCAATGGAGTTTCCCATGGTGATAGGGAAATCAAGTCCACCCTTCTTTTTCCTTTTCTGAATCTTATCGTAGGCAATCAATTGCCTAGATACCTCAAGCATTACTATGTGATCAGTGGGGTATCGTGGTAACCGATACGGATACGAAGTGAACCCCTGCAGCCTAATATATGTGAATTTCGGGAATTGGATGAGCCAATACCCATATTCCTCATCAGTGTCTGTGCTTCTTTAGATATTCTCTGCTGCGTCCTCTGCTGAAGTGTCCTTGCAATGTGCATTGTGAATGCATCATTTGCCCGTTTATTGTTGCAATGTTAGCTAAATGTAGCTGTGTGCAGGCTTCGTGGATTTTGAATTGACCAGGGGCACAGCCGATTGGCTCTTGTACGAAATCCCTCTGTACTTAGTCATTCTGGCCAACATGTAAATTACATATGAGCTCATGTAGAAAGTCTTCGTCACCTTCAAGCCCCTGAATTGTTCATCGATGTGGTTGCTAATCATCCTAGCCCAATCGACACACTCTTTTCCTTCCAAGATGATCTCGATGAAGTAGAACATCCAAGGTTCGAAAATGTAAGCCTGTGCACTCCCATTTACCCGGCTCAACATCATTATCAAATCACAGTATTCTTGTTTCACGTCCTCGGCAATTATCTGCTTTGGGAGCTTAATGCGGGGTGGCCTCGACTTCTGCATCCAAACTCTGTTGATGACTGCGGTGACTCTTTCGAAAGAGGAAGAGTACATCTTATCCGCCCTCTTATTTGTCCTGTATAACATCTCCTCAGCAGTCGGAATCCCAAATGCCTCTCCGATGGCATCCGGCGTGAAGTTGGCGAGCAGTTTACCATCCGGAGAGACAATCGTCCTACGTTCTGGCTTGTAGTGATTGGCGCACTCCATAATTGTAGTGAGATGGCTGCGAATACGGAGTTAGCTTTGAAAATAAAATTTCTTAGCATAAATTTCTAACTCCAAACCTCGTACTGTATGAAAATCTCTGAGTTTAGAGACAACTCTCAGCAACTGCACTTCTGACTGGTGAAGAAAAAACGCAGCAAGCTAATAACTTTCAGCAATGTAGCTAATTTCTCCAGCACAAATAGTTCGAACCTTGACTTCACTTTGTCAACTTCAGCAGTTAGAGGAATAAAGAGTTGCCAGCAATATGAAATTTCAACTTCCTCAACTTCTCAACGTTTAAACTTCTTCAACACTTCGACTTTCAGTAGCCTGAAAATAAAGATCCCCAGAGAAAAGAAATCCTCTACAACTTCGCAAATCTACAGCGACTTCAACAATCTGGAAATAAAATCTTAGCTCTCCAGTATACAACTTCGAACTTTGCAGCAACTCCACTTTCAGCTCTTTGAGAATTAAATTCTCCAGCAACTCCGGAAAATAACTTCAACCTTCAACTTCGAAGTTGCAGCAACACACTTTCAGCTTTTCGAAAGAAAGAGTCTCGGCAAATGAAAATTTCTCCAGCACTTCGTACTTTCAGCAACTCAACACTCCGAAATAAAATAAACTCTCAAAGAATTTCTCTCCTCAACCACTTCGAAAATATTTCAATCTCTCAAGAACTTCTTCAGCAACTTCAACTTCGAAACAACTGTGAGGAAAAATGAGAGAAGAGATTGTTTAAATAACTCTTCTCGGAGAATCCTGCTAAGTAGTGCTGGGGCTATTTTTAGCACCTTCATCAATTTTCCACTCTCTTCGTTCGGAATCTTCTAATTCAAGCGCAGTAGTGGGCTAGTCGTCAGCCGGTCATTATGGCAGTTGCCATTAATAATGATTCCTTCTTCTTCAAATTTCGAATTTTCCTCTTAGTCTGCCAGTTAACTCTTGGCGATTTAAACAACTCGCGAGAAAAACAATCACTTGAATTCCATTTTAAAATCTCGCAGTGTTTAAATAAATTCAACTCGAAAAAATTCGTGGGAGTTGTAAATATATTTCCAACTTTTAAAATGTCTGTCATTTAAATCCTCGATTTCATAAAATTTGCCTTAGACATTTTAAATTCTCTCATTAAAATGTTCAACTCCGAGTGATTAAAAATTATCTGCGCCTGCTCGAAATAATTCACCCTCTGAGATTTAATTTCCGTTAGGAAAATAATCTAGGCAAAACGAATTTCCTCTGAAAATATTAAAATTTCCCTTAGGAAATTAATTTTAAAATTTCCCAACCCATGGGTGCCTTTTGAACGGGTTCATTTGATTTTTCACTTGACCCATGGAAAATATTTAGTTGCTTCCGCCTTGGAAATAAAACTTCGTCACTGTGTCCACTTCATTTAAATGTCTCTAGAAAATTTTAAAATTCATCAAGCTATCTTTTCATGCCAAGGGCGTGTTTTTCCCCAGTGAAATGTTATTCCATTTAGAAAATATTTCTAACATTTTCTCTACCATAGGCGTATATTTTTGATGAAATATTTATTTCATTTAAAAAAAATTCCTCACTTTACACCTCTGGCGCACTTGACCCCTTGGCATTTATTTTTTTGCGACTTAGAAATTTTCTCCAGTCATCTCACATCTTGGGCGTATTTCACTCAGTGATGTTTTATTTTGCTAGCTTTTACCCTTGCCACGCCTTAGAAACATTTTCAATCAAGGGCGCATTTAGCATGAGCCACTTTCATTTTCCACACTTAGAAAAATTTTAAAAAAAAATCTCCACTTCAACTTGGGCGCATATTCATGTGTCTACTTCTACTCCTCGTGCCTTAGCATCTTATCGCCTCCTGGGCGTATTTTACTCATGCAAGCTTTGATTTCTCACTTAGAAAATTCTCAAACACTTAGAATATCCTTTCAAGGTGAGGGCGCATTTCATAGGTTCTACTTTCATTTCGTTGCCTTAGGAAATTTTCTCCAGCAACCTTGGGCGCATATGGGGTCTTGAGCTTTCATTTTCTTGACTTAGAAATTTTTCCAAGTCCTAGCCACTTTATCTTGCCTTGGGCGCATATGGGTGTGTCTGGTTTTATTTTCAACACTTAGAATTTCTTCAAGCCATGTATCTTCTTGAGGGCGCATTTTGACCTCTCTACTTTCATTTTATGCCTTAGAAGAATTTTGGCCTCCACCATCCTTCTTCATCATGGGCGCATTTGCTAGGCCAAGCTTCCATTTTGACCTTAGGCGTTTTTAGCCTATTCCTTGGGCGCATATTGGGTAGACAACTTTCATCTAGGGGCGCAAATGAGAGGGTGAGCTTTCACTTTCTCTTGAGGGCGCATTTCACCCTTGATACTTTCGTTTGTGTGCCTTAGAATATTTCATCAAGCTCACTCTACACCTTGGTGAGGACGCATTTTCATGGGTGTGCTTTCGTTTTTGCCATGGGCGCATTTCAAGTGCCATGCTTTGATTTTGATGCCTTAGAATAATTTGAAGGCACTTCCAAGGTGGGCGCATTTACATGGGTCTACTTTCATTTTCATGCCTTAGAATATTTTCCATGCCTTTGCCTGCCTTTGTTTACGCATTCTATTTTTAGCGAGTTGTGCTATTTTTAGCAAGTCCCTTGATTTTCAACCTCTAAGGCTCCGTTTTGCCTGAAAATTTCATCAGATGATCTTCTTCACCTTGTGAACCTGTTTTGTCAGTCCTCTGCCCTGACCTGCTATTTATAGCCACCTGCTATTTATAGTAAGTTTGACTTTCTGAGTAGCTCCGTTTTGCCTGAAGTTGCAACGCTTGATCTTGATAGCTTGGTGTTCTGATGCCAACCTCGGGTGCAGACCTGCTATTTATAGCCGTGCCCTGACTTACTAAAAATAGTAAGTTCTCCGACTTTGCTCAAATTTTGCCAACAGGTACCTTGAAGTGTGCTGACATGGGTGGGGTACTTCGTTTCGGCTATTTTTGGATTTTACCCCCCTATAAAAGTGGAAACCCTAATTTGGCTTGTATGTATCCCGAACGGTCTCCGTTTGTCCTCGTTCATTCTGCATGTCGTTCTGCCTGCTGAACTGGAGTGTTGGGGGCGGCTGCCAGAGTGTACCTGCTAAAAATAGAAACTGCCTGAAAAGTGACTCATCCACTGCCGGATGGTTTTGCATGTCATATTGCTCGTGGGATCTCAAAAAACCCAGAAAAACCCAGAAAACTGGTCTGCATGCATGCACTGGCTAAAAATAGTAAGTCCTTAAACTTTGATCTTCTCCGCTTGCAAGTCACACCGTTGTGAAGCTCTCGAAAAACCCATAAAGAAAAACCCGACATGCGTTGAAAAAACACTGCATGCGAACCCTAAAAATAGCCTCCGAAGGCTGACTTCTGAAAGAGGTCGTCTCGGTTTGCATGTTACATCATTGTGAAGGTTTTGGAAAACCCAGAAGGATTCTCCAGACATGCATCTGAAAAGCTGATGTGGAAACCCTGAGAATGGCTCTTGAAGCCTGAACTGCCAAAAATAGCAAGTTGTCTGATCTGGCTCAAAATTTACGTGTAGGCAGCTTGACGTTACCCGGACGCAGTGGAACTGACAGAATTCCAAAATCTCAATAAAATAGTCCCAATAGTAAGTTGCCGGAATACAGTGAAAATTTAGGGGGACTCTGCTGGAAGTCTTCTGACTGCTGTACTAAGCTTAGATTTCAATTTTATAACTCAGTTTGACCTTTAATAAGTCTGAAGGATGAAAACCCTAATTACACAGACTTGACCAATACTTTAACCTGGGTCAAACGACGGGACATCCCCGGAAGGACCAGAGACCAGAGAGAGAGCGAACCAAAGCCAAAAGACCAGAATGGAGCAAAAATTTAGGGGGTCCCCATCTTGATGGGGTGATGTGTGAAAAAGGTCACAACAACTCCTAGCTCTGCTCACTAAATGCCTTCTCTACTCTCTAGCTCAACTCTATCTCTGATTTTTGTCTAACTCTAATAATTTTACTAATGAGGGGGGATACCCCTTTTATATCAAGCCCAGTCAGTGGACGACTTAGATTCAAATACAATGGAAGGCCCAGATCGAGCCACCTAAGCCTTGATTAGGGTTCTAGCCCTAAAAACCGCCACTGAGAGAAGTGGGGCAATGAATGTGCCGGAGATTCTCCACTTCTCATCAGGAACCACTATCTGCAATCAATGCACATCATCTCTTTCTAGAAGATCATCATCCAGAAGGGCGTTTCCTTTCTCCTTTTCGCTGGCTGCAAACCTAATGAACCTGGCCAATATTGCCTCAACTTCCTGATCTGAAATGGGTGGAATGTGATCCAATTGAAACTCTAACATTGTAATTGTTTGCCCATGCCGGGTACAAGATTTCTTCCAGGCAACAAGGGTGTCCTGGGTGTTCTGAATAATGCTGGAGAACGTAGAAGTGTTCTCAAAATCATCCTGGGTGAAGGTCTTCACCTCAGAAAAGAATGGTGCTAACCTGTTCCTCAAACCATCCGCAGTCACCTCTTCAGAAGTCAGCCTCCTGGCAAAGATTGCCTCCAATGTATTGAGGACCCCATCAAAGATATTTGTCATGGCCTTTCTGACCTTGACAGAATTTGTCTGTGATGCATCGTAGAACCCTCGGCCCGTGACCACTAAAGAGTACCATCCGGCGAAGTCATATCTATCCCCCTCTTGAATCACACCTCCCTCAACCAAAATCTGCAGAGGTATGCTCATCAAAGCCCCTAAACGAAGAACAACTCTCGTTTGATAGATACGAGCCTCACCCCAAGCATGGTTGATGGCATCCATTCTTGCCATAAGATCGAAGGCTTGCCGATAGGCATGTGCAAGGTCCTCCATAAACTTCTTTGTTTTAGCACGAACGTTGGCAACCCACTTGTCTGCCTGTTGTGCCATTCTTTTCAAATCTTCTAAGCCATTGATTGATTCTCTGGAAAATTCAGCTGGAAGCTGAATCGCAGGATTTTCTTGCCCACAAGGACGGGACAAGTGTTGTACATAGCCAATCAATATTTTGTGCTCTACCTTCAACTTCTTATATTTTCCCTCGATATAGGACAATCTATCCTTGAGTGCTTGATACGAATTATCACACTCCTCGACTACCTGTGCTCCAGTAGAGCGACCAAGTTCCATAGTTGTAATCACATAGTTTTGTGGAATGGCCTCATCCTGATCACACTCCACCCTAGGCACTGCCACATGCAAAGTTCGAGAGCCATCCTCATCTGTTGAGATCTTAGAGAAATGCCTAGCCTTCTTCTTTGTTGTAGGTGTGCTGATCCTTTGCAACAACTCCTCCATTTCAGCTGTAGGATTAGTCTCATCTACAGGATCACGTCTCATCCTGTCCCTTAGCCATTCTGGCATCTCCTGTCGCATATCTGATATAACAAAAGGCTACTCAACCTCGGCCTCTACCTCATGAACTTCCTCCTTGCCTTCATTCCGACGAGGCTCATCATCATCAATTGGCTCAGTATCTCCTAAGCTCTGGGCATCCTGATCTGAAGTAGCATCGTCCTTGAGAGCTGCCTCAATCTCCTACTGAAACTAAGTATCCGTGGCCATCCCCTCATCTGTCTCTTGCTGATTTTCTTCCTAATTCTCTTCCTGAGGCATGTTGATGCTTTGGGAAACTGACTCCCTACGGGGTGGCTGACTTGCCACTTGCACTACCTGCTCTGCATGTAATCTTTCTCTCTGATCCGCAAATAGTGACACTTCCTGCAAACTCGAAAAATGTGCCTGTGATGGTGTATGTGCGGATTCCTCAACTCTCAGAGGCTCAGGTCGAACTGGCTCTTTTCCTCTTGGCTCTGGAGTTTTATCAACCTGCCTTCTCTGTCTAGCTGTTGGCAATTTGTGATCTCCCATCAAATTGTATGTGAGGGGAATTGATCTTCTCTTAAGTCGGCTGACATGCCTCTCTACCCAACTCTGTGTCAATGTTAAGACTGGGATACAAAGTGTATCCAAGTTGGTAATCTCCGGTTCTGACCAATCTGGGAGTGGTAAAGGCGTATCCCTCACTGTTTCGTAATCAGCCTGTACAACATTTATATCTTCTTCGATTTGATCTGGCATTGGGACAATCTCGCACTCCCTGATCATCACCAATGGTATCTGAGAAAACATTCTCCTCTTAATCTCGATTTCATCCACTGCACTTGCCCAAAAGTCTTCAGTTTGTGCCTTGTGTCTGAACTCTTCTGACAATATCCATCTAATGTTCCTGTGGGGATCGTAGTGCTGCCTATTAGTATGGTAGGAAAGGTGGAAGAATTGGAGCTCGTTCTCTACCTCCCTTGCTGCTTGTAGTGATGGGCAAATTTCGTCAGAATTCCCCATGGTAATTGGGAATCCAAGTCCACCTTTCTTCTTCTTCTTTTGAATCTTATCATAGGCAATAAGTTGCCTAGATATCTCCAGCATCACTATTCTGTTCATGGGATACCGAGGCAATCTATAAGGATAAGAGGAAAATCCTTGCAACCTTATGTAGGTAAACTTCGGAAATTGGATAAACCAACACCCGAACTTCTCAATCAGCTCCTGTGCTTCTCTAGATATTCTATGGTGGGTCTTTTGCTCTAAGGTCCTCGTTATGTGCATGGTGAAGGTGTCATTGACTCTCTTGTAGTTGGTGGTGCTTGTCAAATGCAACTGCGGACAAGCCTCATGTATTATAAACTGATGGGAGCCACACCCAATTGGTTCCTTATATGAAATCCCCATGTATTTCGTCATTCGAGCCAGCATGTAGACAATGTAGGAGTTCATGTGAAACGTTTTTGTTCTCCTCAAACCACGGAGCTGCTCATGTAGATTGTCACTGATCATCAGTGCCCAGTCCACGTAATCCTTGCCTTCCAGCACCAATTTGACATAATAAAACATCCAAGGTTCAAAGATGAATGCTTGGGGGCATCCTCCAACTCTGCTTAGCATCATTATTAAGTCACAAAATTCCCGTCTCAAATCTTTTGAGATTATCTGCTTGGGCAATTTTGTGCGAGTTGGCTTGGGCTTGTTCATCCACCTGGTATTGATTAAATCAGCACACTGGTCAAATGTGGATGAGTACATCTTTTCAGCGCTTTCCCTTGTTTTATAAATCACCTTCTTATGGACTGGTATTCCAAATGCTTCTCCAATTGCCTCCGATGTAAGGTTGACCAAAATCTTGCCATCTAGCGAAGTGATCGTCCTTTGCTCTGTGTTGTAGTGGTTGGCACATTCCATGATTAGCTCTGGACACCGGATGGCTGGAGGAAAACTAGCAACTGCATACAGTCTGCTCCTGACGATATTATGTGAAGTAACTAATGGGTGATGGCCTGCAGTCCCCATTATGCTTCTCCTGAATGTCTCTAAGTTGAATGAGCCAATGTTCGTGTCGCTAAGTTTGCCCAACCTTGAAGAAAATTTTGATTCCGGCAGGAAGGACTTGCTCAATTTCTTAATCACCGCCTGTCTTGATGTGTTTGCCCTTGCAGACTCAGCGTGGTTCCCTCTGCCTGCAACTCTTCTGCTTCATTCAGCCATTCTGTAAAAAGGCAAGAGAGTCATTAGAAAACAAGATTTTATAAAATAAAATATCACTTTTGAGGGTGTCAACTGATTTTTAAATAAAAAGGCCGCAACACTTTGCCACTTTGAGCGACAAACCTCAACTACACCTGTCTATTTTAATGTTTTAGAAGTTTCTCTGGTTGCAGCAACACAGTGTTAGATGCTTGGAAATGTTTGCTTGCAGCAACTCGCCCTCAGCAGATTTGAAACTTCTTCTTTTAAGTTCACACTTCTCTTTCTGACTTTGCACTTTCAGCAACTCAATTTCTTTTCTTAAATTCGTGCTTCAGCGACTTTGAACTTTAAACTTTGCAAAGCCACACCCTTGTCAACACAACACCTCGGCTTGCAAACTCGTATTTCTCAAGAACTCAAGTTTCTTTCTCAAATTCGTACTTCAGCCTTCAGCAACTTGAGACCTCTCTTTGCAACTTCGCACTTCTTCAGTAGTTCAAGAAGCTTCTATGTCTGTAGACTCCTACTTCAGCAAGTCAACTTGAGACTCCAAAAGTTTGCACTTCAGTAATTGAGAAGCTTCTTCTCAAATCGCACCTTTCAGCAAATCCACACCTTCACTCAAATTCGAAAATTTTCAGCCACTTCAAACTTCTTTCTCAAATTCGCACTTTAGCCTCAGAGAATGTTTTGCACTTAGCAATTTGTGAGAAGAATGAAAAGGATTCAAAATCTTATAGCCAAGTCGAAATCCAGTAGAGGCTATACTTAGCACATTTTTGAATTCCCTTTCCCCCTCTTTGGCTAGTTGCAACACTTGTCATCCGGAGCATTGGAATCTCGAGCTTCTAGAATTTCGAAATTTCATCACTCCTGCATAGGCCTGCTTCATCATATTTGCTTTTTTAAAATATTAAATCAATCACTTCTTTGAAAATTTTTAATTTATCTGGCTAAGTCATTTTTGGTGTTCCGGCAAAATTACTCCATTTATCCAGTTCGATCCTCAAGCAAAAACATATTTCGTGAAGAGACATTCTCCACATTTGCCTTAGAGAAATTTCTTGAATTTGCCTTAGGAAATTATCAAAGCAAGCACCGGGCAAAATTCTCTGTTAAAATGACATGAGCGAGGTGTGCAGTAAGTTTAAATCATCTCTGAATTGCAAACGTTCAATACCCAGAAGAAAACTCGCTTCAGAACTCGTCGTTTTCATGTGTATCCAGATGAAGGGGTACATTTAATTTTTATTATTTTGAAATAATAAAATGGCTAAGGTTCATTTATTTTCATTCTGGAAGTCTTCCACACCTACAATCCTCAATTTCTCTGCCTTGGCACTCTCTGTGATTTTCCTGAGAATTTCTCTTGTCTGACCTTGGGTGTGCTTCATCTTGTTCTTGAAAAAAATTCCAACTTCACCCCTGCCTTGGGCGTATTTTATTTTTCCTTGTAATATGCCTTAGACAAATTAATTTTAAATCACCCATGAAGGGCACATTTCATCTTATGCTTCAACAATTTTACCTTAGGAAATTTTATCCTCTACTTCACAACAAGGGCGCATACCACATAGGCCACTTCCATTCCTAGGCGCATTTGAGGGGTGGTGAAGGAATTTTCACGCCTTTGTGAGTTCTCATCTCCCTTGGGCGCATTTTGCATGGTCGGCTTCCATATGAGGGTACATTTCATGTGCCATGAGGGAAACTCCCTTTACCTTAGCGCATTTTCCCCTTTACCCCCTCGTTTTTACCTTATGTGGCCACCTTGGGCGCATGTGCCATGGGTAGGAGGAGCTTGTGGGCGCATTTGAAGGGGTGGGGAGGAATTTCCCACTCCTTAGTGACTTTTCATCTCCCTTGGGCGCATTTGAGCATGGCCCCTTCCACTCTTGAGCGCATTTCTCCTAATCATCTTCCAAGTGAGGGCGCATATGGGGTAGCATGAAGGAATTTCCATGCCTTAGCATTTTTTTTGCCATGCCTTCACTCTTTGTGGGTGCATTTGACCCATGCTCAAGGAATTCTTGGGCGCATTTTACCTAGTGTGAAGGAATTTTCACACTTAGAGAATTTTCTAACCTCTACACCTCTCCTGGGCGCATTCCATTTGCCTTCATGCCCGTTTTTACCTATGAATTTCCAACGCCCTAGCCATGCCTTGGCTTTCTAATTTAGCAAATTCGGAGAAATTAGGGTTTGCATGCATTTTTCCTTGTTTTGAGCTGGAGCAGGCATGGCTGTGCTTCTACTGACCTTGCCACCTTATTCATACCCTCTGATTACACTGATGTGCTATTTTTAGCCATTTGCCATTTTTAGCAAACCCTAGAATAGATCAATCTTTGTAGCTCCGTTTGTTCTGAAATTCGCTTCAATTGTCCTTGATGTTGTGAGTGACCTGTTCACACCTGCCTCTAGCACAGACGTGTTATTTATAGCCATGAGGTGACTTACTAAAAATAGTAAGTATTCAGATCGTGCTCAAATTTTTCCAGTAGGCAGCCTGAAAGATGTTGATCCCGGTGGCGTGCTTCGCTTTGACAACTTTGCATTCCATTCCATCTATTTTTAGGTATAGCATTGGGAACCCTAATCCTGACTTGCATGTGCTCCAGACTGTTTCCACTTGGCTTGATGTCTGTTGCATGTCATTTGCTTGCTGGACTGAAGTGTTGGGTAGCTGTTGGAGTGAAACTGCTATTTATAGTAAGTGTCCGGAGAGTGATCTATCTGATGTCGGATGAGTTTGCATGTCATAGTGCCTGTGGGATCTCAAAAAACCCAGAAAAATTGGTCAACATGCAGGCATTGGCTAAAAATAGTAAGTCCCTGAAAACTGACTCATTCTGCTTGCATGTCATATTACTGCGAAGCTCTCGTAAAACCCATAAGGAATTTCCAGACATGCACTGAAAATTACTGCATGCAAACCCTAAAAGTAGCCTGGAAAGGCTGTACCATTGAAAGTCACCATCTCGATTTGCATGTTATACCATTGCGAAGGTCTTGAAAAACCCAGATCGATCCTTCAATCATGCATTGGAAAATCATATGTTTAAAACCTGAAAATAGCCTCCGAAGGCTGAACTGCTAAAAATAGCAAGTTATCTAAATCCGTTCAAATTTCATGTGTAGGCTCCCTGAAGCCGCCTAGATGTGCTAAAGTTGGGTCATCGGTCTATCACTACCTATGATGAGTTCACCAATAGGCTCATAGAGAGATTTGAGAAAAAAGATCCTGAAGTGCATTTCCGAGATTTGGCACAGCTTAGGCAACATGGCATAGTTGATGCCTACATAGCTGAGTTTCAGAGACTTTCAGTCATGGTCACAGGAGTTACTGAGAGGCGATTGGTGATCCTATTCAGTGAAGGATTGATGGAACCACTCAAGGGTTGGATTAAAGCTTTTGATCCACCCTCCCTATAGGAGGCAATGAAGAAAGCAAGAAACATGGAGTGGGCTACTCCTAAAGCAAAGTTTCAACCCAAGCCATCATTTCACAAAAGGGATAAAGGGAAAAGACCTTATCATAAGGAGTTCCAACAGCATAAACCTCATGTTACAAGATTGGATCCAGAGACACTTAACGAACTCAGAAGAAAGGGGTTATGTTTCCGGTGTAGAGAAAAATGGTCCCAAGACCATGTTTGCCCAAAAGGGGGCAAATTTCATCAAATTGAATACTATTCAGCTGAAGAAAGTAATTCTGATTCTTCAGACCAGCAGTCTGATTTTGGTGACAGCGAAAGGGAAAGAGCTCCAAAAGAGTCTGAAGACGAAAAGGGAAGTGGAGGTACTTTGGCTCAACTTTCAAGCTTTCAAAAGAATGAATCCTTCAAAATTCGAGGGATGATTAAGGGGCAGCGAATAGTTGCTTTGATTGACACTCGAGCAACGCATAACTTCATTGATGAAGTTGTGGTGGCGAAGAAGGGGCTGCAAACAAAAGAGTTTGAAGGCTTCAAGGTTATGGTTGCTAATGGGTTTCACATCTCATGCACCAAGAAGATCTCAAACATGACTATGCAATTGGGAAACTATGAAGTCAAGGACGACTTCTATGTAGTCAGCATTGGAGATATGAATGCCGTTCTAGGCATTCAATGGCTGCGTTGACTCGGGGAGATCTCTCTAAATCTGCAAACCATGGAGCTCAAGTTTCAATCCGATGGGAAGAAGGTAGTGCTAAGAGGAATGTCCAATGGTGGTCCTCGGATTGTGTCATTCAAGAGAATGGCAAGGCTGATTCGTAATGATCAAGTTGAATGGGCTGCAGAATGTATGATTCTTCCTACTAGTCCGGTTGAAGCAAAGAGAGACTATCCTGTTGATATTCAGTCTGTACTCACAAAAAGGAGCAAGGTGTTTGCTGATTTACCTCCCGGACCACCTCCTGAATGGGGTTCGGAGCATTTCATAGAGCTCAACGAAGGAGCTAAACCAGTTATTACAACTCCATATCGGTACCCTAAGAAGCAGAAGGACGAGATTGAGAAAAATATTCAGGAACTCTTGGAGATGGGCTTCATTCATCCAAGCAAGAGTCCCTTCGCTTCAGCAATTGTTCTTTTGAAGAAGAAGGATGGTACCATTCGCATGTGTGTGGACTATCGTGCTTTGAATCAAAGCACCATCAAAAATCGATACCCCATTCCGAGGATAGATGAGCTCATTGATGAGTTACATGGGGCCAAGTTCTTTTCAAAGATCAATTTGAGATCAGGCTACTACCAGATTCGGATGAGAGGATCTGATGTTGAGAAGATAGCATTTAGATGCCACTATGGCCACTTCGATTTTCTAGTCATGCCTTTTGGGTTGACTAATGCTCCTGCTACCTTCTAGTCTTGTATGAACAGAGTCTTTCAGAAGCAGTTGAGGAAGTGTGTATTGATATTTTTTGATGACATTCTGATCTTTAGCAAGACATGGGAAGAACATCTCAAGCACTTGGAGGAAGTGCTTAGCATCCTAGAATCAGAGAGATTGTTTGCCAAGGAATCCAAATGTGAATTTGGTATGAAGGAGCTACTTTATCCTGGTCATATAATTAGTGCTGAAGGAGTTAGGGTTTATCCTGAGAAGATCAAAGCAATGGTTGATTGGCCACCTCCTGAGAATTTGACTTAGTTGAAAGGATTCTTGGGTCTTTGTGGATTTTACAGAAGATTTGTGAAGGGCTACTCGCAGAATGTTGCTCCTCTTATCGACCTCACAAAAAAGGGGGCTTTTTGTTGGTCAGAAAAGGCCCAAACTACTTTTGATAAGTTGAAGAGGATCATGAGCTCTTGTCTGGTTTTAGCTATTCCATACTTTTCCAAGCCTTTCGAGCTACAGTGTGATGCATCCGATGAAGGGGTTGGGACTGTTTTGATGCAAGACAAACATTCCATTGTGTTTGAAAGTAGAAAATTGAGAGGTGCTGAAAGGACCTACTCCATCTACGACAAGGAAATGCTTGCCATTATGCATGCATTAGTTAAGTTCAGACAGTATCTGGTGGGGAGCAAGTTTGTGGTCAAGACTGATCACAATAGTCTCAAGCACTTCATGCATCAGAAAGATTTGAAAGAGAGGCAACAAAAGTGGGTGAGTAAGCTTCAAGCTTACGATTTCGACATTGAATATGTCAAAGGTAAAAACAACATTGTGGCCGATGCTCTATCTAGGAGATCTCATTTGAGTTCATTATGTGAACTTATTGCTGATTGGAGGAACATGTTGCTTGCTGATTATGCCAAAAATCAGTTTGCAACCAGCATCTTTGAGGGAGCTTTTCATGACGAACGGTACAGAGTGGTTGAAGGGCTGATACACTACAAGGGTAGAATCTTTTTGGTGGCTGATTCTAAGCTCAAAAAGAAGATTTTGTTGACATTTCATGACATTCCACTTGCTGGTCATCAAGGGTTCTTCAAGACATATAGGCAGATTCGGGAAAGATTTTCCTGAAGGGGCTGAAAGGGGAAGTTCAACGCTACATTTAGGAGTGTCCCACTTGTCAAATGAACAAGAATGAGCATACTCTACCTGCTAGTCTATTGCAACCTCCTATTCCCAATCAAAAATGGGAAAGCATATTGATGGACTTCATCACGGGGTTGCCCAAGGTCCAAGGGAAAGACTGTATCTATGTTGTAGTGGACAGACTAACAAAATTTGCTCATTTCTTCGCCATTATCAGCTCTTTTTCAGCAGCCCAATTTGCAGATCTGTTTTTTTATGAGGTGTTTAGGTTACATGGGTTGCCAAAAAACATTGTGAGTGATAGGGACAACAAGTTCCTAAGCACTTTTTGGCAAAAGATCTTTAGAATGAGTGGTACAGTGCTTACTCCAAGCACTAGTTATCACCCCCAAACCGATGGACAAATTGAGATAGTGAACAAATGGTTGGAAGGATATTTGAGAAACTATGTTTCGGAGCAGCAAAGAGCATGGGTGAAATGGCTTCACATAGGAGAGTATTGTTATAATTCTACCTTCCACATGTCAATAAGGATGTCTCCTTTCTTGGCTCTTTACGGTTATGAAGCTCCGAGCTTTGCTGATTTGGTGTTTGGTGATAGCAAAGCCCCTCAAGCCAAGGATTTGTTGCAGCAGAGCCAAGATATCTTGAAAACATTGAAGAACAATCTGCAGATTGCACAGAATCAGCAGAAGATGTACGCTGATCAGCGGCGTGTTGAGCGCTCTTTTGAGGTTGGAGATATGGTTTATCTTCGACTACAGCCTTACAGACAATCTACTCTCAAGAAGAGTGGAGCTGAGAAGCTCAAACCTCGTTTCTATGGGCCGTTCGAGGTTATCAAAAAGGTGGGAGCAGTAGCTTATGAGTTGGAGCTACCCTCGAATAGCAGAGTACACAATGTCTTCCACGTGTCTCGCCTCAAGAAGGCACTCAAACACAATGTTGTTGCTTCATCACAGTTGCCACCTTTGGATGAAGAAGGACAGTTAGTTTTGATTCTAAAAGAGATTCTTGATTCCAGAGAGCGTTCTTTGAGAAAAAGGACAATCAAAGAATACTTGGTGAAGTGGAAGAACTTGTCTATGGAGGATGCGACTTGGGAGAATGATGAGATTCTGCAACATCCAGGTTTGCGACTGCTTGAGGACAAGCAATCTTGGGGAGGGCGGACTGTAATGTCCCCTTCTCGAGCATGATCTTTTCAGTTGACCGTTGGCCTATTCCGTAGACCCGTAGGCTACTCGGAAGGTGAAATTAGGGTTTCGTGTTTTGGAGGTTGCTATTGCTCGTGAATGGATGATTTAATGGCGGATTCTTTTTGGGTTTTTAGAGAGCTTCGCAGTGGTGTATTTTTCTTGGCATTTTGAGCACCTTCAGGAATTTACTATTTTTAGTAAATTCTATTTCTGGCAGTGGTCCTTTCGTTCTCGGCACAGTTGGCTTTCCTCTTCAGTTGACTCAGTTGGTTTGTTCAATTTTGGCCTTGGGATGCATTTGTGGTGAGATAAGTTCATTTCATTTAAACAATGTCATATTTTAATGTTATAATACCCCTTGGCCTAGTCTCATAACTTAAAGTTATGTTAAAAGGTGGTGTTTAAAGGGTGGCACCTCATTGAGGTAATTTATATATTTATTAAGGTCAAAGTGGAGCTTTAAGTTGGACGCATATTTTGAAGAGATGGATTTCAAAGAAAAGTCGAAATGAAGCCTTGAAGAAAAGTGATGCCATTCTTGGAGGGAAAAGGATTAGGGTTTCTAGAAGCTTCGGGAGGGGTCTTCACAAAGTTATAAAAGGAAGTCTTGGGTCTTCATTTTGGTATTCGATATCTTGAGTATTGTTAAGCTGCCAAAATGGTTGCTGGACTGCTTCGAGGAATGAATGCCTCCTAGCCTTGGCTCGACTTCATGCTTGATAGATAGCATCTAGTTGAGGATTTAGTTAGTTTGTGAGAGATTTTTTGTAGTGAGGTTTGCCTTGTTGCATTGTCTGCTTGTAGTTCTGATTTACTGTATTTTATATCAGATTCTGGAGTTGTTTCAGTGTAGCTGCATGTGGTTTTTACTCATAAGTCAAAAAATACAAAAATAATTGTTCTGAGTATTTTGTTTATCTCTCTGTCTATGAGGGGCGACCCTTCCTGCTTATTCTCAAATTTTTTGAAGATGCTTTTGATTTTATTTAAGAAAATCGCCCTTCCTTGAGGGCCGTACCATCTGGGGGCTGCCTTGAAATTTGTGCATAAAATATTGAGGGTCTTTGGGTTTGTTTTCATGATTCAATATGGGGCGCCATCATCTGAGAGTCAGTTTGCATCTGGTTTGAGGTCTTTAGGCTGAGTATAGAGTGAGTTATGAGCATTTCAATAAGATCCAATGTTGCTGGTTAAGTATTTTCAGTTCTAGGTCAGTCATATCAGTTTGCTAAATATCAGTCTTGGGGTTGGGTTTGAGTGAGAACTCATTGTGTGCATCAAGGAGACGTTCTACTACATCACAGCAGTAATAGACTTTCTTATTTAATGATGTTGATCAGCATTCTTTAATTATTGTAAGCTGAATAGTAGTACTGTAAGCAATCTTGCTTCTTCATTCTATACTTTATCGTAATATGTAGCATCTCCGTCATATGGTAGCTCCAATTCCTTTTCGGTTTGGAAAGCACATTCTTGACGTCGAGTTAATTCAGCATAATAGTTGGTAGGGACCCTCTGATCACATGCTCATCGTTCTCCGACGCATTCTTGGTTAGAGTTCTTTGTATTAGCATTGCATTAAGACCCTCTGACCATATGCTCGTTGTCATCCGGCGCATTCTTGGTTAGAGTTCCTTTATCAACACTGCATTGAGATCCTTTGACCATATGTTCACACCTTGCCCAACTTGGGATGCTGGTGTACATTCTTGGTTAGAGTTGAATTCTGCATCATTTGGTTTACATAATAACCCTAACGATTGTGTATTGCTTTGCTCGTTGTAATTGCAAAATTGAAAAAATTGGCTCGGTATATTTCATGAATCCACAAGGGAAAACACATCGAGACAGGCAATGATAAAGAAATTGAGCAAATCCTTCTGTTGACGTGTTTTTTATGACGACATCAACACAGAATAAAAATGCCCAACGGTCATTCTATTCTCTCTTGATCAAAGTATTCCGCATGCTAAGATTGCGTGAAAGTTCATGCGTTCAACTCCAAGGTTCCTTTAACGCGAATAGACTCAGTTGGCTAATGTGTATATGCTGGGTATCCAAGGGCACTTACGTAGTTGTTCAATTTTGTGAAGCAGTTAGGACATGAATGATTTGACAATATTGCTCTGATTCCTAAATTAATCGGGAAATACTGAATTAAAGGGATAGGGATAGGAATTCTACGGATCTACTTCTAAAGGGTGGAGGACGAGGATCGACTTAAACAATCTTCAAACCAAACTTTGCTTTGTCTCCTTTCGGACAACTCTGACAAAGTTGGTGCAATCTTCAAAGGATGAGAAAGGTGTTCAAATCATGACACAACATGTTCATACCATCACTACGATGCATACGGACATATGAGCCACAATTGAAGTTAAGTGCCAATACTCCAGTTGACCACGCAAGGCAAACTTACCATCAGTAAGCCTGCTAGTGGTATGGATGAAAGAAGATGTGCTCAAATCGGAACGCCACACTCCACAATTAACAACTATTTGCATATAACAAAGTCTACTTTACTCTATCTACTTGAATTGGAAAGACGAACAAGCCTTGCTAATCTACTCACAATAGAAGATAGAACCACCAAACAATGATAAATCTTTATATTATGAGAGTGTTCACAACAACGTCTTACAAAGTCCTCAATGGAAAACCTCCTTTCCTCCTCAATCTAAGCTAACTTCTAAGCTAAATGTTATATGCCTTCTATTCTCTAGCTCAACTCTATCTCTGATTCAATTCTAGTTCTAATCTAATAGATTACAAATGAGGGGGGATGCCCCTTTTATAGTTAGCCCATTTCAATGGATGGTTCCGATTCAATTACAATAAAGGGCTCAAATCGAGCCACCTATGCCCTAATTAGGGTTTCTGCCCTAAAAACCGCCACTGAGGGGAGTGGGGCAATAAATGCACAAAATATTCTCCACTCCCCTGCAGGAACCATAATGAGAAATTAATGCCCACTATCTTCTTCTAGAAGATCTTCATCAAGCAGCGCGTTCCCACTGTCCTGTTCTCGGACTGCAAACTCGATCAATCGGGCCAATACCGCCTCAACCTCCTGGGCAGAAATCGGTGGAATATGGTTGAGCTGGAACTCCAAGACCGCTACCATCTGACCGTGCCGAGTGTAAGACTTCTTCCATGCCACCAAGGCGTCCTGGGTATTCTGGATTATATTGGAGAAAGTGGAGACATTCTCAAAGTCATCCAGGACAAGCGACCTCGCAGCTGAGAAGAATGGAGCCAGTTTGTCTTTCAAGCCATCAACAGTTATTTCCTCTGGGGCCAACTTTCTAGCAAATATGGCTTCTAATGTATTAAGGACTCCCTCCAAGATGTTACCCATTGCTTTCCTCACTCTGGCTGAATCTGCCCTTGCTGCATCGTGAAATCCATGGCCTGTGACCACCGAGGAGTACCAACTGGTGAAATCATACCTGTCACCATCCCGAATCACACCTCCATCCACCAAAGTTTGTAGAGGTATATGCATCAAAGCCCCCAAACGAAGTACAGTCTTTGTCTGATAGATGCGGGTATCGCCCCAAGCCCGATCCACCATGTCAATCCTTGCCAAAATACTTGAGGCCTGCTGATAAGCATTTGTGAGGTCCTCCATGAATTTCCTTGTCTCAGTACGAACATGGCTAACCCACTTGTCCGTTTCCGTTTCCATCTTCTTTAAATTCTCTAAGCCAACAACTGACTCCCTCGGAAGCTCTGGTGGACGTTCTACTATTGGGTTTGCTGGTTCACCTAGACGTGCTAGACTCTGCACATATCCTATCAAGGTTTTGTGCTCCTTCTTCAATTTCTTATACTTCCCCTCTGTGCGGAGCAACTGATCCTTCAATGCCTCATAGGAGTTATCGAACTCCTCAACAATTTGCGCTCCCGTAGGACGACCCAACTCTACGGTGGTGATCACAGAATTTTTAGGCCTCTCCTCGGTTCGATCACAATCCTCTCTCGGAACAACCACCAGAAGCGTGCGAGAGCCTGACTCATCAGTCGAGATCTTTGAAAACTTCGTGGCCCTCTTCTTTTCTGGTGGCGCACTGATCCTCCTAAGGAACTCCTCCATCTTGATGGCTGGATCCGTATCATCCTCGGGTTCTCTTCTCATTTTGTCCGAAAGCCAATCCGGCACCGTCTGCTACAGATTGCAAATGACAAGGGGTTGCTCCTCCGTTGCCTCCACCTCGTGCACTTCTTCTCTTCTCGCACCGTTCTGCTCGGGCTCATCATCTTCCACGAGCTGCGTATCTCCTGACCCTTGGGTCCCTTGTTCTGTGTTTTTCTCTTCCTCCAATGTCATGTCCAACATCCGTTGGAAACGAGTGTCAGCCACTATTTCCTCTTCTTCCTCTTGTCGGCCAGCCCTGGATGCACTGACGCTTATACTATCTGATTCTCGGATGTTGGGTTGATCCACCTCCTCAAGCTCCCGCTCTTCACCCAATCCTGCCCTCTGATCAGCAAATAATGAAATCACTCTCAAACTCGAAGACTGAGTTTGTGAGTGCATAGGTGATGCTTGTTCCATCCTCAACGGTATCGGCTGGGTTGGTACTTCTACTTGTGCTTCCGGTGTTTGAGCAACCTGTTTTCCCCTTCTCACCGATAGCGGCCTTGGGTCACCCATCAAGCTATAAGTAAGGGCGATCGATCTGCTCTTAAGTCTGCATACATGTCTATCGACCCAAGCCCTTGTGAAAGTCAACATTGGAATAGAGAGCGTGTCCAAGTCCATGATTTCTGGCTCGGACCAATCAGGTGGTGGGACCGAAGTATCCCTGACTGAACCATAGTCGGGTTGCATAACGTTGACATCCTCTTCCACCTGGTCGGGAACTGGAATGATCTCACATTCCCTGATCAATTTGAGGGGAAGCCTGGAAAACATCCTTTTCCTTATCTCAACCTCATCAACAACATTTGCCCAAAAGTCTTCAATGTGGGCCTTGTGTCGGTACTCGACGTTCTGTATCATTCGGATGTTTCTGTACGGATCAAAATCCTGTCTGCCTGTGTGATACGACAGATGATAGAATTGCAGCTCATCCTCTGCCTCTCGAGCTGCCTGCAAGGAGGGACACACCTCAGTGGAATTTCCCATGGCAATAGGAAAGTCAAGTCCACCCTTCTTCTTCTTTTTTTGAATCTTATCATAGGCGATCAACTGCCTAGATATTTCCAGCATTATAATGTGATCGGTGGGGTACCTTGGTAGCCGGTATGGATACGAAGTGAACCCCTACAGCCTAATGTAAGTGAATTTCGAAAATTGGATGAGCCAATATCCGTATTCTTCGATCAATGCTTGTGCCTCTTTGGATATTCTTTGCTGCGTTCTCCGTTGAAGGGTCCTCGTGATGTGCATGGTGAATGCATCATTAGCCCGTTTGTAACTGGCAGGGTTAGCTAGATGCAACTGTGTGCAGGCCTCATGGATTTTGAGCTGATCAGGTGCACAGCCTATTGGCTCCTTGTATGTAATCCCTCGATACTTGGTCATTCTTGCTAGCATATATATCACATACGAGGTCATGTAAAAGGTTTTCGTCCCCCTCAGGCTCTTGAACTGCTCATCTATATTATAACTGATCATTCTTGCCCAGTCAACACATTCCTTTCCCTCCAATATGATCTCGATGAAGTAGAACATCCAAGGCTCGAAGAAGTAGGCTTGTGCACTCCCATTTATTCGGCTCAGCATCATCATCAAGTCGCAGTATTCCTGTTTCACATCTTCGGCAATTATCTGCTTTGGGAGTTTAGTGCGAGGTGGCTTTGGCTTTTGCATCCAAACTCTGTTGATGACCGCAGCAACCCTCTCGAAGGAGGTGGAGTACATTTTATCCGCCCTCTCCTTTGATCTGTAGAGCATATTTTCGGCAGCAGGAATCCCAAATGCCTCTCTGATGGCATCTGGCATGTGCCGTGACTGATGGTTGATGCCCTCCCAGTTCGTACATCCTAGACTTGAGTGCATTTAGATTAAATGATCCGAGGTTGGTGTCACTTAACCCTGCCAACTTTGAAACAATTGCCGATTTTGGGAGAAATGACTTGGCGAGCCTTTTGATCTTTGCCTGCCGGGATGAGCTAACCTTGGATAATGATGTTGAGCAGGGTTGGAGGATGCCCCCAAGCGTTCATCTTTGAACCTTGGATGTTTTATTATGTCAACCTGGTGCTGGAAGGCAAGGATTACGTGGACTGGGCACTGATGATTAGTGACAACATACATGAGCAACTTCGTGGTTTGAAGAGAACAAAAACATTTTACATGAGCTCCTATATTATCTACATGCTGGCCTGAATGAAAAAGTGTAGGGGAATTTCATATAAGGAACGAATCGGGTATGGTTCCCATCAGTTCAGAATACATGAAGCTTGTCCGCAGTTGCATTTGACAAGCACCACCAACTACAGAAGGGTCAATGACGCCTTCACCATGCACATAATGAGGGCCTTGCAGCAAAGGACTCACCACAAAATATCTAGAGAGGCACAGGAGCTGATTGAGAAGTTCGGATGTTGGTTTATCTAGTTTCCGAAGTTCACCTACATAAGGCTGCAAGGATTTTCCTCTTATCCTTGCAAATTGCCCCGGTATCCCACGAACAAAATAGTGATGCTGGAGATATCTAGGCAACTTATTGCCTATGATAAGATTCAAAAGAAGAAGAAGAAAGGTGGACTTGGATTCCCAATTACCATGGGGAATTCTGACGAAATCTGCCCATCACTACAAGCAGCAAGGGAGGCAGAAAACGAACTGCAATTCTTCCACCTTTCCTACCATACCAGCAGACAACACTATGATCCCCACAAAAACATTAGATGGATATTGTCCGAAGAGTTCAGGCACAAAGCACAGATTGAAGACTTTTGGGCAAGTGCAGTGGATGAGATCGAGGTTAGGAGGAGAATGTTTTCTCGGATACCGTTGGTGATGATCAAGGAATGTGAGATTGTCCCAATGCTAGATCAAATTGAAGAGGATATAAATGTTGTACAAGTTGATTACGAAACAGTGAGGGACACTCCTTTACCACTCCCGGATTAGTTAGAACCGGAGATTACTGACTTGGATACACTTTGTATCCCAATCTTAACATTCACACGGAGTTGGGTAGAGTGGCATGTGAGCTGACTCAAGGGCAGATCAATTCCCCTCACATACAATTTGATGGGAGATCACAGATCACCAACAGCTAGATAGAGAAGGCAGGTTGATCACACCCTAGAGCCACGAGGAAAAGAGCCAGTTCAGCCTGAGCCTCTAAGAGTTGAGGAATCCGTGCATACACCATCATGGGAAAAATCTTCGAGTTTGTAGGAAGTGTGACTGTTTTCTGATCAAAGAGAAAGGTTGAATGCAGAGCAGGCAGTGCAAGTGGCAAGTCAGCCACCTCGTAGAGAGTCATTGGGCCAAAGCATCAACATGCCTAGGGAAGAAAACCAACAGGAGACAAATGAGGGGACGGCCACCAATACTCAGTTTCAGCAGGAGATTGAGGCGGCTCTCGAGAATGATGCTACTTCAGATCAAGATGCCCAAAGCTCGGTTGATACTGAGGCAATTTTTGATGATGAGCCTTGTCGGAATGAAGGCAGGGAGGAAGTTCATGAGGTAGAGGCCGAGGTTGAGCAACCTTTTGTTATCTCAGATATGCGGCAGGAGGTTCCAGAATGGCTAAGGGACAGGATGAAACATGATCTTGTGGACGAGACTGATCCTGCAGCTGAGATGGAGGAATTATTGAGGAGGATCAGTGCACCTCCAACGAAGAAGAAGGCCAGGAAGTTCTTCAAAATATCAGCGGATGAGGATGGCTCTCGAAAGTTGCATGTGGCAGTGCCTAGAGTGGAGTGTGATCAGGATGAGGCCATTCCCGAAAACTATGTGATTACAACTATGGAACTTGGCCACCCTACTGGAGCACAGGTAGTTGAGGAGTGCGGTAATTCGTATCAGGCACTCAAGGATAGATTGTCCTATATTGAGGGCAAGAATAAGAAATTGAAGGTAGAGCACAAAAAACTGATTGGCTATGTACAACACTTGTCCCGTCCTTGTGGGCAAGAAAATCCAGCGATTGAGCTTCTAGCTGAACTTTCCAGAGAGTCAATCAGGGGCTTAGAGGACTTGAAAAGAATGGCACAACAGGCAGACAAATGGGTTGCCAACGTTCGTGTCGAAACAGGAAATTTTATGGAGGATCTTGCACATGCCTATCGGCAAGCCTCTGATATTATGGCAAGAATGGATGCGGTTAACCATGCTTGGGGTGAAGCTCGTATCTATTAGACAAGAGTTGTTCTCCGTTTAGGGGCTTTGATGAGCACACCTCTACAAATTTTGGTTGAGGGAGGTGTGATTCAGGAGGGAGATAGATATGACTTCGCCGAATGGTACTCTTCAGTGGTCACAAGTCGAGGATTCTACAATGCATCACAGACGGATTCGGTTAGGGTTAGAAAGGCCATGACAAACATCTTGGATGGGGTCCTCAATACGTTGGAGGGAATCTTTGCTAGGAGGCTGACTTCTAAAGAGGTGACTGCAGATGGTTTCAGGAACAAATTAACACCATTATTTTTTGAGGTGAAGACCTTCACCCAGGATGATTTGGAGAACACTTCTACGTTCTTCAGTATTATACAGAACACCCAGGATGCCCTTGTTTCTTGGAAGAAATCTTGAGCACGGCATGGGAAAACCGTTATAGTGTTAGAGTTTCAATTGGATCACATTCCTCCCATTTCGGATTAGGAAGTTGAGGCAGTGTTGGCCAAATTCATAAAGTTTGCAGCCAACGAAAAGGAGAAAGGAAACGCCCTTCTGGATGATGATCTTCTAGAAGGGGACGATGTGCATTGATGGCAGATAGTGGTTCTTGATGAGGAGTGGAGAATCTCCAGCGCATTCAATGTCCCATTCCCCTCAGTGACGGTTTTTAGGGCTAGAACCCTAATCAGGGCTTAGGTGGCTCAATCTGGGCCTTCCATTGTATTTGAATCTAAGCCGTCCACTAGACTGGGCTTGATATAAAAGGGGTATCCCCCCTCATTTGTAATCTATTAGATATTAGATCAGAGATAGAGTTGAGCTAGAGAGTAGAGAAGGCATATAGTGATTAGCTTAGAAGTTTGCTTAGATTGAGGAGGGAAGAAAACTTTCCTTTGAAAGTTTTGTAAACGGTTGTTGTGAACACTTTTCATGATATAAAGAGTTTCATTGCTTGGTGATTTCTTCTTTTGTTATGAGCAGCTAGCAAGGCCTTTTCATCTTTCCAATTCAAAGTAGATTAGAGTAGAGTAGACTTTGTTTTATGCAAGTAGTTGATAATTGTGGAGTGTGGCATTTGGTTTGGACGAATCTTCTTTTATCCATACCACTAGTGGGCTTGCTGATGGTAAGTCTGCCCTGCGTGGTCAACTGGAATATAAGTACCTAACTTCGGTTGTGATTCGTGTGTTCAGTTGCATCGTTGTGATGGGGTGCGTATGTTGAATCATAATTTGAATATCTTACTCATCCTTTGAAGATTGCACCAACTTTGTTAGAGTTGTCCGAAGGGGAGGCGAAACAAAGTCTGGTTTGAAGATTTCTTAAGTTAATCCTCACATTCCACCCTTTAGAAATAGATTGTAGAATCCCTACCCCCGTTATCCTTTTAAATTCAACATTTCTCGGTTAGTTTAGAAATCAAAGCATCACCGTCAAATCTTTCATCTGCTTGACGAAATCGAACAATTACGTAAGTCCCCTTGGAATACCGAACATATTCACATCAACCAACTGAGTCTATTCGCAATAAAAGGAACCTTGGAGTTGAACGCACGATCTTTCATGCAATCTTAGCATGCGGGATACTTTGATCAAGAGAGAATAGAGTGACCGTTGGACATTTTATTCTGTGTTGGTGTTGTCATAAAACACACGTCAATAGGTATGAGGAGGAATTTCTCATACTTAGAAACTTTTGATGCCGGCCTTCATGCCTTGGGCACATTTCATACTTCCTCCTGTTAGTTTCCATTTGTGTTTTTGAACACCTCAGCCACCTTTGCCATCTATTTTTAGTAAATTCTGGAGGTATGTGTCCCTTCATGGCCCTTTACCTATTCTGAACCTGGAGTTGGCATGATATGCTTCTTATGGCCTTGCTACCCTATTTATACTTAATGACCGAGCTTATCTGCTATTTATAGCCCTCCTGCTATTTTTATCAAACCCTAAATTGCCTGACTTCTAGAGCTTTGTTTGATTTGAAATTTGCTCCACATGAACTTGATGACTCAAGTGCCCTGTTCACACCTGCCCCTCGTGTTGACCTACTATTTATAGCCCTATTCTGGAGATGACTCACTATAAATAGTAAGTGCTCGGATTGCGCCCAAATTTTACCAGTAGATTGCCTGAAGAATGTTGATCGTAGTGGGATACCTTTGTTTTCAGAGATTTTGGCTTTTTACCCCTCTTTTTAGGCACCAAAGTAAGAAACCCTAATCTGACTTGCATGTGCCTCAAATGACCTCCGTTTGACTCTGTTTCTGCTGCATGTCGCTCTGTTTGTGAAATTGGAGCATCGGGAGCTGCCCAAAGTGTGCCTGCTAAAAATAGTAAATGCCTGAAAAGTGATCAATCAGCTGCCAGACGAATTTGCATGTTAAACTACTCGAGGGATCTCAAAAAGCCTAGAAAAACCTAGAAAATTGGTCCACATGCGGGCACTGGCTAAAAATAGTAAGTCCCTGAAAAATGATCCATTTTGTTTGCATGTCATATCACTGCAAAGATCTCGAATAACCCATGAGGAATATTTTGACATGCATTGAAAAAGCATGCATGCAAACCCTTAAAATAACGTTCATTCCTGAACTATCATGTTATATCATTGCGAAGGTCTATAAAAACCCAAAAATATTCTCCAGACGTGCATTGAAAAAGCACACATGCAAACCCTGAAAATGGCCCTTGAAGCCCAAATTGCTAAAAATAGCAAGTTGTCCAATTCTGCTCAGATTTTGCATGCAAGTTCGTGGAGGTACCCTAGATGTGATGGATCAATCAAAATTCCAAAAATCCTCACAAAGAGACCCCAAATAGCGTACTTAAAAAAATAGAAAGTTGTCAGAACTCAGTGGAAATTTAGTGGGACTCTGCCTGAAGTATCATGATTGTAGTATTAAGCTCATATTTCACTTTGATAACTCAGTTTGACTTTCAATAAGCCTGAAGAATGAAAACCCTAGTTTCATAGACTTAGCCAACATTTCAACCTAGGTCAAACGATGGGACATCCCCAGAAGGACAAAAAACCAGAGAGAGAGAGAGAGACGCAAAACAACCCAAAGTCAAAGCCAAAAGACTAGAATGGAGCAAAATTTAGGGGGTCCCCATTTGCTTGGGGTGATGTGTGAAAAAGGTCACAACAGCTCCCTCTTTTCTATGGATTATGAAAAGGAAAGAATACTGAACTATTGCCAATTTTTTTGTTCTCAGCTAAGAGCACAAGGTATTTAAACACTTTGCGTCGTAGCTGAGGTTTTGTCTTTTCCAGAACTTCAAGTACAACTAGGCCTAAACTAAAGATGCTTCTAACAACTCAAGTAAACTCAGAGCTTAAGAGTTAGAAGTAAACGAGGAATGCTTTAACATAGAAACTTAAATAAACTCACTTCCAGAACACACTTGAAGACTCATTGTACTTTAAGATGTAAGATAAAACAAAGGTTATATAAGCAAAACACAGAAGACAAAATTTGAGGCAGTAGATCAAAGAAAAGTAGGCATGAGATTTCCTTCCTCAAATTTCCAATTAAAGTTACACTTCTAGGACAACAGATTTGTAGCAATGACAGGTTTACAATTTAGTGATCAAACTAGATTAAACTTGACACATATTAAACTTTAACTGAACAATAATTTGCAGCAAAACAGGCTTGCAAACTTGCTCTTACACAAAGAACGACACTGAATAACTATTGGCATTTCAATTTGCACCTTTGGAGTGCGTATTGGAAATGGACAAGTATGCACAGATAAATTGCTCTTCAAATTAGGAGGGAAGCTCCCTTTTTTGCTGATTATGCGTTAAGCGAAATGTAAACTAAGTTCCTATCTTTTTAACTCGGCTGAGAGCAGAAGGTTTATAAAAATCTATGTGTTGCAGCCGAGGTTTTCTCTGGTTTCGTAATCTCAACTACAATTAGGCCTAATTTAGAACTCTTCTATCTCCTTAGGTAAATTCAGAGCGAGAGGATTTAGAAGTAACTAGAAATGATTTGGGTAACTTAGACAAACTTGTTCTCAAAATGCATCTGAAGGCTCATTGCTCTTTTAGATGTACGCTGAAATAAAGTTTATGAAAGTAAAAAATCAAATGATAAGCTAAATCTTAGGATTCCCTTGAAGGCTCATTGCTCTTTCGATGTGTAGGCTAAAATGAAGATTATGAAGAACAAGACATCAAATGATAAACTAAATCTTAGGATTCCCTTGAAGGCTCATTGCTCTTTCCGAGGTGTAGGCTGAAATATAGATTATAAGAAACAACATTAAACGATAAACTTAAATCTCCAAATTCCCTCGAAAGCTCATTGCTCTTTTTGAGGTATAGATTGAAACAAAGATTATATAAACAACAAATATTGAAAGATCTTTGAAACTTTGGATCAAAGGCTCATTGCTCTTTTGATTTATCTTCTCAAACTCAATCAATGATTACACGTTTTGGGACAGCAAATTGTATGAAAGAGGACAATCATACAACATACGATCAACCAAAATATACTGGGCAAAGGGTGAACACAAGTACATGAACAACAAGAAGGCTAACAAAAATAGCTTAGCGTTTTGTTATCACAAGTATGGTTAAAAAAGTAATGAGCAAGGGTTGCTCTTATTTATACACTCAAAGGAGTAGGGAACCCTAAAGTCTCTTTGAGTTAACAAACAGTTCTTGCCAATCTGCAAGATTTATTCCTATGTCTAAATAAAGGTAACTTAACAATTAACTGGAAAGACTACTTCAGTTTACTGATTCTAAACTAAATAGAACTCCATTGTATAGAAGGTGTCTCCAAAAATAGACATGCACGAAAGGTGGGACAACAAGTTAACTACTGTGTCAAATGCTATCTTTGGAAAAGGTGGGACGTCCTAATTGGTAGATCACACCTCAACCACTTGATTTATCATCTCCTCCAACTATTGTTAACTGTTTTGCACTCAGATAACTAATACTCCTCAACACGATGTGATGTCGCCACAACATCTCTTTGCCGCTTGTGATATGATACTGTAACCGGCATCCCTTTTCAGCTGCATCATCAAACTTTGTTGATATGGCTGCAATTTGAGTCAACTTGTAGTCAACAGGATCACCATTAAACGTAGATGCACCCATAGTTCTAAATGTAGAAGACCAATTGTTGGTCTGATAAGAACCCGCTAACACCACAGGCACCACAGGCTGGCAGGATTACAACTTTGATACCATTGTGATGAGCCCAACTAGCTCCTTCTGAAACCCCTGTAGTTTTGCTTATCTTTTTGTGTTTTTTTAGTTTTTTAGAGAGTTTCTAGACAGAAGTAGAAGGGCTGATTTCATAAAATTGCTCATAAAACTCAAATCTGAGCAGAAATTGACAAAATGAAAGTACAAAAGGTATTAAATAACTGTAACAAAGAGATTACATATGATAGACATACTCGAAATGCTCCAGATTATTTAATTAAGAAAATATTCCAATTTGCTAGCCAAAAATGGTGAAAATTGATAAATTCCAGTGTAGAAGGCTACAAAATAAAATCTCCAGCCCAAAAACTGAGGCAAATGGATTGTAGTAGCTAGACGCCAAAGGAGAAGATGAAAAACCCTTAAGAAAGAAGGTGTTTCTCCTCAAAAATTCAAACGCCCTTGATAGAAGAGCCACGCAGTTCAAGAAGAAATCATGTCCTCAGCAAGGAAGGTATGGCCATGAAACTGGAGTGTCCACAAGATGAAGAATGACGCCAATCTCTCAAACCCTCTTGTATTTTATTGAAAATTACTGATTACTACACTGAAAATCCTGATTAAGCACTATAGAAACTCCTGAATTGAAGCTCCCGTTGTTGCAATCATTCAACTGATCTTTCACAGTCTCACAATCACAAATCTGTGAAGAATTGCCGCTCTCCAAAGATAAATCTCCTGAAACCCTTGTCTCAAAGAAACCAAGCTCAACCAAAGCCAAAGAGAAAATATCAAATAGTCAAAAGATGAGTTCGATTTTTCCTTTGGTTGCTTATAAGACCCCAAAATGGCACGCATCCTTAAAAGTGATGCCACTTTCATTTAAAAAATACATTTTACTGTATTTTACACTTTTCAATAGTCAATAATTAAATAAGTGGGCGCCCCTTTCCATAAAGTGTTTTTAAATTTCACTTAAATAAAATTAAGTGAATACTTTATTGTAAAGTCAAGTCAACTTTATAATATTCCGTCAAATAAAGTTAAAACACTTTAATTTCACTAAAATATTAATATCTGGCTCATAACTTGTAGTATTGACGTGCCATCAGAAGCTATCAATCACTGAACTAGCAAGGCCTGCTGTGAGCCAATCACTGAACTCAAAGCATGGAAACGACAAAACCCACCAAATAAGGCCACTGACCCTCTAACCAAATCCTGTCAGCCTACAAGGGTCCGAGAGATAGGCTAACTCAACATGCTACTGAACTAAGCTTTAATGGGGACATTAATATCTTCCCTCCCCGAAATTGCTTGTCCGCAAGCAATCTCTCATCGAAAAACTCAAAGCCACAAAACCACCAGAGCCACCAGGATCCCATAGGTAGAACTGTGAAATGTTCCCAATCCATTCTTGCAACACCATCACTAAGACCTGCCAAACTGAATCATACTCAATCGCAAGTGCCGTAAGAACATGAGCATTACTTGGAAGCAACTTTGAAAACTGACAATGATTGCTTCCAAACCATACGCAAGATAAGATGTCATACAAATCATCTAATCCATGCGCAACTAAATAGTGCATCCGCCAAATATCATGTACATGAGAATCGAAAGTGAAACTGTGAACACTCCTTACCATGTACACACTATGAAACTCCTCAACGAGCCCTGTCTGAAATCTTGATGTACTCAAAGAATCCTAGATACTATGATCCTGAAATTTATTGTCAATAGATGGATTTTCTGATTTGTTCTCCATGGTCTGATTAAAAAAAACTGACTTGTTGTGGCATGAATCTACAACACAAAATGCATCAGTAATACCCAAACCTTGAGTATCTGCCTTTGACAACTCCATGGAACCATCGCCCTCATGTGAAGTAGTTGTTGTCTCATGTTGATGCAAAAGAATGTCACTACTGTCCAAAAAATCTGAACTGTTATGGCTTGTTTTTTCCATGCATCCTCCATGTTTGACACTCATATCTTGCCTTCCAACAATAGAAATCTCTTCTACAACATTTTCCTCATGTGCCATAACTTTTGAATCATGTTGATGCTCAAAAGAATGACTTCTGTCATAAAAATCAGAATTGTTATCATAGCTAATAACAACTTTTTGAGCATTGTAAGTATCAAAATTCTCTTCTTTCTTTTCTTCTTTCCTTCTCACAACTTCTTCGTCTTCTTCTTCTGGTCCACCCAAGAACTGATTGAAAGCGAGAACATCTCGGATTTTCTTAGGAAGAGATTGATATTCATTAAACCTAGTACAGATATAGTCATTAAACGTAGATGCACCCATAGTTCTAAATGTAGAAGACCAACTGTTGGTCTGATAAGCACCCGCTAACACCACAGGCTGGCAGGATTACAACTCTAATACCACCGTGATGAGCCCAACTGGCTCCTTCTGATACCCCTGTAGTTTTGTTTATCTTTTTGTGTTTTTTTAGTTTTTTAGAGAAAGTTTCTAGACAGAAGTAGAAGGGCTGATTTCATACAATTGCTCATAAAACTCAAATCTGAGCAGAAATTGACAAAATGAAAGTGCAAAAGGTATTAAATAACCATAACAAAGAGATTACATATGATAGACATACCTGAAATGCTCCAAATTATTTAATTAAGAAAATATTCTAGTTTGCCAGCCAAGAATGGTGAAAATTGATAAATTCCAGTGTAGAAGGCTAAAAAATAAAATCTCCAACCCGAAAATTGAGGCAAATGGATTGTAGTAGCTAGACGCCAAAGGAGAAGATGAAAAACCCTCAAGAAAGAAGGCGTTTCTCCTCAAAACTTCAAACGCCCTTGATAGAAGAGCCACACACTTCAAGAAGAAATCATGTCCTCAGCAAGGAAGGTACAACCATGAAGTTGGAGTGTCCACCAGATGAAGAATGACGCCAATCTCTCAAACCCTCTTGTATTTTACTGAAAACTAATGATTATTGCACAAAAAATCCTGATTAAGCACTGTAGAAACTCCGCAATCATTCAACCGATCTTTCACAGTCTCACAATCACAGATCTGTGAAGAATTGCCGCTCTCCAAAGATAAATCTTCTGAAACCCTTGTCTCAGAGAAACCAAGCTCAACCAAAGCCAAAGAGAAAATATCAAATAGCCAAAGATGAGTTCGATTTTTCCTTTGGTTGCTTATTATTCCCCAAAATGGCACGCATCCCTAAAAGTGATGCCACTTTCATTTAAAAAATACATTTGAATTTTTTTTACACTTTTCAATAGTCATTAAATAAGTGGGCGCCCCTTTCCATAAAGTGTTTTTAAATTTCACTTAAATAAAATTAAGTGAATACTTTATTGTAAAGTCAAGTCAACTTTATAATATTTCGTCAAATAAAATTAAAACACTTTAATTTCACTAAAATATTAATATTTGGCTCATAACTTGTAGTATTGACGTGCCATCAGAAGCTATCAATCACTGAACTAGCAAGGCCTGCTGTGAGCCAATCACTGAACTCAAAGCATGGAAATGACAAAACCCACTAAATAAGGCCACTAACCCTCTAACCAAATCCTGTCAGCCTACAAGGGTCCAAGAGATAGGCTAACTCAACATGCTACTGAACTGAGCTATAATGGGGACATTAAAGGGTCTTATCCACAGACGAAGCCTCAACAAATAGTCGAGCCCAAGAAAATACAGCGAAAGGGATTTTTGAAGAGAAATGTTGTAAAAGCATATATCATGGCCGCGGCCAATAAATGGAAATCTCTGTGAATTTAAAAAAGAAGAAGAAAAGATACAAGTTTTGCTCGCCTACGGAGGACAATGGTTACTCATGAAGGAAACAAGTCAAACAGGAAGCAAAGAAATACCCAGAAGTTCGTGACAGCCATTAGTGCAAAGTTTTACAGAGAAAAGAAGTACTCAAGGAATACAATAGAACTCACAACCATGGCGGCCTCATGAACAGAAAAGTAAATAAAAAGACATGGAAGGGTTCTGATGGGTCGAACCTAGAATTGTTGTAAGATGCCCAGTTTTAGGAAAAAGCAATGCCCAGATACAGGTTTGAAATAGAGTGCAAAGGCAATCTCAATGGGATAAAAAGCAAAAGAGTTTTCGAGTACAGTACATTGGAAGAAAGCCACTGCTAGGGTTTCATATCCTTCATGAGAGTGGGTCAAGCCATAGCAAAATACAGGAAAAAATATATAGTTTTACTCATGATGGTTCGAGCTCAAGGAAGAAGAAATTAGAGATAGCTTACCTCAGTTTCTGAGTTAGGAAAACACGTCTAAAGCCCTCCAAGCGAAATATGTTCAGGTGCTTGGGATGAAGATCCATGGCGGCTTGATAAAACACAGAGAATAAAGGCACACAAAAAATCGGACATAAAGCATACTGGCCGCAGCCTTATGGCTTTCTTTTGCCTTCAGGAACAATGGTAAAAGCTGAAATAATGTCAAGAATCAGTTTACCGCTGTCTTAGAACAGTGACTCGACCATTTTGGAGATGAAAGCTGAAGAATCACGAAGTTTTGAACCACAAACAATTATTCACCATGCCAGCACTCGGGAGAATCAAATACCCATGAGAAATAGTATAGAAGTCGCAGCCAAGAGGGAAATAAAACTTTCAAAAATGGTGTCTGGTTACCAAACTAGCAACTGTAATGACTTACACTGCCTTTTCTTGAGATAATGTTCCAAAAGATCGACCAGAACAAGCAGAAAATGGTGGAGATTCAAAAACCCTAGTGATGGTGGCGCAACATGGTAAAACTCCCAAAACAATGCAAAGTGAACTATGAAATAGTTTAGGGTGTTTTGATACTTTGTTTAGGGTTTCAGACCCTAATTCGACCAAAGTCATGAGATTTTTATCACATTTTATTCAAAGTATTATCCATTTATCAATGTCAAGGTCATGGACAATGTAAAGTGAATACTAGTAGGTTTTAGAGAGATTATTAAAGGTTATTATTTCGTTAACCTCTAATGTAATGCTTGTATTATACAATGTAAAGCTAGTTAATTTAATGATGAATTATAAGTCATTTAGTTAATTAAGCTATTATAAAATGCAAGCATAAAATATTAGGTAAAGTGGAGTTCTTGTTCACATGGGCGGATTGACACAAACAAGGTGGCTTTCGCATGCTTGGGCCCACCTTTTGTGGGATTTTTAGTTCAGTTTGGGTACTCCATGTTTCAGTTATAACTTGACAGTGAGTTTGGACCATCATGCACTCATTTTTGCATGGGTTTGAGCCTCTTTTTCAAGTTTTTTTGCTCAGGCTCGTAATTTTCCTTGGAGTTATCAACTTCTCACTGAAATTGACTTTTAGTTCCATTTCCATGCCTTTTTGAAGGCCTTTTGTATATATTGGAAAAACTTAGTTGTTTTTTCCGGTTCTTGTTTTTCTCCTTTGCATTTTGCAAAGTGAATTATTTGTAACTCAACTTATTTCGGATTAATACAGCAGTAGGTTTACAGTTCAATTAGTGTGTTTTTTGCAGAAAAACTCCTTTCATTACTATCATTTTAGAATTTGCCTTCAAGTTTTCAAGCATTATTGTTATGTAGGATTGATCGAAGAGTTATTGTGTTTGCAATTTTTTGAAACCTTTAAATACTTCTGTCTCCTTCATGAATTTTTGTATGCATCCTAGTTCAAATTCACTGGTTAAACATTGTGCAAATCAATGATCAAACAGTTTAGTTGTGGGAATCATATTTTCCTTCTAAATTTGTTTCTTTGAAGCCTTTGTTTGAAACATTTAAGTGTTTAAACTATTAGATCAGGTTGTGCAAAATGAAAATAGTGAGTAATCATTTTGTGAGTTAAGTCTGCATATTGGATTCTTCGGTGCATCACCATAGTTAAGATTTACAGTTCTGCATTTAATTTTAGTCTTTCTCCTTTTTCCCAAAAAATTACTCAGTTATTAATCAAGAAATCATATAGGAACCAGCCTAGAATCTGGAGGTCTAATTCCTTATAGGGTACCCGCAACCTGGAATTAGTTCCCATGTTTCAACAGATTGCTGAATTTCAACATTCGAGCATTCGGGTGCAATCTGTTTGACAACAGCAACACAGACAAATTCGATCAAAGTTAGAAAAGCTATGACGAATATTTTTGATGGAGTCCTCAATACGTTGGAGGCTATCTTTGCCAGGAGGCTGACTTTTGAGGAGATAACGGCATATGGTTTGAAAGGTAGATTGGCACCTTTATTTTCTGAGGTGAAGACCTTTGTTCAGGATGATTTTGAGAACACCTCCACCTTCTCTAGCATTGTTTAGAATACCCAAGATGCTCTAGTTGCCTGGAAGAAATCTTGTGCTCAGCATGGGCAAACGGTTACAATGCTGGAGTTTCAATTGGATCACATCCCGCCTATTTCAGATCGACAGGTTGAAGTGGTGCTAACCAGGTTCATTGACTTTGTAGCTAGGGAAAAGGAAAAAGGAAATGCCCTTCTGGATGATGATCTTCTAGAAGAAGATGATATGCATTGATTACTTGTAGGGGTTCCCGCAAAGGAGTGGAGAATCTTTTTTGCTCATTTATTACCCCACTACTCTTTGTGGCCGTTTTTAGGGCAGAGCCTTGATCAAGGCATATGTGGCTCAATCTGAGCCCTTCATTGTATTTGAATCTGAGTTTTCCACTAGATTGAGCTAGATATAAAAGGGGCATCCCCCCTCATTTGTAAAATATTAGAATTAGAAGTTAGATTGAGAATTGAGCTAGAGAGTAGAGAAGGCATATAGTGAATAGCTTAGAAGTCAGCTTAGATTGAGGAGGAAAGAAAGATTTCCCTTTGAAGGTATTTTAAAAAGTTGTTGTGAACACTCTCATGATATAAAGAATTTTCATTGATTGGTGATTTCTTCTTTAGTTGTGAGCAGCTAGCAAGGCTTTTTCGTCTGTCCAATTCAAGTAGATTAGAGTAAAGTAAATTTTATTTCATGCAAATATTTGATAGTAGTGGAATACGTTGTTTGGTTTGAGCAAGTTTCATTCATCCATACCACTGGCGGGCTCACTGACGGTGGGTTCGCCTTGCGTGGTCGACTGGAGTATATTTGCACTTAACTTCAATTGTGATTTTTGTGTTCGTATGCATCGTTGTGATGGTACTTGCATGTCGGGTCATAATTTGAATATCTTTCATCATCCTTTGAAGATTGCACCGGCTCTGTAGAAGTTGTCTGAAGGGAGGCAAAGTAGAATCTGATTTGAAGCTTGCTGAAATTGATCCTTGTATCCCGCATTTAGGAGTAGACAATAGAATCTCTATCCTTATCCCCTTTAATTTCAGTATTTTCTTGGCTAGTTTAGGAACCTGAGCATCATTGACAAATTACTCATGTCTTGAATCTGGTTCAAGTTGAACAATTGTGTCAGTTCCCTTGGAATAACCAGCAAAATCACATTGAGCCAACTGAGACTATCCCCTTGCATAAGGAACCTTGGAGTTGAACGTATGATCTTTCTAGCAATCTTAGCATGCAAAATACTTTTATCAAGAGAGGATAGAGTATTCATTGGGAAACTTTATTTTGTGTTGGTGTAGTCATAAAACACCCATCAACAGGACTTAAAGATCATTTTTCCAATACAACATTACACCTGGGTGTCAAACATAGTTCCTGTACGCAAAAAGAACGGTGAAATCAGAATTTGTGTAGATTTCAAGAATTTGAATCAATCGACCCTGAAGGACAATTACTTCTTACCGATCATGGAGCATACTTTGCACATGGTCATCGCTTCATAAATGCTATCATTAATTGATGCTTTTCGGGATACAATCAGATTGCAGTGGCAGAGGAGGATCAGATCAAAACAGCTTTCATGACCCAGTGGGGAACATTTGCTTATGAGAGGATGCCTTTGGCCTCATCAATGCTGGTGCGAATTTTGAAAGAGCCATGGATCTGGTTTTTGGGGATCTTAAGAATAAAATCATAGTCGTCTACCTTGACGACCTTACCGTTTTTCAGACAAGCAGTAGGACCACTTTTCACATCTTGTGAAAGTGTTCAAAAGATGTAGGTACCACAAGATCTCATTGAATCCTAAGAAGTCTATCTTTGCAATGATGGAGGGCAAGTTACTTGACCACATCGTTTCCAAAGAGAGGACTAGGATTGACCCAAATCGGGTGGATTCAATCAATCAAGAACTTGTCTCTTCCAACGAATAAAACACAAGTGTATTCCTTTTTTGGTAAAGTCAACTTTATCAGAAGGTTTGTTCTTGATTTCTCGGAGTTGACAAAGGAGATATCAACCATGATGAAAAAGATGTACTCTTTCATATGGACAGAAGGCAAGCAAGCTTTCACCAAAATAAAAGAAGCCATCGCTAACGCACCGGTGCTTGTCAGTCCTAACTTTGAGAAGGATTTCATTATTTACTATTATGCATCGGAGCACACTCTGTTTGCCATACTAACACATAAATTAAATGAAGAAGGAGAATCTCTGATAGCTTTCATGAGCAACAACTTTAAGGATAGTGAATCACACTATTCTCAAATTGAGAAAAATGTGTATGTTGTCATCAGAGCTATTAAAAAACTTCAAATTCTATATCTTGAATTCTCACACAATGGTGTTTGTCACCGATCCAATGGTTAAAAGTGTGCTGACTCAATAGGAGATGGGCATGAAAAGAGGAAACTGGATTGCTAAAGTTCAAGAATATGATCTTGAGATTAAGCCGACCAAGCTCGTTCATGGGAAAGGTCTTTGTCAATTATTGGTAGAAGATGGAGATCAAAATTACCAAGTCAATGGTGAAATTGAACCTGAACTTGAGATTGAAGAGGACCTTCCTTTGGTCCTACTACTTGATTCTGCGGAGGAATGGTACATTGCACTATGATATTATTCAACTTATGGAGAATGTCCATGTCACATGGACAAACAACAGAAGAGAACCTCGAAGCTGAAAGCACAAAACTTTGTTCTTATCAATAATGTTCTATACAAGCATGGCCTTGATGAAACTTTTCTATTATGCATCGGAAGGGACCAACAATAGAGATTGTTGGAAGCATTTCATAGTCAAGCATACGGTGGTCACTTCTCATCAAGAGTCACTGCATTCAAGATCTTGTGAGCATAGTTCTATTGGGAAACTATGTTCCGCAACGCATATGAATGGGTGTACAGACGTTAGATATTTCAAAAATTTGCTGGCAAAGTCAAATTGGCATCCCTTCCACTCAGGCCAGTAACCATTGATGCTCCATTTCAAAAATGGGGTATGGATTTTGTAAGTCCCATCAACCCACGTTCTAGCAAGGGGCACATCTATGTCCTTATAGCAACAAATTATTTCACAAAATGGGTTGAGGCCGTTCCTACCAAGCGGGCTACCTCAGAAGTCATTTGCGACTTTTTGAAAGAAATTATCATTTCATGCTTCAGGGTACTGTTGACGTGTTTTTTATGACAACATCAACACAGAATAAAGTTGTCCAATGGTCACTCTATTCCCTCTTGATCAAAGTGTCCCACATGCTAAGATTGCTTGAAAGTTCATGTGTTCGACTCCAAGGTTCCTTTTATTGCGAATAGACTCAGTTGGTTGATGTGTTTTGCTAGATTATTCCAAGGGGACTTATGTAGTTGTTCGATTTTGTGAAGCAATTAAGACATGAAAGATTTGACAATATTGTTCTGGTATCTGGACTGACCCGGAAAATGCTCAATTTAAAGGGAATAAGGATAGGAATTCTACAATCTACTTCTAAAGGGTGGAATGTGAAGATCAATTCGGACAATCTTCAAACCAAACTCCGCTTTGCCTCCCTTCGGACAACTTCCACAAAGTTGGTGCAATCTTCAAAGGATGAGAGAAATATTCAAACCATGACACAACATGTTCATACCATCACAACGATGCATATGGACATATGAGCCACAATCGAAGTTAAATGCTATTACTCCAGTTGACCACGCAAGGCGAACCAGCCGTCAGCAAGTCCGCTAGTGGTATGGACGAGAGAAGACTTGCTCAAATTAAACACCACATTCCACAGCTAACAACTACTTGCATGAAATGAACGTCTATTTTACTCTATCTACCTTGAATTGGAAAGATGAAATGGCCTCGCTAGCTACTCATAACAAAGAAGAAATCACCAAGCAATGAAACTCTTTGTATTATGAAAAGTGTTCACAACAACCGTTTACAAAACTTTCAAAGGAAAGTTTTCTTCCCTCCTCAATCTAAGCTAACTTCTAAGCTCTACTCTCTAACTTCTATCTCCAATACTCTCTAGCTCTGATCTGAAGTCTAATTCTAATAGATTACAAATGAGGGGGGATGCCCCTTTTATAGCTAGCCCATTTCAATGGACGGCTCAGATTGAATTACAATGAAGGGCTCAGATCGAGCCACCTATGCCCTGATTAGGGTTTCTGCCCTAAAAACCGCCACAGAGAGGAGTGGGCAATGAATGCACAGAATATTCTTCACTCCCCTGCAGGAATCATAATGAGCAATTAATGCCCACTACCATCATCAAGAAGATCCTCATCCATGAGAGCGTTGCCATTGGCCTTCTCCTGGATAGAAAACTCGATCAACCGGGCCAATACCGCTTCAACCTCCTGGGCAGAAATCGGTGGAATGTGGTTGAGCTGGAACTCCAAGATCGCTACTGTCTGTCCGTGCCGGATGGAAGACTTCTTCCATGCCGCTAAGGCGTCCTGGGTATGCTGAATAATACTAGAGAAAGTGGAGACATTCTCAAAGTCATCCAGGACAAGCAACCTCGCAGCTGAGAAGAACGGAGCCAGTTTATCTTTCAAGCCATCAGCAGTTATTTCCTCTGGGACCAACTTTCTAGCAAATAGGGCTTCTAATGTATTAAGGACTCCTTCCAAGATGTTACCCATTGCTTTCCTCACTCTGGCTGAATCTGACCTTGCTGCATCGTGAAATCCACGGCCTGTGACCACCGAGGAGTACCAACTGGTGAAATCATACCTGTCACCATCCCGAATCACACCTCCATCCACCAAAGTTTGCAGAGGTATATGCATCAAAGCCCCCAAACGAAGTACAGTCTTCGTCTGATAGATGCGGGTATCGCCCCAGGCTTGATCCACCATGTCAATCCGTGCCAAAATACTTGAGGCCTGCTGATAAGCATTGGCGAGGTCCTCCATGAATTTCCTTGTCTCAGTACGAACATGGCTAACCCACTTGTTCGCTTCCATTTCCATCTTCTTTAAATCTTCTAAGCCAACAACTGACTCCCTCGGAAGCTCTGGTGGACGTTCTACTGTTGGGTTTGCCGGTTCACCTGGACGTGCTAGACTCTGCACATATCCTATCAAGGTTTTGTGCTCCTTCTTCAATTTCTTATACTTCCCCTCCATGCGGAGCAACTGATCCTTCAATGCCTGATAGGAGTTAACGAACTCCTCAACAATTTGGGCTCCCGTAGGACAACCCAACTCTACGGTGGTGATCACATAATTTTTAGGCCTCTCCTCGGTTCAATCACAATCGTCTCTCAGAACAGCCACCTGAAGCGTGCGAGAGCCTGACTCATCAGTTGAGATCTTTGAAAACTTCCTGGCCCTCTTCTTTTCTGGTGGCGCACTGATCCTCCTAAGGAACTCCTCCATCTCGATGGCTGGATCCGTATCATCCTCGGGTTCTCTTCTCATTCTGTCTGAAAGCCAATCCGGCACCATTTGCTGCGGATTGCAAACGACGAGGGGCTGCTCTTCTGTTGCCTCCACCTCGTGCACTTCTTCCCTTCTTGCACTGCTCTGCTCGGGCTCATCATCTTCCACGAGCTGCGTATCTCCGGACCCTTGGGTTCCCTGTTCTGTGTTTTCCTCTTCCTCCAATGTCAAGTCCAACATCTGTTGGAAACGAGTGTCAGCCACTATTTCATCTTCTTCCTCTTGTTGGCCAGCCCTGGATACACTGATGCTTATACTATCTGATTCTCGGATGTTGGGTTGATCCACCTCCTCAAGCTCCCGCTCTTCACCCAATCCTGCCCTCTGATCAGCAAATAATGAAATCACTCTCAAACTCGAAGACCAAGTTTGTGAGTGCATAGGTGATGCTTGTTCCATCCTCAATGGTATCGGTTGGGTTGGTACTTCTACTTGTGCTTCCAGTGTTTGAGCAACCTGTTTTCCCCTTCTCACCGATAGCGGCCTTGGGTCACCCATCAAACTATAATTAAGGGCGATCGATCTGCTCTTAAGTCTGCATACATGTCTATCGACCCAAGCCCTTGTGAAATTCAACACTGGAATAGAGAGTGTGCCCAAGTCCATGATTTCTGGCTCGGACCAATCAAGTGGTGGGACCGAAGTATCCCTGACTGAACCATAGTCGGGTTGCATAACGTTGACATCCTCTTCTACCTGGTCGGGAACTGGAATGATCTCACATTCCCTGATCAATTTGAGGGGAAGCCTGGAAAACATCCTTTTCCTTATCTCAACCTCATCAACAGCATTTGCCCAAAAGTCTTCAATGTGGGCCTTGTGTCGGTACTCGACATTCTGTATCATTCGGATGTTTCTGTACGGATCAAAATCTTGTCTGCCTGTGTGATACGACAGATGATAGAATTGCAGCTCATCCTCTGCCTCTCGAGCTGCCTGCAAGGAGGGACACACCTCAGTGGAATTTCCCATGGCAATAGGAAAGTCAAGTCCACCCTTCTTCTTCTTTTTTTAATCTTGTCATAGGCGACCAATTGCCTAGATATTTTTAGCATTATAATGTGATCGGTGGGGTACCTCGGTAGCCGGTATGGATACGAAGTGAACCCCTGCAGTCTAATGTAAGTGAATTTCGAAAATTGGATGAGCCAATATTTGTATTCCTCTATCAATGCTTGTGCCTCTTTGGATATTCTTTGCTGCGTTCTCCGCTGAAGGGTCCTTGTGATGTGCATTGTGAATGCATCATTAGCCCGTTTGTAACTGGCAGGGTTGGTTAAATGCAACTGTGTGCAGGCCTCATGGATTTTGAACTGATCAGGTGCACAGCCTATCGGCTCCTTGTATGTAATCCCTCGATACTTGGTCATTCTTGCCAGCATATATATCACATACGAGCTCATGTAAAAGGTTTTCGTCCCCCTCAGGCTCCTGAACTGCTCATCTATGTTATCACTGATCATTCTTGCCTAGTCAACACACTCCTTTCCCTCCAAGATGATCTCGATGAAGTAGAACATCCAAGGCTCGAAGAAGTAGGCTTATGCACTCTCATTTATTCGACTCAACATCATCATCAAGTCGCAGTATTCCTGTTTCACATCTTCGGCGATTACCTGCTTTGGGAGTCTAGTGCGAGGTGGCTTTGGCTTTTGCATCCAAACTCTGTTGATGACCGCAACAACCCTCTCGAAGGAGGTGGAGTACATTTTATCCGCTGTCTCCTTTGATTTGTAGAGCATCTTTTCGGCAGTAGGAATCCCAAATGCCTCTCCGATGGCATCCGGCGAGACAATGGTTCTACGCTCCGGCTTGTAGTGGTTCACACACTCCATAATTAGCTCCGGGCACTGAATTGCTGGTGGAAAACCAGCGGCTGCATAGATACCACTCTTCATGATGTTATGTGCCGTGATTGATGGTTGATGGCCTCCCAGTCCGTACATCCTAGACTTGAGTGCATTTAGATTAAATGACCCGAGGTTGGTGTCACTTAACCCTGCCAGCTTGGAGACAATTGCCGATTTTGGAAGAAATGACTTGGCGAGCCTTTTAATCATTGCCTGCCGGGATGAGCTAGCCTTGGCCGTTTCAGTGTTTGCAGCTCTGCCTGCGGCTCTGCTTGCTCCAACAACATCATTTGCTCCAACCATCTGCAAAATAAAATAAAATAAGAATAAGTTAGCTTGCAGATTTATAATAAAATAAAATAGCCTCCAAGACGGCTGCGAACGTGGAGTTAGCTTGTTGAAAATAAAAACTCTCAGCATAAATTACTAACTCCAAACCTCGTACTATGTAAAAACTTTCGAGCTTATAAAGGAGCTTTTAATGACTGCACTTCTGACTAGCGAAGAAAATCACAGTCAACTACTAACTGTCAGCAATGTGGTTATTTCCTCAGCACAAAATAAACTTCTGCAACTCAATGCTCTGCAGCAATTTCAAAAGATAAATCTTCCAGCAACTCCAGAAAACAATTTCAACCTTCAACTTCGAAATTGCAGCAACACACTTTCAGCTTTCGAAAGAAAGAGTCTCGGCAGATAAAAATTTCTCTAGCACTTCGCACTTTCAGCAACTCAACACTCCGAAATAAAATAAACTCTCAAGGAAATTCTCTCCTCAACAACTTCGAAAATATTTCAATCTCTCAAAAACTTCTTCAGCAACTTCAACTTCGAAAAATGTGAGGAGAAATGAGAGAAGAGACTGTTTAAATAATTCTTCTCGAAGAATCCTGCCAAGTAATGCTGGGGCTATTTTTAGTACCTTTATCAATTCTCCACTCTCTTCGTTCGGAATCTTCTAATTCAAGTGCAGTAGTGGGCTAGTCGTCAGCTAGTCATTATGGCAGTTGCCATTAATAATGATTCCTTCTTTGTAAAAAATTCGAATTTTTCCTCTTGGTCTGCCAGTTAACTCTTGGTGATTTAAACAACTTTTGAGAAAAAAATCACTTGATTTGGTTTAATATCCCACTTTAAAATCTCGCAGTGTTTAATTGAATTCAACTCGAAAAATTCGTGGGAGTTGTAAATTTATTTCCAACTTTTAAAATGTCTATCATTTAAATCCTCGATTTCATAAAATTTGCCTTAGACATTTTAAATTCTCTCTTTGAAATATTTAACTCTGGATGATTTAAAATCACTCGCCTGCTCGAAATAACTCATCTTCTGAGATTTAATTTCCGTTAGGAAAATAATCTAGGCAAAACGAAATTCCTCCGAAAATATTTAAAATTTCCCTTAGGAAATTAATTTTAAATTTCACTCAACCCATGGGTGTATTTTAAACGGGTTCATTTAAATTTTCACTTAGAAAATATTTCATCAAGTTGTCAACCCCGTTTAAATGTCTGGAAAATTTTCATATCGTCTGTTAAACTCTTCATGCCAAGGGTGTATTTCTATCTAGTGAAATACTTATTTCACTTAGGAAAATTTTGAACATCTTCATACTTCTGGCGTTTTATTTTCCATGACTTAGGAATTTTATTAAAATCCTTTTTCTCCCTTAGGCATATTTCATCTTATTCAATTTTTAATTCCCACGCCTTAGACATTCTTCACTTCACACACCTGATAGAAAATTTAAATCTTCACCCCCCTTAGGCGTATATTTCCCCTTGGCATTTTATTTTATATAAAAAAAAAGTCTCCATGCCTTAGAACTTTAAAAAAAAAATCCCTTCCTTTCATGGGCGCAAAAGAGAGGGTGAGCTTCCATTTGCAACGCCTTAGTAATTTTCTTCAAGGCTTTCACTCACCTTTGGGCGCATTTCATAGGTTGCACTTTCATTTTGTGCCTTAGAAATTTCAAAGTTCCCTTCTTGAAGGTGGGCACATTTTACACCTTCTACTTTTTCTTTGGCCACTTAGAAATTCTTTCACTTTACCTTGGGCGCAAATTAGCCTAGAGGCTTTCACTTGGACTTAGCATTTTTCGTTTTTTTTTTAACACTTAGAAGCTTTCCTAAGTCTTCACTCCTTGAGGTGGGCGCATTTAAGGTGATGTGCTTTCATGTGAGGGCGCATTTTCACCCCTCTACTCTCATTTCAATGGCTTAGGTGTTTTTAGACTTCCTTTCCCTTTCTTGGAGGTGGGCGCATTTAACATAGGAAGCTTTCACTTATGCCTTAGGCGTTTTTTAGCCTTCAATATCCTTGGGCGCAAATAGCATGGCGGGCTTCAAGATGAGGGCGCAAATGGAGGTGGCTACTTTCATTTTGCCACTTAGAAAATTTTTGATGCCTTAGAAGATTTTCAAGAGGTTTCCATGGTGGGCGCATTTTGAGGGTGGTGCTTTCGTTTTTGCCTTAGACAATTTTCACACACTTAGAATTTTGCTTGAGGGCGCATTTTCCATGGGCAACTTCCATTTGAACACTTAGAAACTTTTTCATACCTCTGCCTGCCTTCATCTTCACCGTCTATTTTGGGTAAGTCAGGCTATTTTTAGAAAGTCCCTTGATTTTCGACCCATATAGCTCCGTTTTGCCTGAAAATTTCACCATATGACCCTCTTTGCCTTGTGAACCTGTTTTGCCAGTCCTCTACCCTGACCTGCTATTTATAGCCACCTGCTATTTATAGTAAGTCTTTGATTTCCTTGACTTCCTCAATTCCGTTTTGCCTGAAAATTTCACCATTTGATCTTCTTCGCCTTGTGAACCTGTTTTGCCAGTCCTCTGCCCTGACCTGCTATTTATAGCCACTTGCTATTTATAGTAAGTTCTTGACTTTCTAACTTCCATGGCTCCGTTTGACCTGAAACTTGCAACGCCTGATCTTGAGAACTTGAGTGTCGCTCTGATGCCAACCTCGGGTGCAGACCTGCTATTTATAGCCATGCCCTGACTTACTAAAAATAGTACGTTCTTCGATTTCGCTCAAATTTTGCCAGCAGGTACCTTGAAGTGTGCTGATGTTGGGGAGGTGCTTCGTTTTGACAATTTCTGGATTTCACCCCCTATAAAAGTGGAAACCCTAATTTGACCTGCATGTATCCCGAACGGTCTCCATTTGACTTCGTTCCTTCTGCATGTCGTTCTGCTTGCTGAACTGGAGTGTTAGGCGGCTGCCAGAGTGTACCCGCTAAAAATAGAAACTGCCTGAAACGTGACTCATCCATTGCCGAATGATTTTGCATGTCATATTGCCTGTGGGATCTCAAGAAACCCAGAAAAACCCAGAAAACTGGTTTGCATGCATTCACTGGCTAAAAATAGTAAGTCCTCGAAATTTGATCTCCTCCGCTCGCATGTCACACTGTTGCGTAGCTCTTGAAAAACCCAAAAGGAATATCTGGACATGCGTCAGAGAACTCTACATGCAAACCCTAAAAATAGCCTCCGAAGGCTGAACTCTGAAAGTGATCATCTCGGTTTGCATGTTATATCGTTGCGAAGGTTTCGAGGAACCCAGAAGTAATCTCTGGACATGCAATGAAGAATCATATGTTTGACCTCTGAAAATGGCTCCTGAAGCCCGAGTTGCTAAAAATAGCAAATTGTCCGATCTGGCTCAAAATTTCGTGCAAACAACTTGATGTTACCTGAATGTGGTGGAACTGATAGAATTCCAAAATTTTGACAAAATAGCCCCAAATTGTACTAAAAATAGCACGTTGCCGGAATTTGATAAAAATTCAGTGGGACTTTGCAGGAGGCTTTGTGATTGCTGTACCAAGCCTGGATTTCAATTTTATAACTCAGTTTGACCTTTAAAAAGCCTGGATGGCGGGAAACCTTAATTTCACAGACTTGAACAATATTTCCACCTGGGTCAAGTGACAGGACATCCCTGGAAGGACCAGAGATAGAGAGAGAGACGCACTAACCAAAGCCAAAAGACCAGAATGGAGCAAAAATTAGGGGGTCCCCATCTTGGATGGGGTGATGTGTGAAAAAGGTCACAACAGGTGCCTCGCAAGATTGTGACTGATAATGCAACTTGTTTCTCGTCAGAGAAACTCCTAGATTCTTTTTTTGATCACGACATCACATTGTCACACGCATTAGATTATTACTCTCAAGGTAATGGACAAACCGAATCTTCAAACAAGAATATAGTGACAATTGTGCTTAAGTTAGTTGACTCAAATCAGAGAGCTTGGCACAAAAAATTATAGGATACTCTTTGGGCTGATAGAATCACTCCCAAAAGAGCCATTGGCACTTTGCCTTTTACTCTTTTGTATGGTACAAAAGCAGTGCTACCCATCACACTGGAGCTATCCGCTTTATAGCTGGCATCTATAGTGGAGGATGAAGAATTTAAAGATCCAATCGAGAAGCGGATTTTGTACCTAATAAAGCTAGAGGAAGAAAGGGTGGAGGTCGTCGACAAAATTACTCAGCATCAAGAGTGAGTGAAGAAGATTTTTGATAAGAAGGCTCTTTAGCGAGACTTTGAGGTTGGAGATCAGGTCTTTTTATGGGACAAAAGACATGAGCCCAAAGGAATGCATGGAAAATTTGATTGCTTGTGGCTAGGGCCATTGCAAATCCATGAGTCTGCAAGAGAGAACACTTACATTCTCTCGCATTCAGATGGAAGGCTCCTCCCACTGCCATACAATGGGCAGTATCTTGAGCACTTCATCCCTTCGAGGGAGGAGTGAATTTTTGTAAATAATTTATTTATGCTTTTTCATTATGTCATTACGTTTTTCCTTGTTCCGTACAGTTTCGTCGTGTTTTAGGTGATTTTAGGTAGTCTTGTTTTAGGTAATTTTTGGAAAGTTTCAAACTTCTTAGGTGATTAGGAAAGTCCTAACTCCAATGCCCAACTAATATCATATTGGTCTACATTTAAAACTCAGAGATTCTCAGTTCTCCTATGCCATAAGTATCCAACATGGTCACCAGATGGAGCCTAATGTTGTTGTTATCTCCTAATAGTGCACCCTTGCTGAGTAAACTCATCCTACTGGTGAAACATGGGATCTTTCAAGGTTCGTGGGTCACCTGTGATGGAAATAAACTCTAGAGAGGGTTGGTTCCCATGGAACTATCACGTAAACTACTACTTTCGATGGAAAAGGGTAGAAAGAAAAGCATAAAATGAAACTATTTCCTAAGGTGATACACCAAAATGATTATCTAAAACTTGCACAACTGATTTTACACACAGTTTAATCAATAACAAAGCTTTCACATACACAACTCAGGGGTTCATATGCTTTTGCATCAATGTTTCATAAGAAGCTATAATGCTCACAACCCTAGAAGGAAATTGTAATTTCTTCACAACTTTGAAGTTGCTTGAGGGTTCAAAGTCGGGACTTCAAGCATAAAGAAACAAACCCAGGATGATAGGGTTTGAAGGTTGCTTCATCAAACAATGGAGCCTTGGCCGAGATAGTAGTTCCTAGAACATGAAGAGCCCTCAATTTATTTGCAAAAGCCTTGGCCATAATAAGGTGGAAACCCTCGAAGTACTTGTAGTAGTGACATTGAGGAAACAAAGACACAAAATATTGAAACCACAACCTGCAAAATGGATATAAACCCGCAAGACTTCCTCACCATTTCTTACACAAGTAGTCAAAGCATTGAGCATGAAAATACACAGAAGAATCAAAAGCATTTTCATCTTTTTCTGCTTAGATGGAAGCTCGAGACGGAGCAAAATGAAAAGTAAACATAGAAAATCAGAACATCTTCATTATTTTTTGTATGAATGAGCTCGAAACAGCAATTTATTCACAGAAAGTGATGGGAAAGGCCAATATTTATGCAGACAAAGGCTTACTTATGCAGCATCTACATGTATTTTGTATTGAAACCTCCAGATGCAAGTAACCTTGGTAGTGCCATGAAACCCTTAGTAGAGCGAAATTTCCAAAATGCTAAGTGCAAAATGAGTGAAGGCAAAGTATTTGGCCACAAATTTTGTCTTTAGGGTTTCTAGAAATCTCTAAGTGGCCGACTTCCAAAAGGCATTTTGCCTTTGTTTTTTTAACATTTGCAACATAAGTTAATACCCTTGCATTATATTCATATGCCAAGTGACTAGGGGTGTCCCCTGAACGACGAATTTTGCATTGTCTCCTAAGACATAGATTGAGTCATGCCTTTATTTTGCATAGGTTGAAATAAAATTGACATGTAAAACATTGATTTAAGTGATATAATTATAAATCCCTTTATTTAATGTTGTATATAATGCAAGATAAAGATGCATGCTTGCAAGACTCATGTTAACTCAAGGAGATTTTAGGGTATATGGCTTCTTAGGTGATCCAGTCATGCTACCAAGATATCCAATAGATAAGGTAGTTTTCGTGGAATTTTCAAGGCAACTATACAAAGTTCACACATTTTTGTGTAACAGGCGCAAGACTGTGTTCAGCGTCCCGGTTGGAATGGGCAGCTATAGATGTAGATCATCAACTGATGCCAAATCGATGATGAAATGTCAAAATTTGGCCTCAATTTTTTCAATGAAAGGCATTCATATGATCCTCATGGTGTTTTTGCATTGTGTGTTGGTCAGAATCATGCTCATGTGCCTACAGTTGAAGATTTTTGGGCTAATTGTGTGGATGAGTTCAAAGTGCGCAAGCACAATTACAATAGATTTACCCTTTAGCAAATGGTTGATATCCTATCAGAGGATGTGGAAGGTTTGTCAAATGATGATGGGGAAGTCCTACTTCCCATGTATGCTAGAGATCAAGTTGATCAACGACCATTTCCACAAATTAATTGGTCCACCAAAGAGAGCACCTCAATCGAGGAAAAAACAAGCCAAGTTGTCAAGAATAGTAAGATATTCTTGAGCAGTAAAAGAATGTGGAAGGTAGCTACTCCAGTTGCAAACCCGCCAGTTATCTAGTCTTCTCTACCTTCTTCTTCTTCCAAACCAAAACCAAGAGTGAAGGCTATGAGCATTCCTTCGGAAGGTACGAAGATTAGTAGAATGTTGAGGAGTTCAAAGGAAAAGGTGAAGTCTCCCATTTGGATTTAGTAGGAACAGTCAATAGATGCATCAAAAGTTCCAGTAGAATCAACACCACAAGCTGAAGTAGTGCCTTCATCTCCTGATTCTCCACCATCACCAAAGCTTTCTCCCATTCATATAGATTTAGAAGTTGATTGACCAGTTCTGAATGTCTCAGGACATATTGATTCATCAGGAATTGATGGAACTAGAACTGAGCCTCCCTAAGAAGTTAGAAAAGACTCCTCGTCTTGGCTTGAGAACATCTTGGGTAGGAGGAGGAGGAAGCCTTCTTATCAGTTGAACTTTGCAGAACTTGATAGCATCTACCAAGACACACTAGCAAAAAAACTTAAGAAGCAAGTTCACATGAAGAAAAAATTATGATGGCAAGATTATCCTTGAGACTGTGTTGTCTTCAATTTGAATTCTCAAAATTGGACAACCCATATGAAATTTTGCCTAAAATTTATTCATAAATCTCTATGGCATGCATTTCGAGGCACCAAAATTCTCCAATTGAATTGTGCAATCATTGGTCTCCTTCCTATTTTTCTTTGGGCAAAATTTGGGAGCATTTCGACATGTTTTTCCCCTTGTTTTGTCCAATTTCAGAATTTTTGATCAGCATTGCAAGTAGGGATCTTTTTGTGTTAAAGCATGTTTTGCGAGGTGTTGAGGTTGTAAAACTTTGGATTTCAATTGATGGTTCCTATTGTGACCTTTTTAACGCATCACCCCATCCAAGATGGGGACCCCCTAGTTTTTGCTCCATTATGGTCTTTTGGCTTTGGTTCTCTCTCTCTCTCTCTGGTCTTTTGTCCTTCCGGGGATGTCCCGTCGTTTGACCTAGGTTGAAATGTTGGCTAAGTTTGTGAAATTAGGGTTTTTTCATCCTTCAGGCTTGTTTGAGGTCAAATAAGGTTATCAAAGTGAAATTTGAGCACATCAGTACAATCAGAAGGCTCAAGGCAGGATCCCACTGAATTTTCACTGAAATCCGACAACTTACTATTTTTTGTAAGTACCTAATTTGAGGTCTTTTCCTCAGAATATCGGGATTCTGACTACCTCAGCACATCTAGGTAACTTCAAGTTGCCTGCATGTAAAATTTGAACAGATTTTGACAACTTTCTATTTTTAGCAGTTCCGACTTTAGGAGCCATTTTCAGAGTTTGCACGCATGCTTTTCAATTGCATGTTTGGAGATTATTTTTGGGTTTTTCAGGACCTTTGCAATGATATAACATGCAAGTCAAGATGATGACTTTCAAAAATTCAGGGTTCAAAGGCCATTTTTAGGGTTTGCATGCAGAGATTTTCGATGCATATTCGGATATTCCTCATGGGTTTTGCGAGAGCTTTGCAGTGATATGACATGCAAACAAAATAGATCATTTTTCAAGCACTTACTATTTTTAGCCAGTGCCTGCATGTTGACCAATTTTTTGGGTTTTTTCTGGGTTTTTTGAGATCCCTCGAGCACTGTGACATGCAAACTCATCCGACATCAGATTGATCGCTTTTCGGGAACTTACTATAAATAGCAGGATCACTCTAGCAGCTCTCGACACTTCAGTCCAACAAGTAGAACGACTTACAACAGAAATCAAGTCAAACGGAAACCGTTCAGGGCACATGCAATCGAATTAGGGTTTCCACTATTATGCATAAAAATAGGGGATGAAACACAAAAGTTGTCAAAATGAAGTGCACCATCATGATCAGCATCTTTCAAGCTGCGTGCTGGCAAAATTTGAGCACAATCCGAGTACTTACTATTTTTAGTAAGTCACTTCATGGCTATAAATAGCATGGTTTTTGCCAAGGGCAGGTGTGAACAGGACACTTAAAACATCAAGATCATATGGATCAAATTTCAAGTCAAACAGAGCTGCAGAAGTCAAGCAATTTTAGGGTTTGCTAAAAATAGCAGGAAGGTTAAATATAGCAGATGAGCTTGGGCAACAGGTATAAACAAGTAGCCGGGGCATTGAGAATTTTCAAGTTGAAGCTGACAGGAGAAGACATGAAATGTGCCCATGACATGGGAAGGAAGTTGCTAAGTGTAAAAATTTCCTTCACACCACCTCATATGCGCCTTGGCAAAGATGGAGCTGATAAATTTTCTAAGTCATGAGAAGTTCCTTGAGACCCCTCTAAATACGCCTAAGGTATGAGAAGAAGTTGATAAAAAATACTAAGTATAAGGAATTCCTCCTCATGGGGTGAAATGCGCCTAAGATTGAGAGGGCATAGCAAAAATGATTAAGGCGTGGGAAATTCCTTCCCACCCCTTCAAATGCGCCCTCAAGTTCCTCCTCCCTATAGCAAATGCGCCCAAGGTGGCTACAAGAAAAATATGGTGAAAAGAAATATGCTAAGGCATAAAATTCCTTCACACCCCTTCAAATGCGCCCTCATATGGAAGTGGCATGGGTGAAATGCACCCACAAGGTTGAAAATGGAAGTTGACTAGGGGAAATGCACCCTCAAGTGTGAGAAATTCCCCCTCATAGGGTGAAATGCGCCCACAAGGAATGAAGGCAAGGGGGGAAAATGATTAAGGTGTGGGAATTTCTTCCCACCCCTTCAAATGTGCCCAAGAGTTCCTCCACTACATGCTATATGCGCCTAAGGTGAAGATAAGGAAGGCGTGATTTTGAAAAAGTTTCTAAGTATAAGATACTTCCTCCTCACCCCCCTTATATGCGCCCTTGTTTGTGACGGAAGTAAAATAAGTCTAGGCGTGGAAATACCTAAGGGGATTAAAGTGAAAGCATGATAGGTGAAAGGCGCCCTTCATGGGCGAATTTAAATTTGATTATTTTTCTAAGGTATTTTCTAAGGAAAAATGTGAAATACGCCTAAGGAGGGAGGTATTGATAAAAAAATTCTTAGGGCAAGATGAAATGCGCCTAGAGTTAGGGAAAAATGCTAAGGCATAAAAATGAAGACTGTAGGTGTGGGATGCATCTAAAATAAAAAAATGAACAGACCTTAGCAAATTTTTTTTTTCCTCAAAATAATAAAAATTAAATGTACCCCTTTGTCCGGATACCCATGAAAATGATGAGTTCTGAAGGGAAATTTCTTCTGGGTATTGGACATTTCCCACTGGGAGATGATTTAAACTTGTTCCACACCTCGCTTGTGTTGTTTTGACAGAGATTTTGCCTGACGCCTGTTTTAATGAATTTCTCTAAGGCAAATAAGATGAATGTTTTTACAAAATGCCTTAGCCTGAGAATTGAGGCCGAACATTTAAAATAATTTTGCCAGAGCAGACATGAAATCAAATTCCTTAGCCAGTTGAAATGAAATTGTTTATGAGGAATGCTTGATTTAATATTTTAAAATGCAAACATGATGAAGTAGGCCTATGCAGGGGTGATGAATTTTCAAAAGTTCTAGAAGTCAAATATTCCGATGCTCCGAGTGACAAGTGTTGCGACTGGTAGAGGAGGGAAAATGGAAATTCAAAAGTTTGCTAAGTTTAGCCTCTTCCAAAATTCGACTTGACTATAAGACTTCTAAGTCTTTTCATATTTCTCACAAATTGCTGAATGCTGAGAAGTTCTAAGTTGATGAAAAATACGAATTTGCAAAGGAGAATTTCTCAGAGTGCTAAAAGTGCGAACTTGTGAGGAAACTTCTAAGTCGTTGAGAAGTTCTAAGTTGAGTTGTTGAATGCAAAATATTCCCAAAGGCTGAAAGTGCAAGTGTCAGAGGCAAAGGCTTGAGTTGCCGAAAGTGTGAGTTTTCTGAATGCAAAGTAATTTCTAAGTTTCTAAGGTACGATTTAAGAGAAATAATTTCTCAATTGCTGAAGTGTACAAATTTGAGAGGCAACTTCTCAAGTTGCTGAAAGTGCGAACTTGTAGAGAAGTTTCAAGTTGCTGAAGGTGTGTTGCTGCAAGTAGAAACTTCTGAGTGTTGAAGTGAGTAGGGCATTGAGGTTTGCAATTGGGAATGTCAAGGTGTTGCAGCCTTTTTATTTTCGAAAATCTGCTGACACTCTCAAAGTATTGTCTTCTAAAACTTATTTTCTAATGACTCTCTTTTATTTTGCAGAGTGGCTGAAACAAGCAGAAGAGCTGCAGAAAGAGAAAATCATGTTGAGTCCAGTAGAGCAAGCATATCAAGGTAGGCAGTGATAAAGAAGTTGAGAAAATCTTTCCTGCTAGAATCAAAATTTTCTTCGAAATTGGGCAAGTTGAGTGACACAAATCTTGGCTCATTTAACTTGGAGACTTTTAGAAGGCGAATAATGGGAATTGGAGGTCGTCATCCTCATGTTGTGACCTTTTTCACACATCACCCCATTCGAGTGGGGAACCCCTAATTTTTGCTCCATTCTGGTCTTTTGGCTTTGGTTCTCTCTCTCTCTGGTTGTTCTGTTCTTCCGGGGATGTCCCATCATTTGACCTAGGTTGAAATGTTAGCTAAGTCTATGAAATTAGGGTTTTTATTCTTCAGGCTTGTTTGAGGTCAAATAAGGTTATCAAAGTAAAATCTGAGTGCAATAGTACAATCAAGAGGCTCAAGGAAGGATCCCACTGAACTTTCACTAAAATTCGACAACTTACTATTTTAAGTAAGTACCTAATATAAGGCCTTTTCCTCAGAATTTCAGGATTTTGACTGCATCAACACTTCCAGGTAACTTCAGGGTGTCTGCACATAAAATTTGAACAAATTTTGACAACTAGCTATTTTTAGCAGTTCTGGCTTCAAGAGCTATTTTCAGGGTTTACACATATGCTTTTCAAATGCATGTCGGGGAAATGTTTCTGGGTTTTTCAAAATGTTTGTGATGATATAACATGCAAATCAAGATGAGGACTTTCAAAAGTACAACTTTCAAAGGCTATTTTTAGGGTTTGCATGCAGAGTTTTTTAGTGCATATTCGGATATTCCTTATGGGTTTTCCGAGAGCTTCGCAACAATATGACATGCAAGTAGAATGGATCATTTTTCAGGGATTTAAAATTTTTAGCCAGTGCCCGCATGTTGACCAATTTTTTGGGTTTTTCTAGGTTTTTTGAGATCCCACAGGCACTGTGAAATGCAAACTCATCCGACATCAGATTGATTGCTTTTCGGGCACTTACTATAAATAGCAGGTTCACTCCAGCAGCTCCCCGCACTTTGGTTCATCAAGCAAAATGACATACAACAAAAATCAAGTCAAACGGAAACGGTTCAGGGTACATGCAAGTCAAATTAGGTTTTCCACTGTTATACCTAAAAATAGGGGGATGAAACATAGGATTTGTCAAAACGGAGTACACCATCATAATCATCATCTTCCAGGCTGCCTATTGGCAAAAGTTGAGCAAAATCCAGATACTTACTATTTTTAGTAAGTCACTTCATGGCTATAAATAGCATGTCTGTGCCAAAGACGAATGTGAACATGACACTTAGGTCATCAAAATCATATGGAGCAAATTTCAGGTCAAAAGGAACTTCGGAGATCAATTAATTTTAGGGTTTGCTAAAAATAGCAGGCAAGAGTGGACAACGGGTATAAACAAGGTAGTAAGGTCACAAGAGACATAATCACGCCTGCTCTAGCTCAGAACGGGTGAAAGGCCATGAGGATCCACACTTTTCCAAAATTTGCTAAAAATAGAATAGCAAGAGGTAGCCCGGGCATTGAGAATTTTCAAGTTGAAGCCACAGGAGAAGGCATGAAATGCGCCCATGACATGGGAAAGAAGTTGCTAAGTGTAAAATTCCTTCACACCACCTCATATGCGCCCTGGCAAGGATGGAGCTGATAAATTTTCTAAGTCATGAGAAGTTCCTTAAGACCCCTCTAAATGCGCCTAAGATTGAGAGGGCATAGCAAAAATATTCTTAGGCGTGGGAATTCCTTCCCACCCCTCTAAATGCGCCCAAGAATTCCTCCACTACATGCTATATGCACCCAAGGTGGCTACAAGAAAAACGTGGTGAAAAGAAATATGCTAAGGTATAAAATTCCTTGAGAACCCCCAAAATGCGCCCAATCAGGCATGGTAATGAGAAAATTTTCTAACTATAAAATTTCCTCCTCCACAAGTGAAATGCACCCAAGCTTGCAAAGCTATAGGGTTGAAAATATTCTAAGTATGAAAGTTCCTTCTCATAGTGTGAAATGCGCCCAAGGTGGCAAGGTGAGGTGGTAGCATGAAAGAAATTCTAAGTAAGGAAAAATGGAAGTAGCATGTAGGAAATGTGCCCTCATGGGGGAGGTTGTTAAAAAAAATCTTCTAAGTGTTGAAATTCCTCCACTACATGCTAAATGTGCCCAAGCTTGATAAAGTTCCTCCACTACATGCTAAATGCGCCCAAGCTTGATAAAGTTCCTCCTCCACACATGAAATGCGTTCAAGCTTGATAAAATTTCCTTCACTACATGTGATATGCACCCTCATGAAGGAGGCTTAAAGAAAATATTTCTAAGGCAATGAGAATTCCTTCTCCTTACCTCATTTGCGCCCAAGCAAGGAATGATGGCGTGGGAATGCCTAGGGAATTAAAATGAAAGCATGATATAGGAAATGCGCCCTTGTTTGTGGAGGAGCTAAGAGAAAATTCTAAGGCGTGGAAAATGCTTAAGAGATGAATGGAAGCACATAGTGTGAAATGCACCCAAGGTGAGCTAAGCAATTAAATTTAAATTTTTCTAAGGCATTTTCTAAGGTGAAAATGAGAGATATGCCCAGAAGAGATAATATCTAAATTCCTAATGCAAGGTGAGATGCGCCCATAAGCAGGAAGGGAATTTCTTCGGGAAAACAAGAAAAATGCCCAGGCATGAAAAGTAATGGCTACAGGTGTGAAGTGCGCCCAGAATTAAAATGGAATAAACCTTAGCAATTTTTATTATTAAACTTACCCCTTCGTTTGGATACACATGAAAATGATGATTTCTGAGGGGAAATTTCTTCTGGATATTGGACATTTCCCACGGGGAGATGATTTTAAAATTTTCCACGCCTCGCTCAAGATTTTTTGGTAAAAATTTTAGCCTGGCGCCTGTTGATGAATTTTCTAGGCAGAAATAAATTTGTCTAAGGAAAATGAAAGAAATGTTTTTACAAAAAAATGCCTTGGCTGGTGATGTCAAAATGAGCGCCTAGATTACAGTGGATGAAATTTATAAAGCAGACAAAATTGTCTAAGGAAAGGGAAAATAAAGCAACAAGGGGTCAAATACACTCACAGGAAAGAGATGAAATTTTTCTAAGGCATGGAGGAATTTGAAGATGAAATGAAGCTCGAACATCAAGCATTCAAGTGCGTCCTCAAGGTGAAATGATTTCTAAGCCACAAACTCCAGGCACACGGTGGTCGATGCGCCCTCATGAAATGAACACAATGTGCCCATGATGAAAAGTTTGCTAGAAAAATGATGAATTTTATCAGATCTAGAGGTCAAGCATACCTTGGAAGTCAGAATGTGGAAACCAGATAAGTGCAGTGAGTTTATGTTATAACTGTTTTGATGCTCTTCTTTTTGTCTATTTTGCAAGAAGAATATGTTGGAAGAAACGACTAAGTGTTGAGATCTCTCCAGAAGGATGTGATGCAAAAGAGGCTAAATGCGCCCAAGGCAGTGGGCTAGATAAATGTGGAAGTTACAAGGAAGAAATTCATCCAGGAATTAATGCAACAGGAGGGCTTAACGAAGAAAAACTTTTTGCAAGGAGGATTCGAACTGAGTATTGTTGTGTTCTTGCCTCCTCCTAGCGCAACAGAATTGGCAGGCAGAACGGTGGGGACACGTTTCTGAATGAGAATCTTCTGGAGGATAGTGGGCATTAATTGCTCATACTGGTTCCTGCAGAGGAGTGGAGAATCTTCTGTGCATTCATTACCCTACTCCTCTCAGTGGGGGTTTTTAGGGTAGAAACCCTAATCAGGGCATATATGGCTCAATCTGAGTCTTCCATTGTATTTGAATCTAAGCCGTCCACTGGAGTGGGCTTGATATAAAAGGGGCATCCCCCCTCATTTGTAAAATATTAGGATTAGACTAAGAATTAAATTAGAGCTAGAGAGTAGAGAGCATATAGTGATTAGTTAGAAGTTAGCTTAGTTTGAAAAGGAAAGAAAAGCTTTCCCTTTGAAAGTTTTTGTAAAAGGTTGTTGTGAAGGACTCATAATATAAATAACTTCATTGATTGGTGATTCTCTCTTTCGTTGTGAGCAGTTGCAAGGCTTTTTCGTCTTTCCAATTCAAGTAGATAGAGTAAAGTAGATTTTATTTTATGCAAATAGTTGTTAGTTGTGGAATGTGGTGTTTGACTTGAGCAAGTCTTCTTTCATCCATACCACTAGCAGACTCACTGACGGTGAGTTTGCCTTGCGTGGTCAACTGGAGTATTAACTTCGATTGTGGTTCATATGCCCATCTGCATCGTTGTGATGGTATGTGCATGTTGAGTCATAATTTGAATACCTTTATCATCCTTTGAAGATTGCTTTGAATAATCCGGACTAACCAGTACCAGGGCATCTACTATCGCTTGCTTGATCTCTTCAAACGCCTTCTTTGTTTGAGGGGTCCATTCGATCTTCGTATCTTTCTTCAACATTTCATTCAATGGTCTGATGGTCTCAGAAACCCAGTTATAAACTTTCTCACAAAATTAATCTTTCCAAAGAAAGACCTCAACTCTTTCTAACTCCCAGGCATGCCGATCTTTGAGATTGCCTCAATGCGGTCTGGGTCAATGGATATACCTTGTTCTGAGAGGAAATGTCCTAATAATCTCCCTTCAGTAACCCCAAACACGCACTTCTTTGAGTTGAGAGAAATGCCAAACCTTCTGCATCTCTGGAAGATCTTCCTTAAATCTTCAACATGATCTTCCCTCTTCTTGCAAAATACCGTCATGTCATCCGTATATACAATAATGCACTTTCTGACTAAATCTCAGAAAGCGATGTCCATGGCCCATTGAAATGTGGCCCCGGCGTTGATCAGGCCAAAAGGCATCCTTCTGTAGGCAAAAGTTCCCCACTTGGTGGTGAAAGCTGTTTTCAATCTATCTATTTCTTCGACCATCACCTGATTGTATCCTAAATAACCGTCCAAGAAGGACATCATTTGGGAACCGTTCACAATTTGCAACACCTCATCCAATGAGGGCAAGGGATAGTTATCTTTCTCAGACGCTCTATTTAGATTGCAGAAGTTAACACACAACCTTATCTTGCCATTCTTTTTCCTGACGGGTACCAGATTGGCGACCCACGTTGAGTGTCTTACTGGAAAGATGATTCTGGCTGAAAGGAACTTCTTAACCTCCTGATAAATCAGTGGTTCTAGTAGCGGGTTCACCGACCTCTGCCTTTGTCTGAATGGTTTATTTCCCGGCTTTAACAAGATCGTGTGTGTGATCAAGGGAGTGTCGTATGTCTTCAAGTCCTCGTAACCCCAGGCTACTACATCGGAGAACTCTCTCAATGCTTGCACTATTCCTTCCCTTTCTCTTGGGGTACAAACCTTACCCACAAATACATTCTTTACTTGCTCATCAGTTCCTAAGTTGATTGTCTCACACTCATTTCCTTGAGTGCCTTGATTTCTACTCAGTTTATCAGGATCAAAAAGCCTTTCTAGTTCGACCATTCCTCTAGGAATGAGATTTGTTTTTAGGTTCAATATCCCTTCGGTGTCGAACTCCGCTTCCTCAGTTTCTTCTTCATCTATAATTTGTGCTTCAAATACCCCTGAGCTTGTCAGAAACTCCAAAATCTGTTTATCGTCGTCGAACACTTGGAAATTCTTTATGTTATCTGGAGTTGATGGTGTGGAGATTAACTCCATTGTGAACTTCTTTAGACCCTCCATGGCCAATGGCTCCAATGAACTAGCCGCCTGTGTGAGAGATTTTGCCACTGGATTCCTAAATCTGTACACTTGCTTGATGTTGAATGCATCGAAGCTCTCGATCAGGTCCCATACTTTGTTCCGATAACGGCCAAATCTTTTGTCGTGACAAGCATACTGCTTTCTTACCTGCGGACCACTATGTCCGAATCTCCAATGGTGTGCACGATTCTGGCACCCTTGTCTATTGCCAGGATTAATCCATGAATCAAAGATTCATATTCAGTAACGTTGTTGGTGCAAGAGAACTGGAGCCTGTAAGCACCTAGATATGCTTCCTCCTTGGGGCTAATAAGTTCAAACCCTGCTCCATTCCCTTTCTTAGATTTCGACCCATCAAATCTCAGAGTCCATTCTTGATCTCCTATGTGACCTCTACAGGTATTGGGATCATTCTTTTCCACTGCAGGTTCAACTTTCTTACTTTCTATCCACTCTTTCATCAGGGAGGCTTTTCTCTCATTTGCTTCTTCCAGTTCTTCCACCAAAGAGACTTGTGGAACTCTCTTTGAAACTTGTTCTATGGCCGTTTTGCACATGGCACATGTAAACTCCGGATGAAATGCCTCATGGATCCTACACCAATTGGGCATTAACATACTACTGATGGAAGCACTCTTCCCTGATTCTATTCTTTGCTTAACACTCTTCAGCATAAAGTTTCTGAAATTTTCAAACATCCCCTCACTCTTGCTTGAGTCATCTTCAATCAATATTTTAGTAGAGGAGGATGTGCTTTCTAGGGTTCGCTCCTCAATCATGCTCTACAACATGAGGACCTCTTGCTTGACTGGCTTGTACAAGCCCAGGTCAGTTTCTGCAAACAATACTTCATTGTTATAACCATACTTGGCGATCATCAACCTGAGCCGTGGCATGCTCTCCACTCTTATCTGATTAGGGATTCCTCTCCAAGGCAACCACATGTGAGAAAAGTCGATGGCGATGTATCCGTTCAACTTTCGAGACCAACCTTTGCTGAGCAGCATGCCATACCCATCGGGTATAGCTACAACGGAAATGTCAATACGACTCTGGATTCTGGGATCCGCGGCTAGCTGCATATGAATATCGTTTAGTTCCCCAACCACGGGAACTTCCGTTTTATCCAGTTGGGTCACCTTCTTGTTAGTGTGGAGGGGGATTAGGCCCAACCTTTCACGTACCTTTAAAGGCATGACGTTGCTTGAAGCTTCGAAATCAATCAAACAGTTGTGTAGCATTTTTTCGAATATTCTGACTGAGACTAAGAATGGGGCTGGTTCATCTTTCCCCTGATAAAACACTACTGGTTTTCTTCTTTCATCTGCTACATCATTTCTCCTTTCATCTTTACTGTCCAGCTGAACTTGTCTGTTTTGGGTTTCGTCCTTCATATTCTATTTAAGCTCATCAGGTTGAAAACTTCTCTTAGTCTCGGTCTTTCCAAGAGTGCCTGAAGAATTTAATACCATGCCCTCAAAGTTCTGAGACTGTTGTTGTGTTTCCCAAGGACTATAGGACGTTTGTGGCACATTTTGCACCACGTTAGTGTTTTGTGCGGGACGGGGCTGCATGATAGCCTGGGGATTTCTTGGCACATTGGGTGCCTCTTGTGACGTGTTTCTTGTGGTGGGATTTTCAATCAATGTCCCTAGAAGAGTGTCTCTGACTTTCTAAATCCTCATCAATTCATAAAGTGGCAGACTTACTTTCATCTTCTTGAATTCCTCCAACACAGGAGCTCAGCCTCTTTATGTCTTCTCTAGGAGAATTCCCCTCTTGTCCCCGTTCAACCTGGTAAACAGGCTGCTGAGGCATTTGCGGTCCACTTGATCTTGCTTGTGTGGGACCTTGTTGTCTATACTCCGGAGAGTCTTTCGGTGTAAGTGGCACGTTGCTTGCATTGGGATGCGGTGGCGTTGTAAAGTTGTTCAGAGGCGTTGACGAGGTCAACGGCTCATGTCGGGGATAACCTCTTTGATATACTTTAGGGGGGGCACTTCCAGCTGTCTGGAGAGCTTGTACTTCTCTGACCCCTTCCACCAAGACACTGTTGTTAAGAGGCGGAAAATTGTAACCGTCTCTGCTTAGGGGCTCATCCGGTGATGCGTACGTGGCATGAGCCTTTGAAGGCGCTTGAGCTTTCAGCGTCCCCACGGGACCATTTGCTGAAGCTGGTGGAAACTTCTAATTAACCAACGGCGGTGTATAACTCTAGAATTCAGGTGGGAACTTGAAATCTTCTAAGATCAAGGCCTGATCATATCGGGGTGCTGGAACTATTTCATACCCTGTGATTGTAGGATTCTCCGCAGGTTCTGTATTCTTCACTTCTCCTCTAAAGATGTCGGCAGCTACTTGGAACTCATGGAATTGTAACTCAGAGCGCTAACTAGTGTTATGCAATCTACACCATCCTAACAAGGCGGCCTTTGCTAGATATACTCTGTCTGCAGGACGGTTCTTAGGAGGCAGCAGGTTATCCAGTGGTGAAGGGACACCTCCATTGTTGGGCCCTCTATTCTAGGATCTCTTTTGGAACCCTTGATTATTGTTTCTATACCCATGGTTGTTCTCATGACTGTATCCCTGATGGGTATCTTGATGGTGATTTGGAGGATTATTGGAATATCCTCGGTTAGCACCTTGGTGTGCTTGATTATTCCGTTACATAGATTGTATTTGATTATTTTGGTTTCTGAGTTATGTCACCTCAGTTGACAACTTCTTTACTTGTTCCACCAAGTCCTTTATTTCATCTCTTTCCTCTTGAGTCTTTGTCGGTGGCACCGTGTTCTGTAGGTAAATAGGCTATGCTGTCGGCGCTTGAGACAAGGGTTTTTCGGGATGGAGAACTAACTGATTTGATGGCGTGGCCGCCTGGTAAGCTGGTTGTGGAACTGGATTCAATGTTGGACCTTGTTGATTCCAGATTTGTATTTGGCTGCTTGTAGAACTCAAGCCAATGTATGATGAGGGACCAGTTGTATTTTGTCCCATGTTTTGACTTACTTCAATTGCCTTAGCATAGGCTGAGTTCATGTTTGCTCGTGCGGGGTGAGCTTCTCTCACAAACATTGCAGTTAGAGGATCCAAAGCGGCTTAGTAGTTCTCTCTAGCATCCGTGATAGTGTAAGGAGTGCGCAACCTTGTGAGAGCCTTTTGAAATCTATTGTTAAACACATGAATAGGCTCTTTCTCTTGCCTCCTTACTTCTACAAACTGTCTGAACAATTTTACGGGAGTGATGGGAATACCAAATTTTTCGATGAAGGCCGTCTTCATTTGTTCCCATGTTCTGATAGAACCGACTGGTAAATGTATGATGGGCCTCTTCTCCCAAGGAGTATGGGAATAGCCTGCATGCTACATCCCCATATGCAATTTGTCTATTGCGTAGATGGTCTTCAAACATATTGATATGATCCTCAGCAATGCGGTTCACGTCGTGAACGTGGAATTTGGAGCAAAAACTCTCCGGATTTTTCGACATGTAGTGATAGTCGATGAACTCTAGCGGGGACGGGTTGGTGACCAACCAAGTAGCACCATTTGCAACTGGCTGAGCCATTGCTGGTCTTCAAATTGTATGTGAGGGGAATTGATCTTCCCTTAAGTTGGCTGACATGCCTCTCTACCTAACTCCGTGTGAATGTTAAGACTGGGATACAAAGTGTATCCAAGTCGGTAATCTCTGGTTCTGACCAATCCAGGAGTGGTAAAGGCGTATCCCTCACTATTTCGTAATCAGCCTGTACAACATTTATATCTTCTTCGATTTGATCTGGCACTGGGACAATCTCGCACTCCCTGATCATCACCAACGGTATCCGAGAAAACATTCTCCTGCTAATCTTGATCTCATCCACTGCACTTGCCCAAAAGTCTTCAATCTGTGCCTTGTGTCTAAACTCTTCGGACAATATCCATCTAATGTTCCTGTGGGGATCGTAGTGTTGCCTGCTGGTATGGTAGGAAAGGTGGAAGAATTGGAGCTCGTTCTTTGCCGCCCTTCCTGATTGTAGTGATTGGTAGATTTCGTCAGAATTCCCCATGGTAATTGCGAATCCAAGTCCACCTTTCTTCTTCTTCTTTTGAATCTTATCATAGGCAATAAGTTGCCTAGATATCTCTAGCATCACTATTATGTTCGTGGGATACTGGGGCAATCTATAAGGATAAGAGGAAAATCCTTGCAGCCTTATGTAGGTAAACTTCGGAAATTGGATAAACCAACACCCGAACTTCTCAATCAGCTCCTATGCTTCTCTAGATATTCTATGGTGGGTCCTTTACTGTAAGGTCCTTGTTATGTGCATGGTGAAGGCGTCATTGACCCTCTTGTAGTCGGTGGTGCTTGTCAAATACAATTGCGGACAAGCCTCATGTATTCTAAACTGATGGGAGCCACACCCGATTGGTTCCTTATATGAAATCCCCCTGTACTTCGTCATTCGAGCCAACATGTAGACAATGTAGGAGCTCATGTGAAATATTTTTGTTCTCCTCAAACCACGGAGTTGCTCATGTAGGTTGTCACTGATCATCAGTGCCCAGTCCACGCAATCCTTGCCTTCCAACACCAAGTTGACATAATAAAACATCCAAGGTTCAAAGATGGATGCTTGGGGGCATCCTCCAACTGTGCTCAACATCATTATTAAGTCACAGAATTCTTGCCTCAAATCTTCTGAGATTATTTGCTTGGGCAATTTTGTGCTAGTTGGCTTGGGCTTGTTCATCCACCTGGTGTTGATTAAATCAGCACACCGGTCAAACGTGGATGATTACATCTTTTCAGCCCTTTCCCTTGTTTTATAAATCATCTTCTCATGGATTGGTATTCCAAATGCTTCTCCAATTGCCTCTGGTGTAAGGTTGGCCAAAATCTTGCCATCTAGTGAAGTGATTGTCTTCTGTCTGTGTTGTAGTGGTTGGCGCATTCCATGATTAGCTCTGGACACTGGATGGCTGGAGGAAAACTAGCAGCTGCATACAGTCCACTCCTGACGATATTATGTGAAGTAACTAATGGGTGATGGCCTCTAGTTCCCATTATTCTTCTCCTGAATGTCTCCAAGTTGAACGAGCCAATGTTCGTGTCGCTCAGTTTGCCCAACCTTGAAGAAAATTTTGATTCCGGCAGGAAGGACTTGCTCAATTTCTTAATCACCACCTGTCTTGATTTGTTTGCCCTTGTAGACTTAGCATGGTTCCCCCTGCCTACAGCTCTTCTGCTTGACTCGGCCATTCTGTAAAAAGGCAAGAGAGTCATTAGAAAACAAGATTTTATAAAATAAAATATCACTTTTGAGGGTGTTAGCAGATTTTTAAATAAAAAGGCTGCAACACTTTGCCACTTTCAGCTGGAAACCTCAACTGCGCCTGTCTACTTTAATGTTTTAGAAGTTTCTCTGGTTGCAGCAATACAGTGTCAGATGCTTGGAAATGTTTGCTTGCAGCAACTCGCTCTCAGCAGATTTGAAACTTCTTCTTTTAAGTTCGCACTTCTGTTTCTGACTTTGCACTTTCAGCAACTCAATTTCTTTTCTTAAATTCGTACTTCAGCAACTTCGAACTTTAAACTTTGCAAAGCCACGCCCTTGTCAACACAATACCTCTTCTTGCAAACTCGTATTTCTCAGCAACTCAAGTTTCTTTCTCAAATTCATACTTCAACCTTTAGCAACTTGAGACCTCTCTTTGCAACTTCACACTTCTTCAGCAGTTCAAGAAGCTTCTATGTCTGTAGACTCGTACTTCAACAACTCAACCCGAGACTCCAGAAGTTCGCACTTTAGCAATTGAGAAGCTTCTTCTCAAATTGTACCTTTCAGCAAATCGAAACCTTCACTCAAATTTGAAATTTTTCAGCCACTTCAAACTTCTTTCTCAAATTCGCACTTTAGCCTGAGAGAATGTTTTGCACTTAGCAATATGTGAGAAGAATGAAAAGGACTCAAAATCTTATAGCTAGGTTGAAATCTAGTAGAGGCTATACTTAGCACATTTTCGAATTCCATTTTCCCGCTTTGGCTAGTTGCAACACTTGTCATCCGGAGCATCGGAATCTTGAGCTTGTAGAATTTCGAAATTTCATCACTGCTGCACAGGCCTGCTTCATCATATTTCCTTTTTTTAAATATTAAATCAATCACCTCTTTGAACAATTTTAATTTATCTGGCTAAGTCATTTTTTGTGTTCTGGCAAAATTACTCCATTCATCCAATTCGATCCTCAAGCAAAAACATATTTCGTGAAGAGACATTCTCCACATTTGCCTTAGGAAATTATCAAAACAGGCAACGGGAAAAATTCTTTGTTAAAATGACATGAGCGAGGTTTGGAGTAAGTTTAAATCATCTATGAATTGCAAACATTCAATATCCAGAAGAAAACTTCCTTCAGAACTCGTTGTTTTCATGTGTATTCGGATGAAGGGGTACATTTAATTTTCTTATTTTAAAATAATAAAATGGCTAAGGTTCATTTATTTTCTTTCTAGAAGTCTTCCACACCTGCAATCCTCAATTTCTCTACTTTGGCACTCTCTGTGATTTTCCTAAGAATTTCTCTTGTCTGGCCTTGGGTGTGCTTCATCTTGTTCTTGAAAAAAAATTCCAACTTCACTCCTGCCTTAGGCGTATTTTATTTTTCCTTGTAATATGCCTTAGACAAATTAATTTTAAATCACCCATGAAGGGCGCATTTCATCTCATGCTTCAACAATTTTGCCTTAGGAAATTTTATCCTTTACTTCACAACAAGGGCTCATACCACATACCTCCCTTGGGCGCATTTTGCATGGTGGGCTTCCATATGAGGGTGCATTTCATGTGCCATGAGGGAAACTCCCTTTACCTTAGCGCATTTTCCCCTTTACCCCCACGTTTTTAACTTATGTGGCCACCTTGGGTGCATTTGCCATGGATAGGAGGAGCTTGTGGGCGCATTTGAAGGGGTGGGGAGGAATTTCCCACTCCTTAGTGAATTTTCATCTCCCTTGGGCGTATTTGAGCATGGCCCCTTCCACTCTTGAGCGCATTTCTCCTAATCATCTCCCAAGTGAGGGCACATATGGGGTAGCATGAAGGAATTTCCATGCCTTAGCGTTTTTGTGCCATGCCTTCACTCTTTGTGGGCGCATTTGACCCATGCTCAAGGAATTCTTGGGCGTCTTTTGCCTAGTGTGAAGGAATTTTCACACTTAGAGAATTTTCTAACCTCTTCACCTCTCCTGGGCGCATTCTATCTACCTTCATGCCTGTTTTTATCTATGAATTTCCAACGCCCTAGCCATGCCTTGGCTTTCTAATTTTAGCAAATTCGAAGAAATTAGGGTTTCCATGCATTTTTTCTTGTTCTGAGCTGGAGCAAGCGTGACTATGCTTCTACTGACCTTGTCACCTTGTTTATATCCTCTAATTACATTGATGTGCTATTTTTAGCCATTTGCTATTTTTAGCAAACCCTAGAATAGATCAATCTTTGTAGCTCCGTTTGTCCTGAAATTCGCTCCAATTGTCCTTGATGTTGTGAGTGACCTGTTCACACCTGCCTCTGGCACAGACGTGCTATTTATAACCAGGAGGTGACTTACTAAAAATAGTAAGTATTCAGATCGTGCTCAAATTTTTCCAGTAGGCAGCCTGAAAGATGCTAATCCTGGTGGCGTGCTTCGCTATGACAACTCTGCATTCCATTCCATCTATTTTTAGGTATAGCATTGGGAATCCTAATCCTAACTTGCATGTGCTCCAGACTGTTTCCACTTGGCTTGATTTTTGTTGCCTGTCATCTACTTGTTGGACTGAAGTGTTGGGTAGTTGTTGGAGTGAAACTGCTATTTATATTAAGTGTCTGAAAAGCGATCTATCTGATGTCGGATGAGTTTGCATGTCACAGTGCCTGTGGGATCTCAAAAAACCCAGAAAACCCCAGAAAATTGGTCAACATGCGGGCACTAGCTAAAAATAGTAAGTCCCCGAAAACTGACTCATTCCGCTTGCATGTCATATCACTGCGAAGCTCTCATAAAACCCATAAGAAATTTCCGGATATGCATTGAAAATTACTGCATGCAAACCGTAAAAATAGCCTCAGAAGGTTGTACCATTGAAATTCACCATCTTGATTTGCATGTTATACCATCGCGAAGGTCTTGGAAAACTCAGATCGATCCTCCAATCATGCATTGGAAAATCATATGTTTAAACCCTGAAAATAGCCTTCGAAGGCTGAACTGCTAAAAATAGCCAGTTGTTTGAATCCATTCAAATTTCATGTGTAGGCACCCTGAAGCCGCCTAGATGTGCTAAAGTAGTTAGAATCCCGAAATCTTGAGGAAAAGGCCTCCATATTAGGTACTTACTAAAATAGTAAGTTGTAAGATTTCAATAAGATTTCAGTGGGATCCTGCCTTGAGCCTTTTGACTGTACTGCTGCACATAGATTTTTCCTTGATAATCATATTTGACCCCAAACAAACTTGAAAGGTAGAAACCCTAATTTCATAGGCTCAACTAACATTTCAACCTAGGTCAAATGACGGGATATCCTCGGGAGGACAAAAGATCAAAGACAGAGAAAACCAAAGCCAAAAGACTAGAATGGAGCAAAAATTAGGGGGTCCCCATCTTGGATGGGGTGATGTGTGAAAAGGTCACAACATGTATCACATCCTCGTTAGTGGAAACCAGGTGATTTACTGATAACGACAAACGCACTAACCAAGGGTAACAAAATGGGCTGACAATAAAATTACAACAACCCCCAAATTTAATGACTCTTCTGAAAGACTTACAAATGATTAACTAACACTATAACAATTTTCCCCAAAACGTAACTAAAAGAAATTAGATACAAAAGGGCAATCAAGACAAGAAATAAAACTATCATTTGGATTTCCTAAATCCAATTTCATTCAGTGAAAAACAATAATATAAATTTCCCAAATAAACTAATTACATAAAACCCTTTTACAGACAGAGAAGAAAATCAATCTATCTAATACTTCAATTTCCTCAATCACTTTTATATAAAATAAATATTTATTTCTTCTAATAGATTATTCTTTTTAAATCCTCTAATTGTACATATTATGCATGCACCTATAAAACAAATATCTAACATTCATAATCTACTCAAGAGCATATAACAATATTAATTCATATAACCATTGTGTTCGAGGAGGTCTCATGTAATTTGTAATCACTTATGTATGATCTTCCTCATTTTGGGAATGAGTATTGTAAACCTTATTTGAAAATTAATGTAATATTTGGATCTTGATGTATATCTAATCTATGTGATGCAATTTTAATGCTTGGAATGTATGTACTTTAAATTCATTTAGTTAATCATATGCTATGAATGTATTTATGTTTATGTTAGGGGATCAGATGTAACCTTAGTCTCGTGCCTTAGAGGATGTTGGCAATAGTTAGTGCACCTTTCATGTTAATATTGCACTTTAATTTTTTTTTAAAATTGTATGCTTTCGTAGTTGTTGCAACTTCCTCTAGGGTTACGTGGCAAAGCGTTAAAGATTTATGCAAATATACAGGGCTGCTATTATCATGACTAATAATATACATATATATGCATAGTAAGGTATAACATACTACAAGAATAATGAACATGAATCACAGAATATATATCTGCATACCATAGTTAGATAAAGCCTATCATAAATATAAACCAAACATAAAATAACTATGATCTAGACATACCACAACTTCTTTTTATTCTTGATGATCACATTTCCAGATAATATCTTCTATTAAATGATTCTTTGTTCGATATATATATTCCTCTTTACTATCGATTATCTCACACTAACCTGTCGTTGCTATACTCACAAGTATATTAGAGATCCCGATTTCATTCTCCTCCTATTCGATCTGTTCTTGTTACTTGGATGATATCGTTAGTGTAGATCAAGCAAATAAAAATCCATTATTCATATTCATATTATAGAACCATGCTTACTTATAAGGTTCAATAATTGCTGCAAGCATCATTATTGCATAACCGAGAATCATGCAAATATATATATATATATGTGTGTGTGTGTGTGTGTGTGTGTGTGTGTGTGTGTGTGTGTATAACCATTATTGGACAATCGTAGATAATATCTATATATATTTTATATATATACACCATTGTTTCTAATTGTCAATTTATAATATTTTTTTATATATACATATATATATACTTATAATATTAATTTACTAAATTCCGAGTTCATTTACTAAACTAATTATTTGAATACAGAAGTGCTTACCTGTTTCCTTAATATATTTATTAGTTAATTATTTGAATTTCAGAGAATACTTACAGTTAGCTATATGTTTGGATATTCTTTTATTTTCCTCCTCTATTCTATGTTTACCTTCCTGAGATCTGCGTGTATTCTCTTGGCTGCTTTTAATACTCAGAAAAATAGATATTTCTGAATCCTTTTCTATCCTTCCTCGTTCGATGCCTTTCTTCTTATTCTGTCCCCAGATTTATGACAGAGTATTGTATTCATTCCCACCCCTTGATCAATGCCTTTGGTCTTGATTTAATTCTCCTTTTATAGCCCAATCACCAAGAGTCTTCCCCTTGATTTGGGACGCGCCATTTAGTTTAGTCTAATGTCTTTATCATAATCTATTTTTTTATTCCCAGGTTGCTGCCTTATGAACCGTTGCCTTCACTAAAGCGTAATTGCTGTAGGAATTTCAGGAATCAATGCCTCCTCTAGGGAAAGATATAAGCAATCTGTAGTTATTATTTGTTTATTTAATTTGTCATCAATCAGATTAGAGACTGTAATCATTATTTGTTTATTAGTTATCAGCATTTTTTTATTATTATTTTCTTTGTGATTTCTGTTATTATTATAATAATTACAAATATCTATTGTTCTATTTATGATATTTATATTATAATTATAATTTTATCTATAATGATTATAATTAGGATAACAATAGTTAGATGACAATTCCTTATATTTATTTGGTTTTGTTATTTGTATTTCAATATTTCATATTTGGTGTTACAGTTTCGGGGTCATGACACTTGGTGTGAAAAAATTAGAAGACAAAAACTCTTTTAGTTTCCGATTGGGATTGGAGGACAAAAACTCTTCTGGTTTCCAATTGGAATTGGAGGATGAGAATCCTCTTATCCAAGTGAGGTGATTCCATCTTGGGATCACATTGGTGTTTAATAGTGCAATATAAAATTCCATATTTGGGAGATTAAGGAGCATTTTGAAGGGGGTCAATTGTGCTAGAGGTTATTGGCAGCTTGCAAGTCTGATTTCCGAGGAGAATAGGAGTTCTTCACAATCTTGTGCTCTAGCCTCTAAAATAAAAATAAGACAGGTCAAGTTTATTTATTTAATTTATCTTTATGGAAAACCCCAAAGAATAAATTGTAGAGTGTTCTTATTAGTAAGATTATTTATGTTTTAGATTTTAAAGTAGATTAAATTAGGGAGCTTCCCATGTGGATTTGAAGAGAGATTTTCTTCATCCATTGTTCTATTTTTGTTTTGATGAAAGTGACAAATTAAAACACGAACAATAGTCTTCATTTATTTTAAACCTATTGTGTTTTACTAATTTGTGTTATATGTGTAGATGCTTAAGCTTGTGGCTTTGTATTTCATTGTTGCATGCAGCTATCAATAGGGGAAGTTTCTAACAATGTTTTTAGGCCTATCTTTACATGCTCCTATTTTATCCAGTACCCTTGGCATCCTATGCTCAAATGCATTAAATGAATGAAAATAATGTTCTTTTTTCCTTTGCAATTTAGTCTCTACTTGTATGTGAGACCTCCAAAGTTCTGCATGGAATTTTATCTGTGCTTATCATTATCAAGATGAAACCTGCCTGTTTATTTGGAGTTGTGAATATTTATATGATCATATGAGGATTCTTATTATGTGCAGAGAAAAGAGGGTCGTCAACAAACCTTGTAGAATATCTACTCTTTGTTAGCAATAATAATGGGGCATCGGTGGAGCTCTACATATTGTTTATGAACTCAAATGTTTGGCTTTTTTGTTATAATATTCACATTGTATTGTTATATGTCAAGTCTATTTGCAAGTCTTTACAGTTCAAGAACAAATAGTGTCCATTTGTACTTGTCCGTGGGACATTAGTATCTAAGGTTCAGAAACGGTGTTACCTTTGTATGAAGTATTTTAAATGGACAATTTTTTCTTATATTCAAATTTCAAATGCTTTAAAGTTACATGTTCTATATGGAATGGTAGGTTCTGGTTCCTTTCTTACCTTCCCTACATTTATTGACAGGAAAATATAAGTTTTGACCATTGATTAAAAGAAAGTAGACAATCTCATATTTTTGGTTTCAGCTGTCTTTGGTTTTGTTGCATATAGGATAATCTTAGATCAGATTGTAAGGCATTGTGGTACTTTTAGTGCATTCAACTCACAAAATTGATACATTGTTCTCTAAACAGCCAGTGTTATTGGCAATCTCAAATACCGTCAGCTTTTTGCATCCAAAATCTCCAGTTTATCCACGCATTGCTCAAGGAAAAGACTGGAATGAAGTAAGATTTTGTATTTATTTCATTGTAGAGTTATAAAAGGATTCTAATCACTTTGTCTTGTACTGCAATTTTTCTTTCAGAAATTATTGGTTCTCTTTTCATTGTCTTTCAAATTTTGATTTTTCTGGGGCTTAATTATTTATCTGATTGATCGTGGTTAAAATATTTTAAATTTTGAAATAAACTATGGACCCCTTTCAGAGAAGTGTAGCCCCTATTTAGTATTAAAATTCACAATTTTAATCTCTAGTAATAACATAAAAATAAAAAATCTGAATAATATTTTGAGATTTATGTACAATAAGAGTACATCAATCTATAATATTTATTGGAAAGAATTAAGGAAAATTGATAAATATTTTACAAGCTTAGAAGGTAGTAGCATAAGAATAATGCTTTTAAAATATTTTACAAAACAGTCAGAACCAATATGAAATTTTAAACTTTTTGAAAAGGACTGCAAAGACTATGATTTATGAAGAAATACACAGAACTTTGTCCTTATATTCTTACTATATAAATTGTTGCTAAAGAACAATTGCAACTTCCATATATCTGGCTGTTCCATTGATAGATCAAGTTTGAGATGATCAAAGTAAAGACAAAAAAAATATAAAATTGCTTATAAAGTTATAAATATTGGTTGGAAGAATGATCCATTCCATGTGTGGAAAAGAGCAGAATGACATCATTGTTGGAGCAAGCTTTGGAGGACTGGATCGGAATGAGTTGCTTGAGGTTTATTAAGGGGTTTGTATCATGCGGAACTTCTCATTGTTGTTGCAGCTGAACATGTGCCAGGGGCCAGCTCTGCAAGCTCCTGTAACATCTCTCAGTTCTTGCATTCTATAAGACGAGGAAATTATTAATATCCTTAAGTGTTTGTTCATGCTGCTCAATAACAGATCTCATACGATCGATACAAGTGTTCACTGTATGAATTCTTTCATGGTGTTGACGTGTAATATACATACTAGGTACATAGTAAATATAGAATATATTTACATTATGGAATATAAAATAAATTATATAATTTGATAGTTTTGTATGAACGAATAAGATGATGTTTATTTATATGTAGATCAAGGGGCATGCTCAATAAGATGTGTCCCATTAAGGTGAGAGGTCATATCTCTTGGTATTGACAATCAATAACTAATTGATATTAATTAGTTATATAGCATTAAGCAACCCATTTTTTTGGGTGTACGATGCAACACCATAGAGGTCAATTTAGATCATGGACACTCTCAAGGTTTTAGACTTAGCATTAGAAGGGGTAGGAATGGAATTCATTTGAGAATTGGAGCTAGAATACCAATAGTAGGAAATAACTTTTGTCAATTTTAAATCTCATTCTATATTGTAATGCTTTTTAACTAGATCTAAAATAAATAATTCTTTTTCAAAAAGATAGTTTTTTATGTGAAAGGCCTTTGTGATGGCATTGGGTTGGAATGATAGAGGTGGTTTCAAAATCAATAATCAAAATTTGGATGGACCCAAAAGAAAGTAGGTCAACCTAGTACTATTTGAAAAGGATACAACTAGAGTTTCTAGAAGCCCTTATTGGTCATTGTGGTCTTTAGATGGAACCCCATTTTTAAATTTGGTTTTAGGTGGGTTTGACAAATGTCCTTTGGAATATTTGATTTGTAGGGTGGCATTGGGGGCTTATAAGATATCTCTGAGGAATGGGAGGTGTCAAGTTCAACTAGATTATAGGCCTAGGAGGGCCTTGGTTGTTGAATTGGCAATTGAGTTCTTGCTTATTAACTTTATTGTTCGATTCGACATGGGTAAACTTGTTCAAATGGTGGTGGTTGGTTTGTGTCAAGACAAGTGGCTTTTGGCTGACTAGTGAAGTAATGGGTCCAATCCTCTTGGAATTTGGTTTTAAAGATTTTCTTTCTCATAAGAAGTACTTTCTTATGTAGTTTATGTTGAAGCAAGATCAACTCAAAGTGTTGGAGTTACTAAACCCTTGTGTTAAAATATATGATATCTACAACCTTGTTTTATAAATTTTGTCAACTCATCATTCCCCTCGTTATCTTTGACAATGTTAGGCTTTATGGACTCACCCTTGAACTTTGGGGCTTCAATTGTTTGGAGGTTGTTGGTCCCAAATTGGGAGATCTATTATAATTGGATTCTTTCTTATTGGACAAGCTCCATATGTTGTATGCAGGGTTAAAATTAATATAAGATTTGGATCTTTCTTTCTTGAAGTGAGTGCACATCAATCTATAGGGTGGCACTTACTCTTAGGAAGTGGATTATGAAGGATTTCCTTTTAGATGTTTCATCTATGATAAGGTTGGGCATGGCATGCATGTCTTCCTCACAATTACTCAAGTGGTTGTTATTACTACTCTAGGCACCAAATCATGTCACTTAACACAAGTTATTATCTTCTAGGCGCCTTTTTCTACTACTGTTGTCACTAAACAGGTCTAAAACAACACATTTAACCACCTAACAATCCCCTTCTTGTCACTTGAAATTTGAAACTAATCTCACTAGTGAAGCATCCTTTTAGGTATTCTTGCCTCTTAAAACCTTGTCAAGCCAACTTCAACTATCTATGCCACTTTAATTTCTCCTCAATGGATTGATGTGAAGAAATGGTGAGTTTTATCACATAAGTAGGGAAAAGGCACTTGATTTTAATTGATTTTACTTGTTTCAAGCAAAAGTAGGTCATCCATAGGATACCTATTTTCCACTCTGGTCAATTTCAATCAATCCAACATGCTAGAGAAAAATTGCTTACTTTTTCAAGCTTGTATTGTTCCCCACTTACACCTCTGTGTTTGCAAACAATCAATACAACATCAAAGAAGAACAATAAATCCAAAAACTATCCATAGTTGAAGTCATGACATTAGGCATTGTACATATGAGAACTTGACAACGAATATGACCACCACAAAAGAGGCTTGTTATTGAAAGTTTCATAGGGGTGCAACAAGGGGCAACCAAGACAAACAAAAGGTTCCATAAAATGCACAAACCTCCAAAAGAACTTGAAGAATCCATAGAAAATTCATTCTATAGCTTCCAAGAGGAGATTGGGGAAATAAGATTTGATTCAATAATTTTGTCTCTTGCAAAAGGATTAAATCTAGTTTACAATTAAAAAATTGGTTTTTCACCAACCTTCTCTTGTTAGAGATGTTAAGATCTCCAACATTCCAAAAGAGGACTTCCATTTCCTGTCTGGAGGGAACTACCCCCTTGTAATGTCCTTAATTGATTTTTTTCTTTTACAAAAAGATGATGAAATGCATAACCCTCACACTTTTTGATCACCAAGTTCCCAATGTGGGCTAGGTGAGAGCATATGGTGTTTGGAATACTAATTTACTAGTGGGAAACTACATAGTTCTATTATGTATGCAGTATGGAAAATTTAAATAATTAACAATGTCTTGGTAGCATTTTTGTCCACATTTACAATCCAAATATAATTTGGCGGTGAAACACACAAATGTTTACAATACAAATGATAAAGTGATGAATTACTCTTCTATTTTCAATTCCAAGAATTGGAACAAACAACTATCCAAAAATCTAGGAAGAGATGTTACCAAACAGTTGGAAAGCAAACTACATAATGTAAAACACCCGAAATAGTAGTTGATATATTTGAGATTACAATGAAGGATGAAGCAGTGCTACGAATTGTACCAAATCACTATATATCTATTGCAGACAACTCCATAATCAATCACCAAACAATAGAGATATAATGCCAAAATCTGATATAAATGGTAGAACAAACACTCCCACCAATTAATAGTAATACCCATAGTTGGCAGACTCGCCGAGTTTTCAGTGAGTTTTTGCCATGTTTAGTTGTCGAGTAGACTCTCCGAGTTTTTGGCAAAAACTTGTCGATTGAGTTTTTGGTGAGCTTTCGCTAGAAATTCGGCGAGTCCACGGCAAAAACTTGCCAAATACATCAAAAATGCGAAAAAAAAAAAAGCAATTTAAAAAAAAAAAATAGTCAAAAAACTCATGATTTTTCCTTATAAATGCATGAACACACCTCACACTTCCTCACATAGCACTTGGAGAGCAAATATTTTTCATAAAAAAGTGCCAAATACCCAATTTCTCCCTTAAGTGATAAAATTGTGAAATGGTGTGTGACAAGAAGTTTTATGTGCTTTCAAAGGCCTTAATTTGGGCTTGGGGTGTTGCCCCTTGACCCTATTGGGGGTGTTGCCCTCAAACCTCACAAGGGGCGCTACCGTTAGACCCCGTTGGGGGCGTTTCCCCCAAACCCCTACAAGGGGCACCGCCCCTCAATGTCATTGATATCTCCACTCCTAGACCCCCACTAGTTATTGGGATCTCTTCTCATATAAGAAATTTGATTACAATGAGGGGATTTGGGAGTGAAGACTGGAATCACCATCTTAGACTATCAGGATTTCAGCCATCAAGATTTTGCATGAGAATGCAATTTTGTACTCAATTTGCACTAAAATCAATCAAATTTAATAGAAAACACTTTTATACTCGTTTATGGACTCATTGGATACGTTTTGTCATTGAATTTTGCAAAACAAAATGTGTTTCTAAAGAAATGTAAGCAATTTATAAGTTGCCAAGTTTTTTCTCGAGTTTTTGCCAAGTTTTCCTTGAGTTTTTTTCGAGTCAAATTTTTTGGGGCTGGCAAGTTTTTGCCGAGTCCAAGTTTTCCAACTATGGTAATACCAATTGTTGTGGTAAGCATGTAGGAGTGTTGAGAAATAAACTGGATTAATCAAGAATTATATCCAACAAAATACCAATTTAGCTAGCAAGCGTGACATCATATCTAACATGTTATCAAACTTCTTTTCCGCCCTTGCATCTCTTTCTTGCATTGAAAGTTTGGGCTCTTCTGACATACTCTCAACTGCTTTACCAATCTTTCTCAAAGCTTCTGACAATGTCTCTGCTTCTGGCACTGGTGGAAACTGAATCAGAGATCTAGCCTGATTTCTGATGAAATATCTGATTTCTCTGTCACTTATCTGTCAATTGAATGGCTGAAAGTCACAGGATGGAAGGAACTTCTGCTCTGATACCACTGTAATCCTCACTCAATTTTTTCTTGATTTTAATACCAATTACAATGCAACACGCACCCGTTAAGGTTAGCTCCAAAACCAAAACGATGTAGAATAGTAACTCTAACCAAGAATGTGCCCTAAGACCCGATGAGGGAGGAGGGGTGCGCATATGGGCAGAGGACCCCTAGGATCTAAATAACTCAATAACTGAAATTGAATGCAATTGAAAGAAACTCAACGCCAAAAATGTTCACCAAGATCCTTGGAAGGCGAGGTGATAGCATATGGCGGAGTACTTATTACAAAATTGAAATAAACTTAGGTAGATAACCAGCCATGAGAGATTTTCCACACTTACGTTTGATCCGTGGGAGGAATGAAATTACAAATAAAACAATTCATCCGTTGCGGTAGGCATCCACTCTGGAGTGGGGATTCACCACTTGACAGTGGATACAAAAGATCTTAAACATTCATTTCTCCACACTGGCGGTATACCATCCAGGGGTGCTTAATGTGAAATTAAAGAAATAATTGCAGCAATAATAGACTGGAACAGTACTACTGTTTACAGTCTTACAATATGAAAAAGAGCTGCAAATTACATGAATATTACAATAGCTTCAAAGCACATAGACACTAGATGATTCCACATTAGATATCTACTCAACTTAATGAAGATAAGACTGGAAATTCAAACTGAAACAAGTCTGATATAAAATCTGCAATTCTGGAAATGAATTACCAGCAACTGTAAACTCACTTAAATGCTCATAACTTCACCAAATTACCTCCGAATTAACTGAAATATTTTGCAAAGGCTCTCTAGGATTATGGCGCCCAAGAACAAATTAGAAAATAGCATCAAATCATCCTCATTTATTTGGCATGAATCCCAATGCCACTTATGAAAGGTATGACCCTCCTTGAGGGGTGATTTTGGAATTAAAAATCAGAAACTCCAAATTTAAATCTGCAAATTCATGAGAATGGTCACCACCAACATAGAATTCAATTGATTAAATATCCATCAGCAAATAAAAATCACCATGAGAGTTGCAAGTGAAATCGACTTTGAGCCATGTCTGCAACAGCAACTCCAAAACTGAAATATATCATCAAAACTTCAATTGCAAGGCTCAATCTGCTAGTCTAGATGAGAAGCAGCAATAAAAACCAACTAGGTGTTATCTTTCAAACACGAAATTGGATTGTAACTAGGAGGTCAACATTCCTCGAATTGAAAATCAAGTTGTCATTTCGACAACATAACAATAGCATAAAACATTGGATGCCAAAAGTTGTAGCAAAGCTTCACTTTTATAGAAAAAGTGGTGAATCTTCATATTCCAAGCATGGGATGCCCAATAGCCATTTGAAATATTTTCAAATTAAAAAATAATAAAACTCCTCCAAAGTGGCGTCCAACTTCAAGGCAATGAAACTTTTATTAATTTTTTTTTTAATTAACTCCTTAATGAAGGCGTTCCCCTTCATGGCCACTTTTTAAACACAACTTGAAGTTATTTCACTAGGCCAAGGGGTCAACTGAAAAATATAACATTAATGCCTTTAATTTAACTTTTCACCAACTAAAGTTTTTAAGGCCAGAACTGAAAACCACCTTATTGCTCCAACTGAAGAGAAAACTAACTGAAGTGCTGACAACTGAGATACTGCCAAAAATAGAACTTACTATAAATAGTAAATTCAGAGAAATGCCAACAAAACCTCCAACAAGGGAAACCCTAATTTCACCTCAACAAGCCTACGGGCTTCCGAAATAGGTTGATGAGCTCCTGAACTGATCACTGATGAAAAGGGGACATTACAATCAATCACCAAAGAACGAATGTCTAAAATCACCGTCCCTGAATCTGGTTGTGCCAAAGCAACAAGTTCGAATGGCACCAAGATTTTACCCCTCCTAGTTCGACACTTCGAAATCATCCCTGAGGTATGCTTGGAGGGTCTTGCCTATGATCGCAAGTACTTGCAAGAACATGCTCTCATTTGCAGAATAACAAAATCTTGGCCCAATGTGTGTGACTTAAATGCTTGGATCACACAGAATTGGAAGGAATACATGATAGAAGAAATTAAAATTTATCCGCGTGCCAGAGGGTTTTTTATATTGGAATTTGACTCTATTGAAGACATGGATTTGGTGTTGCAATCGGGCCCCTAGATCTTTCAAGGGGAATTCATAAGTATGAAGCCTTGGTATGCTTCCTTTGATCCCCATATTAAGACTTTCTCATCTGCATTTCTTTGGGTCAACTTACCTTATCTTCCCCTCCAATTCTGGGAATTGGATTGCCTACATGCTATTGGAAATGGCTTGGGTAAGTACCATTATACCTCCAATGAAATAATCAACTATAGGAGCTCCACTTGTGCATGAATATGCGTGGAAATGGATTTATCTAATGGAGTACTTACTGAGATTTCTTTGAAATTGGGTAAAAGGTGTTGGAGGTAGCCAATTGACTACGAAAAAATTGCCTTCAGATGCAGAAAATGTTTTTCAATTGACCACTTGACTCATCAATGCCATAAGAAGCAAACCATCAACCAGGCCTCAGATGGAAGGCCCTCCTAGTGGATTGGGGCGGAATCCCACCATTATGTAATCACTTTGTTACACCCCGGAATTTGTATAGTTACTATTCTAGTAATGCTTAGAGCATTCTGATTGTAAGGAAGGTTTTGAATGAATAAATGTGATTGAACTTTGTTGACAATATGAAATCCTGTTTACATGTTATGTTTGGCTCATTCTGTATTCTTGATTGATGTTATTCTTGAATAAAACAATGAATAGAGGAAAGTAATTAGTCTTGTTTTATATATTTGATTTATATATACCGCAAATATTGTGAGCATTTGACTGCCGTGGTTTTGTGCCATGGATGCAGGAACAGGAGCTATTCCTCCAGGTGGAGGGGAAATATCACTCAGGAAGAGGAACTTGGTCGACTAACCGGTAAAGTTGATCGTATGAGCATACACACACTTCACTAAGGATTTTAGGAACTGAGTCAGATTAAGTTGTCATGATAAGTCATCCTTAGGCTTAGGAGTTATGATTACTTCTTCATGCTTTATGAGTGGTGTTCCTTGATTGACTGACTTACTGTTCTGTGAACCTTGAATGTGAAATGTGAACTGATAAGTTACTGATGCCTGGAATTTATGGTTAAATGTATAAATACGTGTTTATGCAATTACGTCTATTAGAGGTGCTCTGACTGGCCTATAATACACGTAATTGGAGATTTGAAAATAAACATGTATAGATATATTTAAGTGTAAACTGGGTAAGTTAATTAATATATTTAATAATATATTTAATATCGATGTTATTATAGTTTTATAGATAATATAATATATTAATATATCTAATATAATATTTTGAATATTATATAGATATATTTATATATTTAAAGAAAGGTAAGTTAAAAACTATAATAATATTGTATTGAATATAATATAAAATATATTAATACATTTTAATGAGAATATTAAAATATCTAAAACTTTGGAAAGATTTTATATAAACTATAATCTTTGGCATTTAAATTTACATTTATCTTATAAAGGTATTTGAGTTTATTTACCTTTGGAAATAAAGGTAATAAGACTTTCATAGTCTTTGGTAAATACTTTGCAAACCATACAAAGGAAATTCGAAATATTGAAATACTTGGAAAATATTAAAAGGAAAAAGAATTTCGAAATTTTGTAAAGACCAATGGAAATTTATAAAAATCATTTAAGGAAATGTAAGTATGAACTATAGACTTTTTAAAGATTTAAAGTTAATGTTTGAATAAACTGAAAAATCGCGGATTTCTTCATGGGAAGAAATCGCGCGACTGTTTGAACCAGAAAACAATGGAAAACAATGGAGATTGAACCGCGCCCAGCTCGCGTATCTTAGACTTGGTCGCGGATGCTTGAACGCCACCGGTCTGGGACGCGTGGGTGGAAGGAGGCCTGAACTGTCTGTGCGTAACCCTTGACGTTTTCAGCAGTAAAATTCAAACGCCATTTGTTCTTTCAGTTCGCCATTTTTGAGGGCTTTTCCCAGTGACTAAACCTGTACGTGGATGCTTCATGAATTCGTCATATGATAGTTGAAACATTCTTTGAAAATATGTTGAATCATCAACTCTTTTGCTGTGTGTTTGGCTATTCGACTGCCACTGCGGATTTTGACATTTTCAAAATGAGAGGTGTCGAATTCTCATGCCTACAAGGTAGGAAACATGAGAATTCGAAACCTATAAATAGGTTCTCACTCATTGTTGAAAGACACTCAATTTTTCATTCACTCTCCTTGCCTTGGAAAATTCGAAATACAGTGCTGTGGTATTTCTGTGTTTTGAAATTCCATTTTATGAAAGCCATTGTCATTTTATGAGAGCCATTGCCATTTTATGAAAGCCATTGCCATTTTTGTGAAAGCCATTGCCATTTTGTGAAAATCATTTGCAATTGAGACAGTATTGCTGAGAGACAGTATTGCTGAGAACAACTTTTTGCATTTACCTGAAAGTAGTATTTGCTTAAGCTGAGAGAAGGCTGCGAAGGACGGTGGAGCAAGGATTGAAGCTACCGATCAAGCTCATACACAAAAGGAAATCAGGCATGAGATATATGTTGATAGATTTTCTGTCATTTATTTTAAAATGTATGATTAGATTGCTTGATTATGTCTTGCTTTATGAAAGGAAAAATAATAAGAAACCTCTATGTTCTATGAAATTGCTGAATTGGGAATAGTTTAATTCCTTAGAAAAGGCTTATTGAATTTAAGAGATAGCTTAAAGAGCTGGTCAAATTGGGGAATAGTTTAATTTCCTTAGAAAAGCTTTTGAAATAGCTTAGAGAACTTGATGAATTGGAATAACTTAAAAGCATGTTGAAACGAATCAGTTTGAAATCATAGATGAATTTGAAAGGGAAATATTTGTTTACTTTTAGTAAAGTACCTTATAATTTGTATTGCTTGAATACTGCTTGAATTCCTTAAGTAAAGGAAAGGGATTAGTTATTAATACTAGGACGAGGGTGGATTCAGAACCAAGGTAGTCTAAAGCTTTAGAGTTAAATAGGTTAACTAGAGAAAGCTACGTACTCCATGGATAAAGATTTCCATGTTGGGAAGTACCAGAGGGACCCCTTGTTGACTGTACTCCATTTCCTGTTTAAGTAGTTGAAGTAGGAAGTCTAGGGTGATTGACTACCCACTGAAGGACTCAACCTACGCGTAGGATAAGGCAGCCTTAAGTCAAACCAAACCTGACTTAGTGCAAGTGATAGATGACCGTCAGTATAAGTACTGCCGAAATGCTTTGGCCAAAGTAGTGTAGTATACCTAACGTCCACTTAGACTGTGAGACGAATTACACTGTCAGTTCACAGTAATCCAGGTTACATGCTAGATTGAGATTGTGAGGACACAAGGATTTAGTTATGTAGGATTACACACTATGCTCAGTTGGTCATACAGAACCGGTTACCCAACCAATCTCCTCGAAGAAGGGAGGGCCGTCTACTTAACAGTAAACGTGCGGGGGACCGCAATATAAGTCCGTGGTTGGTGGAAAAGCACCTGAGTGATGTTTCCCCTCCACCTTAAGACTTCTGATGAACCAAGGTTTGAAAGGGAAGATCCTGGACAGTCTTATTCCTATTTGCTCAAAAGCTTCCGAGCTATGTTTGAAACTTGTAAGATTCTTACCTTGCTTTTTATTTTGAAGAAAAGTAATCATGAAAGCGTACTCTGTTATTTACTTGGAAAATAGAACAATGATGTATCGTGTCTTTTATTTCTTTATGATGAAATGTTCAATTAGAATGAAAAGAAAAGTTATTTACTTTGTCGTTTAATTGTATTTCCTTGTATCTTATTAGTGAAAATAGAAAATTTTTGTTTACCCGGTTTTGGGGTTGTTACACTCATGGAACTCCAAATGACTTGCCTTCTTCACAAGATCCTCAAGAAATTATTTCAAAACCAATTTCTCCCTCTCCTCTGGTTGTGCAAGATTCTTTTGTGTTGTCACATGAGGTCCCAAATGATGGGGCTCTCTCTACTACCCTCTCTATCTCACCGGGGAAAGATCTCACATTGTAGGTGGCTAATCATGTGGAGGCCTCATCGGTTCCTATGTTTGTTGGATCTCCTATGGGTGCATCTAACATGGACAAGGCCAATGCCCTCTCCTCACAACCTCCTGTAGGCACTCCAAATTTAGAACAGGAGTGGACAAAAGTGAAAAGGAAGCGTGTTTGCTTCAGCAATTTCAAATCACCGAATGGCGCTAAGGTCCTCAGCGAAAAAGAATAAATGAATGTTGCCCCTCTATCCTCGGGCTGAGGTGATCTCCTTCATTCTGGAAGGGGATGTTTTCATATTTCTTTGTTCTTTTGTGCTCTTTTGTGTAGCACCCCTTGAGGCAAGGGTTTGTAATGAATAAGTGGGGATGAGATCCATCCTTTGTCATCTCAACTAGTGCAAGCCAGGCTAAATTCTCGCAACAATACAAAACTCATCTTTGACGAAGAAAAATAAATTTGAAATTGGAAAATCACAAGCCAATAGAAATCTAGAAATTCTTCGATCTTTTACAACTCTAAAATCTTCATTATGATCTTCTGCACATATGCAATCCTTAGATGGAGTCACCACTATTAAATAAGGGTTTTCGTCCCCTGGCCAAAAGATAAACACCAAATCATTGATCTTTCAAGTAAGGGGTTTTTTGGCAACAAATAAATTGATGATTTTCCTAAAGCCTAGCTCCTTTTATAATCCTATGTTTGCTATTTTTAGCCCTCTTTACGAAGTCTCTAGATCTTTTTTTTCTTTTTAATTTAATATTTCAATTTCCCCCCTTGTCCTAGTGATGATTTTGATAACATCTTTAACCCTCTTTTAAAAACACTTTACAAAATTGCTGTTAGGTACTTTATAATTTAATAATAAAATATAAGTTGCCTTTTTTAAAATTAAAGTTAAGTGTTTGGGCAACTTAAATTAAATTATTAAATTATTTTCTTAGTTCGAAAAAGGGGACATGACACCCCTCCGCTCAAAACTACTCGATCCTACAAGAAAGTCATTCAAGGTTTTTTGAGAACCTTTTCCAATATCTATTCGTATTGATGATTAATTTATATAGCATCAAGCAACCCATTTTTTGGGTGTACAATGCAACACCATAGAGATCAATTTAGATCATCATGGACACTCCCAAGGTTTTAGCATTAGAAAGGGTAGAAATGGGATTCATTTGAGGATTGGATCCAAAATACCAATCGTAGGAAAGAAATTTTGTCAATTTTAAATCTCATTCTATATTGTAATGCTTTTTTATTTTACCTATATTTCATTGATAAAATTTGCTAAAATACATGAAGAAAATAATAATAGTGTGGAACTAATTAGAAATCAAGCACTTGGCGGAAGATCTTTCCCTAAATCAGAAATAGTGCTACCGTATAATGTTGTTCCAGCTGCCCCACAAATCAGTCTGCCAATAAAAAGAATATGTTCAGTTCAATGAAATCCCTTGATGAGATTCTCCACAAGAAATCAAAAGGGTTTCATCCTCTAATCTTTGGATCCAAGGGTTTTCATTTGTGAATTACTAGATGAGCTATACCTGTTATAGCTGCTGACTCTAGGTTTGCAAACATGTGAAATGAACATAGATTAGTTTTCTCAATGTTGGTTTACCTCCATTTATTAATTGACATCCTGCACATGTAATGTTCCCAATTGGGATCACACTAAAACATGCAAATTTTTCTATATTTTTCTGATTTGTGAAACAAAAACCAAACTACAACAACAAACTGAAATAAAACTGGACGCTAATCACAAATTTAAGTGGCTGGAAAAATCATGAACAAGAAGTATGAAGCAATAGATGTCAAGATTAGGCTGAAATAAAGGCTGGTCGGAAAAATAGGATAATTGGCAAACCCTTGTTAACTATTTATACAGTTCCAACAATATAGTTGCTGGTTTTCTCTAACATCAATGTTAATCAACTCAATATGAATGCTACAACTGTATCTCAGTATAAATCTGCTGTCACAACTTTGAATATATCAATCTGCTAATACTGAATGTTTATATGATTGAGAAGGTTAGCATAAACCCTAGCCTTCATTGAAGCCTTCGACATTCTTCACATGCCTCAAACTGAAATAATTTTATTTAATACCCAATATCACAGTTGCAATTCATTACCAATAATTACTGAAGCACTAAATACTGAATGTAATTTTACTGTCTTAATATGAGCTGCACTGCCACGAGAGTATTAAATACAAACTATTTCTGATTATGCTGTCGCCTCTACATAAGTTGGTAAATTCAATTAATTGCAACTGGAACCCATAATGACATTTAGCTGGGCACTCACCTTAACATCCCCGGCTGCAACAACCTTCCCACAAGGTATAATAGTATGGTGCTAGTCAGAAGGTATGGCCACTCAGAAAAATTAATATTTGCATGGGATCAGGGACAACAATATTTATTGATGGTGATGTAAACAAGCCAATGATGGAAACACTATGAGCTATATTGAAATCCAACAGTGATATATATAGAAATATCACAGTGTAACACTTAGGATGGCTCCACCATTATTTAATTATTCTAATCATAAAGATTATAACAACATAAACTGGGGTTTCACAATGTGTGCCGCACAAACAATGAAGAAAATCCAAATCTGAAAATTCGTACAACACCTACTAAAATACTGAAACCATATCACAACAATCAATCAATGACTGGATCGGGTAGTAGATGGTCTCCAAATCTTATCAAGTCATTGGAATAACAGTTTGCTTTTGTAAACCCTTAAGTCTTCAATAAATCTGGAAAACTTCACCAATCTTGAATCATCAAGGTATTCAACAATTTTCTTGCAAATATGAATCAAGCAAACATAGTCACAAGAGCCACAAGGTCACCAACTAGACCATAAAGACTAGGCAAACTGATCAATACATGTAAAGAGGTATCAAACTTCCATTAGGCAAAGTGAGATGGTTAACTGATATCCATGATGTTCTCCTTCACATACCTTCCATTAGCCATACACTTGTGTATATTCTACATACTTGAAATATATCAGGCCAATTTTTTTCTTTTTTCAACACAACTAAATTCACCCGCTAACGTTAATGAAAACTCAATCCAACTAAAGGGAACCCTTTCCTTTGATCAACCCAGATCCCAATGCGGGCAAGGTTGAAAGCATACTCGAAAGGGGATCGTTAGCATAACTGAAACTACTGGAAGAGTAATAGAAAGAAGGTACAATCAACTCAACCACTTATTTAGCGGGAGGATTGGATATAGAAATTACATTGCTGAAGTAACAATCAACTCAACCACTTATTCAGCAGGAGGACTAGAAAGATAGAAATTACATTGCTGAAAGTAAAAATCAACTCAACCACTTATTCAGCGGGAGGACTGGAAATAGAAATACAATGCTGAAAGTAAATATGCTACTAGACCACTTATTCAGCGGGAGTATGTTGATGGCTCAACTGATCAACAATATGCAAATGCAATACAATATAGACTGAGCATGACCAGTCTCTTCCAAAAAAGTGGGGATACAAAATATAAAGTGTAGAAAGTAAAGAGTTGATCATTACTACTGATTCAGCATTACAATGCGATGAACAATCTGCAAATACAATGAGATATAGATAACCAATGTAATGTCCCCTTCTCGAACCTATCGTTCATGTGACCGTTGGCCTTTTTCTAGAAACCCGAAGGCTAGTCGGAAGGTAAAATTAGGGTTTCCTATTTTTGAGGAGGTCATTGCTCAGAGATGGTGGATTCAATGGCGGATTCTTTCTGGGTTTTCAGAGAGCTTCGCAGTGGTATGTTCATCTCGGCATTCGGAGCACTTTCTGGAATTTACTATTTTTAGTAAATTCTATTTTTAGTTTCCAGCTCGGTTGACTTCCTGCTTCAGTTTGGTCAGATGTTTTGCTCAGTATTGGCTTCAGGGCACATTCAGAGGGATAAGCTAAGTCATTTAATTAAAAGTCACGTTTTAAATATTATATTTTAACGTTGACCATGGGCCTAGATTTAATGACTTAATATTGTTTTAAAAAGTGGTCTTTGAGGGGGGCGCCCTCATTAAAAGATTATTTTAATTAGTGCCAAAGTCAAAGCAAGGTTTGAAGGGCGTATTTATCAAAAGTATGATATTTAATTAAAATATCAAATCTTAAGCTTTGAAGGAAAAGTACACCATCCTTGAGGAGATCAGGGTTTTGACCTAAAAGTGGATTTTAGGGTTTCGTGAAGTCAAACGAAACTTATAAAAAGGAGTCTTGTGCATCATTTCTGGATCTTTGTCGACTATATTGTTATGCTGCCGGATTGGCTCTGGGACTGCTTCGAGGAATGAAGGCCTCCTAGCTTGGGCATCACTTCGTGTTTGCAAGACAACATCTAGTGGTGAATCATTGTACTGGGAGTTGCATTTAGTGTGTTTTGTTCTCAGCTCTTTGCATAGTTAGATTCGTATTTGGCATTTAATAGTTTCAGCATATTGCATTGTTTCTAGACAGCAGATTGCATGTTTTATTCATAAATCATAAAATACCAAAAATATCATTGTGGGTGTTAGCTCATTGGCTTTGCAAGGCTTAGGCGCCATCATTCTCCAATTTATAGAATTTTTAGAGCTTACATTATTTTTAAATAGAAAATCGCCCCTTGCAGCTGGGCCGTACCTTCTTGTGGCATTGGAATTCGTGCATTAAACATTGGGTGCATTTTGGGTCTGTTTTTTGGTGTTAGATTGGGCGCCTTCATAAGGATAGTGTTGTGCATCAAAATCATATCATTTGAGTAAGTTGTTAGGAAGTTATGAGCATATGATCATTTCCATAGACTGCTGTTATTTCCTTTAAGAGCAGATTTGTAACAGAAAAATCAGAATTCTTGTAATTGCTTCTTGAAGGTTCTATTGTTGGCATGCCTATCCAAGATAAAGGTTTATCTCTATAATGTAATGCTAATCTCTCAGCTTCTTAAGACATTGGCAAGCGAATCCTTCTTATTTTGTAAAGCTGACAGTAGTACTGGCAGTCATTCTTATTTGTTGCTCAATTCTGATTTGTAACGCTTGTTTCAATTAAAAGTCATTATAATAGTTATAACTCCGCCCTATGGTAGCTACTTCCCATTCTGGGTGAGCAAGCACATTCTGGGTGTTGAGTAGTTTCAGCTTTCAGCATTTCATTTCAAGCTTTGCTTTTTGTACTCACTCCGTCATATGGTCGCCCCTCACTCCGCATTGGATTGGGTAGCACATACTTGACGTTGAGTTCCTTTCTGTATCTAGAGTAGAAGATCCTCTGACCAATGCTCGCCATCATCGGCGCCATTCTGGTTAGAGTTGCTTTCTTGCACGTTTTGGTTTATCCATCTAACCTTAACGGGTGCACTTGCTTGTAATGTTGTAATCTGTTAAATTGAAAAACGAAAAATTTAGAAAAAATTCGGAAATGAACTCAAAACAAGTATCAAAGATATGAAATATAGTAAAAAGGAACTGAAATATCAAGTCCGATATAAAAATTGCAGCAATCAGAAATTCATACCAACAAGCCCTAGAATCACCAAAATGCTCATAACTTCGTCAAAACACCTCTGATTGATGTGAAATCAAGTGCAAAGGAAGCATAAGAGAAGGGTGACCGAGTATAAATCAAGAAACAGCAAAAAAAACCTTTTATATTTTATGCACGCTTCCCAATGCAATGGTAGGCAAAGTGCAACCTCCAAGAAAGGGCGACCAGCAAGATAAAATCCAAATCACCTCTGAAAAATCTGAAAACTTGTAAGAAGGGGCGCCCCAAGTAGACTTGAACAATAAGCCAATACCCAGAACCAACAAGAAATTGTGCAAAGAGCTATGATCGAAAATGTGCTTCAGCCAAGCACCACACCAGCATCACCAAAACTGATAAAACTGCAAGAAACTCAACTACAATGTGCTCAATCTGTTCTCAAGGATTGAGAACAGCCAAATCTCAACTAGTTGCTATTTTTCAAGCAAGAAGTCAAGCCAAAGCTAGGAGGTATGCATTCCTCGAAGCAGCTTACTAACCATTCTGGCAGCATAACATTACTGTAGATATAAGATAATGAACTAAGAGCCCAATGCTCTTCTTTATAACATTTCCTGTTCCAAATTCAAATTCAACCTCCTTCCAAATGGACACCAAAACCAAACTCAAATTCACAATGCCCATTAGTGTCATTTGCATTTCATTTCTCCAAGTCCTCCTCCTCCAAGAAGTATTATACTTTATTAAAATGTCAATAAAGTATATTATGGCATCCAAAGTAATAATAAAGTGAAATACTTTATTAAATTGATTTAATTCCTCCAAGCTAGGCGTCAAAACAATAAAGTGAAATATAAATCTAATTGGCCACTTATTTCTCCAAGGCGTCGAAACATGCCTTTTAAATATTTCACTTAAAATAATATTCTCATCAGATATCAAACTTGCCAAAATAATCACCTCAAATGCTGGAGACCAACTGAATATACTGCCTTGCCCGAAATAGCCATAATGCCAAGTTGTTGAAACACTGCCAAAAATAGCACCAAGGGTGTTGGAGACCAAACCGCTCAAATTGACATGCCAGATATAGCCATTGAATTGAACTGCAAAAACCTTGCTAAAAATAGTACGGCTAAAAATATAACTTACTAAAAATAGCACACTACTAAAAATAGTAAGTTGTTCCAAACTCATTTTAACCACAATCCGAGTAGCCGTCGTACTGACTAAAAATAGTAAGTCCAAAAAAGTTGTCTCATTCAGTTGCATGTCACGTTGTCGCAAAGCTCTCTGAAAACCCAAAAGGAATCCAGAATCTGAATTGTAAAACTCCAACATGCAGCCGTTGTAACTTACTAAAAATAGTAAGTTCGGAAAAGTTCTCTGATTCAGTTGCATGTCATACCACTGCGAAGCTCTCTGAAAACGTAGAAAGAATCTCGCAACCAGACTGCAAAACTCCAACATGCAAACCCCTGAATCCTCAAAGAAAACCTCCAAGCAACTGGAAACCCTAATTCTGCCTCTGACTAGCCTACGAGCATCCGGGAATAAGCTAACAGTCACTGGAAAGTGTAGTGCTAAAAATGGGAACATTATAGTCTGCCTTTCCCAAAATTGCTTGTCCTCAAGAAATTGCACAACACTACAACGAATCCCAAGGTCCCATGTCCATCTTTGTAAAGACCCACCATGCTGATGCTGCACCATTCTGATCACATCAGTGAAAACCTCATGCCAAAATTGCACTAACCACCCTTGTAACTCTAAAATGTTACCATCGATGAAACTCAAACTGAGAAGTCTGGAAAGATTGAAATCAATATCATGTAGCACCTCATGCCCAAAAAACTTTGAGTCATCCATAATAGCAATGCCACTGTCTATCATAGTCCTAGGCAATAGGAAATATAGACTAGTCAACTCAAAACTCAATCCTCCGCATATCTCCTCAAGGTGTCAAGTAGAAACACGAGTGCAAAAGTGACATCTCCAAATCTTCTTTCAAAGAGAAAGAAATCCTTTGCAAGAGCTCAACGAACTCATATCCATCACTCCACATGGAGTCACTATGACACATTTGAATGATCATGGTACAACCGTGAGGACTGTACAAATTTCTCATATTTCCAACGTTGAGAGTTTCAAAATGTAAAATCAAAGCATGTGAAAGTTCGCTGTCCTGACCCAAAATTGGGGAGGAACTAACAATTTTTGTTTCACAAACCTCCAAAGAGGCTAGAAAACATATAAAAGCAATCGCCAACTGAAAACTACCACTTCTTAGACAAGAAGTAATGAACCAACTCTCCAAAATATGAGTAACTCCCCATGAAAGGTGACTGGTCTGCCTCCAACCGGCAAGCTCATGTCTAAAAAACTGCCTTTGTCTTAGCCAAGGATCACTCCCAAGAGCAACCAACCGTTCATTTTTCCATCCCATACTCAAAATTTCTCTCCAATACATTTGTTGATGAACAAATGGGACCTTCAAGTGGCTGGTAAGGAAGGGGACAACACCACAAAATCTGATAATTTGATCCTTATCCCTCCAACAGTTCTTTTTTCCACAAGTAATAAGCCCCATCAACCCATGTTGAGAATCCCAAGCATGGATACCCAATTGAAAATAATCTCCAACACACCGGAAAGAGAATTCAACACATCTCCAAGTGCGGGTCAAAACCAAGTGCACACTTATGAAATTGGCTTTCCCCCTAGTGAACCTCTGAAACCAACCCATGAAAACATTCTCATATGTGGAGCATAAAACAAATGTTGTCTTCAATCCCAACTCCAAAAATGGACTAGTATGAGCCAAAGCATCACTCCACCCAAGGGATGGATTGTCAAGAGTGCAAACACCAAGTTCAGGTCCATCTTTCTTCCCTACTATATGAGTAGCAAATCTGAAATCTTCACTCCTTGCTGCTATAATGAAGTTACCAACAGCTATCAAGACTCCTCTCATCAACACCTTGATGTCAAAGATGCTGAAATTATTCTGCTTCAACACTTCCCATATGGAGACTTCATCCTTGAACCCACTTATGCATTCGTTATCAAATTGCCTTGGAAGATTACCCATCAAAAAACATGGCACATCCTCATGGAATGATATCAAAGCATCCATAGATTGGAGTTTATGTTCGACCTCATGCTTGGTCTCTTCACTACATGCCTCTTCTTCCAAATCGAAGAGAGGATTATCATAAGTCGCTTTAGCACCCGCTTCAAAGAGAGGATTGTCAAAAAATTGGAAGTCAACCCTTTCCTCTTGCTCACTTCCATCTTGCTGATCCAAATCTGCACACTCAACTTTTGTTTTTCTTGTGAAACCTTCAAGATCAAACTCCTCTTGAAGACTATCAAGCTCTCTAATTACTTGCTTGATTTCTTCAACTCTTTGCTCATTCTCTTGCTCTCTGAAAAGTTTGAAACCAGCTAGCTGCCTCTTTACCTCCATTCATGCCAATTGAGTATCTTCCAACATGGCATTTGTTGATTCGAGCTCAAGAGTAAGCTCATCAACCCTTCCCTCTTTTCCTTGGAAAACACAAATGGTTTTCTTTGCAATTTTGTAGGCATAATCTCGATCTTCAATCAAGTGTATGTACGCTGATTTCAATGTCTCCATGGAATCTCTGATAAGTTGCAAATTGGGAAGAGCAACTTCATCTTTCACTCCTCTTCGTCTTTCTTCAAGTTGAGCCTTCCAGTAGAGTTATTCAACCAAATTGTGTGTGCGATCAAACAGGGAAAGAACTTGCACTTCCTTGTCAATGGACACCTTGAATTGGCCTTCTAGCTCCACTTCCACTCCACTGTCTCCATTATCAAAGGATATGACAGCCTCCAACTTGATCAATGAATCATTATTGATCGCTGTTCCAAAAGTTTTTGTAGCAACATACTCTTCTTTAGTGGCTGCAACCACTTCAAAGGGATCATTAGGGAACTTTGCCAAGCAATCTTCTTCATCAAAGACACCTTCTCCTTTAGAGGCCTCCTCATAGCTTACATTGCATTTTGATTTTTGATCTTCATTAGGATCAAAGGGAAATTCATCCCACACAGGTTCTTTGTCAATGCTAGGTAACTTCACACTTGGATCCCAAGTGGTAAGAGGTTGATTGTTTTGATCAAAAGGATAGAGTTTTTCGTGCTTCTCTTGGAGTGCTGACTTTTTTAATAGGTCACCACCCAACTCTCTTAAACTGATGTCTTCATAGACACCACTCTCCTAGGGCTTCTTTTGATGCTCAAACCCAAGACCTCCCTTGACACCATCATTGAAATGAAGCAAGGAATCATATAAGCAAGTTGTTTTGAAAAATTCATCATCTTCATCTTTGATGGAACCCTCTTGAATGAGTAAAGCATTGATTTCTTCATGTGGGACTTCATGGGAAGTTGGGACAGCAACAAGAGGAAAGTTATCCATCACCAAATCTTCAAGAAAAGGAGGTACCAATACATCGGATTTACTACCAACAACATCACCATGATAATGACCATAAGCTGGTTCAAGGACAACACTAGCTTTTTCTTCATCGGACTCTTCTTCAACTTGCTTACTTGAGGGTTGCAACTCACAAACAGGAACTACTTCTTCCTTCCTCGATCCTTCAACCAAGGCGTGTTCTACTTCCCTTTTAATCTTTTTCTTGATGTAGTTGACCATATCCGATTTTTTAGGATTCATAATCATCACACAATTCAAGTAGCAGTCAAAAGTAATATCGTTCTTGAAATCATTTGGCATGCTTTGATATTCCTCATGGAGTATGGAAGCCTCATGTTCACATTGCCCCTTGAACTGTTCGCCATATCTAATGAAATCCATTGTGGCAATAATATTTTTTTCTGCTACCCCAACAGGATGGCAAGATCTTAGCTCTGATACCACTGAAATATACCAGGCCAATTTTTTTCTTTTTTCAACACAACTAAATTCACCCATTAACGTTAATGAAAACTCAATCCAATTAAAGTGAACCCTTTCCTTTGATCAACCCAGATCCCAATGCGGGCAAGGTTGAGAGCATACTTGAAAGGGGATGGTTACCATAACTAAAACTGCTAGAAGAGTAATAGGAAGAAGGTACAATCAACTCAACCACTTATTCAGTGGGAGGACTGGATATAGAAACTACATTGCTGAAGTAACAATCAACTCAACCACTTATTCAGTAGGAGGATTGGAAAGATAGAAATTACATTGCTGAAAGTAACAATCAACTCAACCACTTATTCAGCGGGAGGACTGGAAATAGAAGTACAATGCTGAAAGTAAATATGAGCCGATCAGCAATATGCAAATGCAATACAATATAGACTGAACATGACCAATCTCTTCCAAAAAAGTGGGGATACAAAATATAAAGTTTAGAAAGTAGAGAGTTGATCAGTACTACTGATTCAGCATTACAATGCGATGAACAATCTACAAATACAATGAGATATAGATAACCAATGAACTCCAGAATGTTAGGAAATGAACTCCAAACAAGTACAAACTATCCAACATATGAAATATAGTAAAAAGGGACTGAAATATCAGGTCTAATATAAAAATTGCAGCAATCAGAAATTCATACCAACAAGCCCTAGAATCACCAAAATGCTCATAACTTCGTCAAAACACCTCCGATTGATGTGAAATCAAGTGCAAAGGAAGCATAAGAGAAGGGCCACCAAGTATAAACCAAGAAACAGTAGCAAACAAGCTCTGATATTTTATACATGCTTCCCAATGCAATAGCAGGCAAAGTACAACCTCCAAGAAAAAGCGACCAGCAAGATAAAATCCAAATCACCTCTGAAAAATCTGAAAACTTGTAAGAAGGGGCGCCCCAGGTAGACTTGAACAATAAGCCAATACCCAGAACCAACAAAAATTTGTGCAAGGAGCTATGATCGAAAATGTGCTTCAACCAAGCACCACACCAGCATCACCAAAACTGATAAAATTGCAAGAAACTCAACTACAATGTGCTCAATCTGTTCTCAAGGATTGAGAACAACCAAATCTCAACTAGTTGCTATTTTTCAAGCAAGAAGTCAAGCCAAAGCTAGGAGGTATGCTGTAACGACCCCATCCTTGGGTAATTAAATTTTTTTCTAACATTTCATTTCAAACATATAAAAGTAACAAGTAACAAAGACATTACAATAGAAATGATCCTTTCTTCATTGATAAATGCATGCAAGTTACAATATATATTTCCACATGAATTCCATTTTCATTGTAAATATAAATCAGAGTACAAAAGTAAAACAATTACATACATAGTAAGATGGTCTAGGTTCCCATCCTTTCAAATCTTGGTGTATCTGTAGCCTGGTGTGGAGGAGAAACATCACTCAGGCGCTTTTCCGTCAATCACGGATTGTTAATGCGGTCCCCTGCACATTCATCATTCGATGGATAGCCCTCCCTTCGAACGAAGAGATTGGTAAGGTATCCGACTGCGACAACCCAACTGAGCATAGTGTTGTGTCCTATACATCTAGAACTTGCTATTTCACAATCCCAAACTAGCATAATGGATCACAATGAACTGACAGTGTAGTCTCAACTATCTCACATCTAAGTGGATGTCATACCTTCCACTACTTTGGCCAAAGAATTCTCATTCAGTACTTCGAATGAAGGTCATCTATCATATACACTACTCAGGGCTGATTTGACTTAAGGCTATCTTACACTATGCGTAGGATTTAGTCCTTCATTGGATTATCAATCATCCCAGACTATCCTACCTCAATCTAATCTAAGACAACAAATAAAGGTTCAAGTCCTTCATTGGATTATCAATCATCCCAGACCAACCTACGACATTCTACTAAGTAATTTACACAAGATAGGTATATCTTGTTTCAGACAACCTACCTTCAAACAATCTACTTAGAAATGAAACAATCTACAAGGGTCTTATACCATTCCTCCTAATCAGGAAATATTTATCCTAGGAGAACTTTTAGCTTACCTCAATTATCCCTATAACTTAAGTTGAAAAAGCCCTTTCTAGACCACTATCTTCATTTCATTCCTAGTATTTAGTATCTACTTCACACATATTCTCCTTATATGGAGATCATACAGTATAGACTACGCATATAGAAAAGGCAATCCATTTTAATCACATAAGTTCTTTAATCCCTTAAACTTAAAAATCCCATTACTAAGCAAGGTAAGAATGACAGATTCCCTTGTGAACTATTTCGCAATCAAGACATTTCCTTTAGTCAATGCAAACCTAATTCTTCTTTATTAAAACAATCAAGTGATGCAATCTCACTCTTAAAATGCAATTCTTCTCACAAGTTTACCTTTCAAGCACAACTTTAGAAAAACATCTCTCATTGTAGCTCATTTCCTCTACATTCTAAAATGTAATTCAAGAAATGATCTTCTACTTTTGAACACACAATAAACACTTAGAAGCAAATGTAAACAAAATGAGAATTGAAAGATGGAGAATGATTCATGCCTGAATATACGCTTTCCTACGCAACTTTCAGTTTTTCCACTTAGTATAAACCCTCAATGTTGATGGAATTCTCACACAGATTTATACTCCAATTTGATGAATGCACAGTTGTTTTGGAAAAGGCTCAGAATTTGATAAAGATGAACTGGTAATACCTTTGTTCCTAGCTCTTAGAAATGAATATGAATTCAGGTAACAAACTCGGAAGAATGCAAAGGAATTTCGGAGTTTGCCAGTCATGAAAAAAGAATGAATTGGGCGGCTATTTATAGAGCCCCCAACCCAATGATTTCCACTCTTGAAGGCATGTAAAATGACAGAACTTCTCTTTGAATAATTCAAAATGAAATGTGGCAGCAATTTAGCAAATTACTCAGCAATTTAGAGATGATTTGACCTTATTTCTGGGAGAAATTTTCAACTTACATATGGTAAAATGCGAATGGAAGACACCTACAGCCTGGGCGTCCAAAATGGCGGATGAAGTTCATTGCAAAAAACGTCACTGGTGGAAAACGCCCCACCTGGCTTATTCCTCACGCATTTCCAGAATGGAGACTGTTCAAATCGCGACCTAGTCTCCTGGCGTGGGTTCTGCAGCCGCACACGCGCATGAGTTCAGCTGAGCGAGATTTCCTCTATTCATAATTTCGACTTAAAACATTTGAGTTCACATATTTTTCCATGGTTCGAAATATAAGCATTTCTCAAAGTTTATGAAATGTATTCGATAAACCTTGTCCAATGTAAAATATGTTTATTTTACTAAATAAACTTCATATGATTTTAGCAAAAAGACTATAAAAGTCATTTATTTATTTTACTCATGTTAAATACATATTATATTACCAAGTGACTATTGAAGTCATTTAATTTCCAAGATCTTTATCTATTTTAAATATAAATAAAACATTATATTTATATCTCCATAAATTCATTTTATAATATTAACTCTAATTAAAAGAATTAAATCTTTTAATTTTTACACTAAGAGTTTTAAAATATTTATCTAGATATATTTACATATTTTAATATATTAATATTATTATAGTTCTTTTAAATATTGTTGGCGTAAGAACTAACACCTCTGGAGATGTGAGTTTGTCTGACACTATACTAAATGAGTGCTCTTCAAATTAGGAGGAAGCTCCCTCGTTGTGCTGGAATGCATAGAAATAGAAAACTAAACTAATGTCCTATCTTTTTGTTCTCAGTGGTAGAGGCACAAGGTTAAGAAAACCTAGAACGTTGCAGCTAAGTATTTTCTGGTTTCGCAGATCATCTAACTACAACTAAGCTAACTTCTTTAAATCTATCCAGTTTCCTCAAGAAACAGAGCATGAGGAAATGGAGCAGGAATGTATTTTACGATAAACTCCAGGTGCGGGCTCACAACATGAAGGCAAGGTAGGCGCAACTATTTGCTAATCCGGGAAGAAGTTTATTAAAACAAACAAAAGGACGGTAAACCTGGTACAGCTTCACAACATGAAGGCAAGGTAGGCGCAACTATCTGCTTGGCTGAATGAGTCTACTATAACACACATCAAACGATAAGCTTTAAGTACAGTTTTGCAACATGAAGGCAAGGTAGGCGCAACTATTTGCTCTTCTGAATAGGCTTATAATAAACAAAACAAAAGGTAAGCAACTGGGACAGTAGATTGTATAGACGCAACACGCATGCAATAACGATCAAACCAACAACCCCATTTAACTAAGGTCGAATAAACACCATAACAATAACATGAAGGCAAGGTAGGCGCAACAATTTATTATAACAGCAATTACTCTTTGAACAGATACAATAATAGCAATACTACAGGCAAGGTAGGCGCAGCATGTATGCTATCAAGCAAAAGTTCTAATTTACAAGGGTGAACCAATCTTGAGAATAGGCATGTTGCCGACAACGCAGCAATTCTCTATCACCAGGAAAAGCTAATTACAAATGAGCTAAAAGCTCTTATTTATAGACTTCAAGGTGTAGGCAACCCTAAAATCACCTTGAGTCAACTACAGTCTTGCAAGACATGCAAGATCTTATTCTTAAACCCTAATTGAATGAAACTATACAGTTAACTGGGAAACTATCATCAGTTAACTGAAACATCTAATCTAAATGGACAATGTGCAAGCATGCACGTCCTTATTGAAAGCAAGTTAACTGGAATGCTATCATCAGTTGACTGAAAAATCTAATCTAATCTCCAAGTGTACGTAGATGTTTCCAAGAAAGACATGCATGCAATGTATAACAGCAAGTTAACTCGGAAAGAAGCCTCGAGTTTAACTCCTGTGTCTAATGTCTATCTTGGAAAAGGTGGGATGCCTTGAACTGAAGTTCACTGACCCTGATCTCGAGCAAGTAACCCCTCCACGAGGTTAGTGACTGCATCACCATCTAGAGGTCGTCACATGTCTCAACTGTCAATTCACTGCTTCTTAGCAACTCAAGCAAAACTGAAAATCTCTGTATACTTAAACTGGCCCTTCACTGGCTGGTAACTATGGCGGCTTTGTAACTGAAGTGATGGCCACTGTTTCCTCTGCAGCTTGATGCTTCTCACGTTTTTCATGCTTATCAACCCTCTAAACTGGCCTTGGAAGACAATCAGCTATACGAGGCATAAAACCATGTGGACTTGAGTGACTACGCTTGTCAACCTTTCTGATGCGCTTGATACAAATCAATGTCAGCTTTTCTGATGAAATCATGAATTAAGACTGACATCGTCTTGAATTCGATTTGTGTGAACTGCATCCGAAAAACTCGCCTGTTGACTGTGAACACAGCTACTTTCTGACAACTTCTCCGGAAAACCAAAAATCACTCTAGATAAGGCTAAAAATAGCCTGTCGAAGGGCAATTTTCACAAAATATTCTGAGACGTGGGTTTTATGTAGAATCAAATTCTAAGATGACCCACAATGTCAGAATTGTGAAAAAATGTGATTTAGGCCCGCATGCAAAAGGTTTTCAGTTGAGATCTGAGGGGCTGTGAGGACATTTTTTCCCGAGAAAATCTGAGATATGGGTTTTGTCCAGAAGATATTTCTAAGACAACCCACAACGTTAGATTCGAAAAATATCGACTTCTACTCCACCATGCAAAGGAATTTCACTTCAGAAAATCAAAGCCTCAAGAACTGATGCTCTGGAACAAATTTTTCTTGAAAATTCTAGCACATGGGTTTTGCTGAGAAAGCAATTCTGAATCAACCCAGATGATTTGTTTTGCCAAAAACGCCAATTCTTCAAACATGTGAGAAAATTTTAAGACGAGAAGATGGAAGAAATCTAGAGAAGAAGAAAGATGTTTTTTAATTTTTATTTATTTATTATCTTCTTCTGTCAAAATCGCCACTCTGCCTTGAATTCTGCTGATGAATCTTGACTTGTACCTGCAAAAGAATATTTTTTATGCCTTCACAACTGACCGCTGAAGAAATTCGCCCAACTCTGGAAAGAATTCACCTCTGCTCAAGCTGGATGAATGAAATGATGAATGCCATGCTTGCATAACTAGAGCAAAATCGTACTACAAAAGCAAGACTGCAAGCTCAAACCCTAACTGTGAAGAAGGAATCCGATTGGCCCTTTACCAGTTGAACTGCTGCTGTCTCTGAGTCTTTAGACTAAAAATAATATTTTAATTTCAAAGCATGCAAACTAAAAAGAGGCACCAATATTTAGCTCTTTGAAGAAATTCGTCACTTTTTAATGCTTTGCATGCAAAAATATTATTTTAATCATTTTGCTAAAAATAGCATCTGGATGTGCCCAGCAAACTGCACTGTTTTTAGAAAGCCGAAATTTGACCTTCTAGGCGTCCATTTGCAAGAGTTATGAGATTTTTGAGAATCTCCTATTTTGTAGCTGACTGCAAAGTTACAACCGACCATGTTCAGCTCTGATTTCTGGCTGACTGACTGAGCCTGCGACTGTGCTGAGATATCCACTGCGAAGCCTGCACGACAAGGATGAAATGTCTGCTGGGAACAACAACTGCTAAAATCATCATCTGATACCTTAGAAAATTAGGCGCCTCTGATTAAATTGATGTTTTGACTCCAGACTTAGTCATTTCTTCGTTCTGCCTTCTGATGCTTCAAACTGCCGTTGACGGTGAATGATGAACTCCACTGACTGAATAATGAATTCATTGCATGACTAGAAGTATTCTGCATCCAATGACTGTATGTGAGGGATTTGAAAATTGTATTAAGAACCCCAAAAGAATGAGCGCCCCTATTCTGTGATAGCTCAAACACCATTTTGACAAAAGTGTGATTTTCATCTGAACACCATACTTTGACCCTTGATACCGGGAACTGGAATGTTCCGATACGCGTGCCGCCTGTCTTGCTGTACAGTTTGGTCAACTTGCAAGAGATGTTCTTGGAGACGACGAAGCCAGAAAATTGCTTTTAAGGCCTCTAAAAGAAAATCGCCTTTTTCAAAGAAAATAATATTCTTACACTTAGTCATTTTTTGAACTGCCTTCAATCAGCTCTTCTTCACAGCATTATCATCTTGACCTCACACGTACGAGCATCGCCAAATCCCGGAGGTTGTCGGCTAGACTCGTTGGATAGCTTGAGTAATTGCACACAAGTCTTGTGAAGACTGTAATTGCAAATAACCCCGTCTGGCAGGCCTAAAGGAGAATCGCCCCTAGCCTACAGCTGTGCAGCTTTGTGTAGCTACGCTTCACCATCCTCTGTTTTACGTGCTCGGTAGGACCTCTGTCACAGTTACTCAGAATATCGGATCGTCTTGTGAACGGATACACTGCAAAACTGAACTGAGCTGGAAGAGATCTCAGGAAAACCTCAATTGCAAATTCATCCATCAAACAGGTCTTATTCAGGATCGCCCCTGGGCTACAGGGGAGCGGATTTGCTTTGAATTCATTTCTTCTGACATGTATCTTGCTTGCAATTTCCACTTCTACCGCTGATAACCGGATTTCTGTACTGGATACGCTTTCGCTTGATAGCTCGTTGAAAAGCTAAACTAATTCTGCAAAGGCTGAAACCATCAAAACACACATGCATCTAGATCTGGGCCTTCAAAAAGAAAATCGCCCTTGGGCTAGAAGGGAGCGGATCTGCATTTCTAGACTGCCTCCTTGTGAGAAAACACTCTTTGCAACCTCTGCTTCTGTCTTCGTTTGCCGAAGTTCTGTAACTCGGATAATCTTGCTTCATGGCTAGTCGGAAAGCTGACTGAAAACATAAAACAATGAATGTATCCTTTATCCAAAACACTCAAATCTTGACCTTCAAATGGAAGGGCGCCCCTAGGCTACAGGGGAGCGGATTTGTTTTGAATTCATTGATTTTCACCATTTTATGCTTTGCAAACGCTGTATCCATCACTGCGGTTGACCATGTCGAAGCGTTGTGACTGCTGAGGTGTGTGGATGACTATACTTCATCATTTTCACATGTACGGACACTATAAAGTTGATTTGCACGTTGATTGCGCAAGTGTCTACTACGTTACATAGTGAAAAGTTCCCAGACTTAGAATATTTTAGCACTTTTGCCAATCTAAAAATCCCCTCCATCAAAAAGCATTATTTCCAACATCTTTTATCGTAGAGTGTTCCTCTTTGAGTTTCAGGCTTAGATATTGATACCTGGTACTGGCTGACTGCCATTGATGACCCTGAAGATCCTAACTTTTCTCCTGAAAAAGTGAAAACTACCCACCAGCCTTAAACTGACTTTTAACTGAAACTGACTTCACCATTGTGATTGTGATGTGAAATAAGCCAATCAAAATTAATTTCAGCCAATTCTGACAAGTTCCTATTTTTTAGGGTTTCGAGCTAAAAATAGATTTCAGAAACCCTAATTTTCAAAATTTTCAAATTTTGCCAGTATCTTCCTGGCATCACACTGACTAAAAGCCCATACTTTATTTGCCCAAAAGGTTTTGACCCCACTTTTACAAGGTTTAGACCATTTTAAGCAAAATGCCTTAATGAAGCAAATTTGGGTTTTAGGTGCAACAAATATTAAACATATAAATATTAAAATACCCGAGTATTTAATATATTTATATATCTTAATATAACTATAATAATATTATATATAATTACATATATAAATATATTTAACAAATATAAATATACATATGCATATATAATTGTCGATTATATATATATTCTGCGAGCCAGTCAGCGTACTTTCAAAATATATATCTATGTATGTATATATAAATTCCAGGCAAATGTTTAATATTCCACATTATCGGACGTATGCTTATAAACATATATATACTGTACATGTGTTTATGTGCTTAAAGCATTTTAAGTTAGAATATTCATAATTCAATACTATGCATGCAACATTCATCAAGGATAACATTGATAGAAGTATCAATCAAATGAGACAATCATTTAAATAGAGCACATTCATTTTGATAACAAAAAAACGTTTTATTCATCTCAAAGATTCAAATATTACAATCAATTGCCCTATGCAATAGTAGCTATACAATCGGGGTGTAACATATGCATTCTTCGAAGCAGCTTACTAACCATTCTGGTAGCATAACATTACTGTAGATATAAGATAATGAACTAAGAGCCCAATGCTCTTATTTATAACATTTCCTGTTCCAAATTCAAATTCAACCTCCCTCCAAATGGACGCCAAAACCAAACTCAAATTCACAATGCCCATTAGTGTCATTTGCATTTCATTTCTCCAAGTCCTCCTCCTCCAAGTAGTATTATACTTTATTAAAATGTCAATAAAGTATATTATGGCATCCAAAGTAATAATAAAGTGAAATACTTTATTAAACTAATTTAATTCCTCCAAGCTAGGCGTCAAAACAATAAAGTGAAATATAAATCTAATTGGCCACTTATTTCTCCAAGGCATCCAAACATGCCTTTTAAATATTTCACTTAAAATAATATTCTCATCAGATATCAAACTTGCCAAAATAATCACCTCAAATGCTGGAGACCAACTGAATATACTGCCTTGCCCGAAATAGCCATAATACCAAGTTGTTGAAACACTGCCAAAAATAGCACCAAGGGTGTTGGAGACCAAACTGCTCAAATTGACATGCCAGATATAACCACTGAATTGAACTGCAGAAACCCTGCTGAAAATAGTACGGCTAAAAATAGAACTTACTAAAAATAGCACATTGCTAAAAATAGTAAGTTGTTCCAAACTCATTTAAACCACAATTTGAGCAGCTGTCGTACTTACTAAAAATAATAAGTCCAAAAAAGTTCTTTGATTCAATTGCATGTCACGTTGTCACAAAGCTCTCTGAAAACTCAGAAGGAATCCAGAATCCGAACTGTAAAACTCCAACATGCAGCCGTCGTAACTTACTAAAAATAGTAAGTTCAGAAAAGTTTTCTGATTGAGTTGCATGTCATACCATTGCGAAGCTCTCTGAAAACCTAGAAAGAATCTCGCAACTAGATTGCAAAACTCCAACATGCAAACCCCTGAATCCTCAAAGAAAACCTCCGAGCAACTGGAAACCCTAATTCTGCCTCTGACTAGCCTACGAGCATCCGGGAATAGGCTACCAATCACTGGAAAGTGTAGTGCTAAAAATGGGGACATTACAATACTCAAGTGCACATCAAATCTAATAATGAATATCATATTTGAAGCAGAGGTAGACTAATATATCAACATGTTTATAAACTTGGAACTCAAGTATGTATAACATCTCAAAGCATTATAATCACGCAAGTCATGTTTAATCTATGCAATCTAAATTATAGAATAACACAAAGCACTAATCACAATTAATCTCTCAAGCAATGTACAAGTGATACTCTAACCAAACTCGTATATCTCACAAGGTAGCATTAAACTAGCCAAACTAACTGTCATATTAACATTTTGTCAAACATTTGTCAAACTCACTGTACTATGCTACTTTCAGATATGAGTTCGAGTAATGAATATGTCACTCAACAATAACAGATATGACAATCATTCCTGAGATATTCTTTCCCTGATGTGAGTGATATAACTGCTCAGAAATTACAACAGTAATTGCAACGACTATCACATGCTCAGAATAAACATACTGGAGAGCAGATTTCATAGTATATAAATCAGTCTAGCTTCAGTAATTGCTCTCGTTGACACATTAAATTTCTGACTTGTGATATTTAGTTCAGATGCATGAACAGCATTTACATTTCATTTTCAGACTCAGTATATTTTGAAACCTTCTCATTGGATTGCCAAATAGAAATGTATTTTGCAGAGATATAATTCAGACTTGTATAACATTCTTTCTGAGCATTAATATGGAGTATTCATGTAAAGTTTATATATCAGAAATGCACAGCAACCACACATAATCTATAGTATTTAGCAAGCTGTCTGGTAACAGTAATTTTAAAGTGAGAATACAATGCAACTCAGACCTGGTAATTACCACGACAATTCTAGAAATAGACGGTGGACTGAAATGCTCCCAGCAACATGTGATAGGCTTGAACCCTTCTCAATATGCACTCAAACAGCAAAGGGATCCTCAACCTTCAAACGCCTAACATTAGAAGTGCCTCCAGCGCTTAGGATAAATACTCACATTCCCTTTGGGTGCAATAACAAGCTCAGAAATGACTGGATCGATATGGCAATGTGTCTCAGCTGATAATAACCAAGAGAGGCAGCAGTATAACTTAGTCTTCAAACTGAAACCCTTGCATTGTAAATATATTCAATACACCTAGGATGCCTAGCAATTGCTTTGATAATTACTTTTGAAAACCCTCTGTAATTTCCTCATTTTATCTATGATGAATAAAATCTCAGATTTCCCATTTAAATCTTCAAACCCTTCAAAATCCTCTATAAATCTACTCCTGTAAGCACAATTGCAGCCTCTGAATGAAGCTACCTGAAGATGCAAACCTCGGGTGGTATTTCACACCTGTAAAATGCACAATCTGAGAGAGCTACGTTCTCTTGTGGCTGAAAACCCTTGTTTTCTTCCCACAACCAAAACTCTTCAATTTCCTTGAGTATCAATGAATGAATGAATCCTTTGCAAAATTCTTTTCAAATGCCTTTTATACCTCCTTCAAATCACATGAACTCCTTAGCCTTTTTTAATTTATTTAATAATAAATGATCATTTGCTTTTGTTGCACCATAATAAAATAATATTTAAAACTCAAGTGTGGCATCCCTATTATATGCCTTTTAATACTGACTTTATGATTAAATGTAACCATATATTATAGTCATTATTCACCAATAAAATAATATAGTAAACCCCTTAAGTGTGGCGCCACTCATAAATGCTTTTTAAATATTGACCTCATGATTATAAAAAACCATATATCCTAACCCCAACTTGGCAAAAAAGTAACACCAAGGTAAGGCAGGTTGGGCACTGGGTTGGGCCATGGGGATACTCCTATAGCAACAAAAAAAAGAAAAAAATCAGTTAATCATAACTCCATAAATACTCATCATCAACTGATTCTGCCAACACCACGAGGCTGCCCACTACTCATCTAGATACCTTACTAAAAATAGTAAGGTTGGCCCCCAACATCCAAGTGACTTACTAAAAATAGTGTGTGTAGACGGAACCTGAAACACCTCAAGAAGGTCGTCTCTGAATATCACTAAACACTGGGGAAGAGAACACTATAAATTGCCATCTGAAGAACCCATAAACTCCTACCAAAGGCCCTCTAAATGCCAACATTAGCCTGCGAGGACCCGACAATAGGCTAATCCACCAAACTCTAACACTAGCTAAAAAGGGGACATTACATACTCTAACCAAACTCATATATCTCACAAGGTAGCATTAAACTAGCCAAGCAGGGCATTAAACCATATATCTATTAATGAATGGATATAATCATGATCCAATAGTCAATACCAATTATGGGTTAGCACATATGTAATCATAGATGTCTCATATCAAAAACCAATGCTTACAACATTGTTGTACCCAAACCGAAATTTTTGCTTCATTAAGGCATTTTGCTTAAAATGGTCTAAACCTTGTAAAAGTGGGGTCAAAACTCAGTTTTTGGGCAAATAAAGTATGGGCTTTTAGTCAGTGTGATGCCAGGAAGATACTGGCAAAATTTGAAAATTTTGAAAATTAGGGTTTCTGAAATCTATTTTTAGCTCGAAACCCTAAAAAATAGAACTTGTCAGAATTGGCTGAAATTAATTTTGATTGGCTTATTTCACATCACAATCACAGTGGTGAAGTCAGTTTCAGTTAAAAGTCAGTTTAAGGCTGGTGGGTAGTTTTCACTTTTTCAGGAGAAAAGTTAGGATCTTCGGGGTCATCAATGGCAGTCGGCCAGTACCAGGTATCAATATCTAAGCCTGAAACTCAAAGAGGAATGCTCTACGATAAAAGATGTTGGAAATAATGCTTTTTGATGGAGGGGATTTTCAGATTGGCAAAAAGTGCTAAAATATTCTAAGTCTGGGAACTTTTCACTATGTAACGTAGTAGACACTTGCGCAATCAACGTGCAAATCAACTTTATAGTGTCCGTACATGTGAAAATGATGAAGTATAGTCATCCACACACCTTAGCAGTCACAACGCTTCGACATGGTCAACCGCAGTGATGGATACAGCGTTTGCAAAGCATAAAATGGTGAAAATCAATGAATTCAAAACAAATCCGCTCCCCTGTAGCCCAGGGGCGCCCTTCCATTTGAAGGTCAAGATTTGAGTGTTTTGGATGAAGGATACATTCATTATGTTCAGTTTTCAGTCAGCTTTCCGATTAGCCATGAAGCAAGATTATCCGAGTTACAGAACTCCGGCAAACGAAGACAGAAGCAGAGGTTACGAAGAGTGTTTTCATCAAGGAGGCAGTCTAGAAATGCAGATCCGCTCCCTTCTAGCCCAAGGGCGATTTTCTTTTTGAAGGCCCAGATCTAGATGCATGTGTGTTTTGATGGTTTCAGTCTTTGCAAAATTAGTTTAGCTTTTCAACGAGCTATCAAGCGAAAGTGTATCCAGTACAGAAATCCGGTTATCGGCGTTAGAAGTGGAAATTGCAAGCAAGATACATGTCAGATGAGGTTTCTAGGAATGCAAATCCGCTCCCCTGTAGCCCAGGGGCGATCCTGAATAAGACCTGTTTGATTGATGAATTTACAATTGAAGTCTTCCTGAGATCTCTTCCAGCTCAGTTCAGTTTTGCAGTGTATCCGTTCACAAGACGATCCGATGTTCTGAGTAACTGTGACAGAGGTCCTACCGAGCACGTAAAACAGAGGATGGTGAAGCGTAGCTACACAAAGCTGCACAGCTGTAGGCTAGGGGCGATTCTCCTTTAGGCCTGCCAGACGGGGTTATTTGCAATTACAGTCTTCACAAGACTTGTGTGCAATTACTCAAGCTATCCAACGAGTCTAGCCGACAGCCTCCGGGATTTGGCGAATGCTCGTACGTGCGAGGTCAAGATGATAATGCTGTAAAGAAGAGTTGATTGAAGGCAGTTCAAAAAATGACTAAGTGTAAGAATATAATTTTCTTTGAAAAAGGCGATTTTCTTTTAGAGGCCTTAAAAGCAATTTTTGGCTTCGTCGTCTCCAAGAACATCTCTTGCAAGTTGACCAAACTATACAGCAAGACAGGCGGCACGCATATCGGAACATTCCAGTTCCCGGTATCAAGGGTCAAAGTATGGTGTTCAGATGAAAATCACACTTTTGTCAAAATGGTGTTTGAGCTATCACAGAATAGGGGCGCTCATTCTTTTGGGGTTCTTAATACAATTTTCAAATCCCTCACATACAGTCATTGGATGCAGAATACTTCTAGTCATGCAATGAATCCATTATTCAGTCAGTGGGGTTCATTATTCATCGTCAGCGGCAGTTTGAAGCATCAGAAGGCAGAACAAGAAATGGCTAAGTCTGGAATCAAAACATCAATTTAATCAGAGGCGCCTAATTTTCTAAGGTATCAGATGATGATTTTAGCAGTTGTTGCTCCCAGCAGACATTTCATCCTTGTCATGCAAGCTTCGCGGTGGATATCTCAGCACGGTCGCAGGATCATTCAATCATCCGGAAATCAGAGTTGAACAGGGTCAGTTGTAACTTTGCAGTCAGCTACAAAATAGGAGATTCTCAAAAATCTCATAACTCTTGCAAATGGAAGCCTAAAAGATCAAAATTTGACTTTTTAGAATCAGGGAAGTGTGTTGAACACAGCAAGATGCTATTTTTGGCAAAAATGAAAAAAAAAATATTTTGCATGCAGAGCATTGAAAAGTGACGAATTTCTTCAAAGATAGATATTGGCGCCATTTTTAGTTTTTGCATGTTTTAAAATTAAGATATTATTTTAGTCTAAAGACTCAGAGACAGTGGCAGTTCAACTAGAGAGAAGCCAATCGAATTCTTTTTTCTAAATTAGGGTTGCATTATGCATGCATGATGGTACGAATTGTTTATTTAAACAAGCATGGCGCCTTTCATCATTCACATAGCTTTGAAAGTTCGAATTTCTTCAAAGAGATTGGCGAATTTTCATCAAAGGATCAAGTTCGAAGGTGATAAAATATTCTTTTGCAGGTACAAGTTCAGATTCAGCATCAGATTCAAGGCAGAGTGGCGATTTTGACAGAAGAAGATAATAAATAAATAAAAATTAAAAAACATCTTTCTTCTTCTCTATATTTCTTCCATCTTCTCGTCTTAAATTCTCTTGCATGTTCGAAGTGTTGGCAGATTTTGGCAAAACAAAATATCTGGGTTGATTCAGAAGAGCTTTCTCAGCAAAACCCATGTGCCAGAATTTTTCAGGAAAATTTGTTCCAGAACATCTGTTCTTGAAGCTTTAATTTTCTCAACCGAAATTCTTTTGCATGGCTGAGTAAAGGGTAAATTTTTGCATTTCTGACGTTCTGGGTTGTCTTAGAATCATTTTCTGGACAAAACCCATATCTCAGATTTTTTCGTAAAAATTCTCATCCGACAAGCTATTTTTAGCCTCAGCAGGCTATTTTTGGCTTTCTAGAAAAGTTGTCAGAATATAGCCGTGTGCACAGTCAACAGGCAAGTTTTTCAGAATGCAGTTCACTCAGCTCGAATTCAAGACCAAATCGGTCTTAACCCATGACTTCATCGGAACAGTTGATACAGATCTACATAAGGTGTTGCCGGAGGTAGTTTTGGATCCACTCAAAATCAGGGATTCAGTTATCAAGAATATTCAGCAATCCGGGTTGCTTGAGGCCGCTTCCATACCTATTTCGGTGCATTGCGTGGAGTTTGTAATATCTTGCATCAAGCATTACAATTCCGCTACACGAGAGATACGGTCAATAGATGGACGTGTCATATGCAGTCTCAAACCCCTTGATATCGAGTGAAGTCTGGATATTCCTCAACATTCGGATGGGATGGTTATTTCCATGAGTCAGAGCGAGCAGGCATTCAATGCTGGACTGGATAAGTGTCAGAACAAGATGATAGAGAGGTGGCTGAAACAAAAGAAGAGCAAATTGCCAAACAACTTGGGTCGTGGCGAGTGTAAGGATGAATACAATATTTTGATTACACTGCTTAATCGTGTCTCAGGTCATGCAGATGCAAATAAATTTCACCCGTGGATGTATTATATCATTGGTAGAATCATCTCTGGACAAGAGCATTATGACTGGGCATCCTTCATCAGCGATGCTATTCACGAGCAAATCACCGGTTTCCTAGCTGCGCATCAATTTCATATGTGTTCTTACCTGGTGTACTTGATTGCTTATCAGAATCAGTTTAACGGTTTGAATACGGTGGGCATACTCAGTGTACAGAAAGTCTATCGTTACTATGACCAGCTTGAGTTCACGAAGGCTGAAAGTCATTTTAAATGTGTACAAGAGGCTTTCTTGACTTATACAGTGAGAAACTTGGACCGGGAGTTGCATATTCGCATCTCGACAGTTGCCAGAGCAGCAATGAAGAATTGGGCAGATTGGTACATTCAGTTCCCTACATACACCTATATCCGTGTCTATGGATACACAGGAAAACCAGCTATGTTACCACGTTATCCTTCGGATAAAACAATATTCATGGAGTTCCTGAGGCAGCTATATGAAGTTCACAAACGTTTGCGCATCAAGCGTAAACCAGCTACCGAGTTTCCTTTGCAATTCGGGATGTATTGGTGTAAGACGGCAGTTGATGCTAAGACCGCAGGTCAAGAGTTAGAAAATTGCAAACTCAAGTACCTGGTGGATACACGCACATATGATCCTTGGGGTCATTACGCAGCTCGCCTGGGTAATCTCTCTTATCACAAACCTACGATGGAAGATTATTGGGTGAATTGTGAGGATGATTTCGAGGTTCGCAGACGTAGCTATAGCAGGTTCTCTCTTCCACAAGTTTCTGTTTTCTTGGCGGAAGATGTGGAAGGATTGATAGAAGATGAGGGAGATACACTTCCTCAATTTTACAGAGAGCAGGTTGATGGACAACCACTGCCGTTAGTGAACTGGTATGCCAAAGAGTTCACATCAGTAAAGGAAAGATCGAGCAGGGTCATCCAAAATAGTACGCTTTATTTAGAAAGCAGAAGGTTGAGAAAGGCATCCATGCCTAGAGGAGAGCCGCCACTAGAAGGACTTGTATTGCCTTCTTCTTCAAAACCTAAGCAGAAGAAGAGGAGTAATCCTCCTAAAAAGAATCCAGTGCCTAGTAATTTGAAGGGAAAAGCATCTATTGCGATTCCACATGTAGAGCCAGTCAAAGAAGTTATTCAGACTTTTCCACAGCTTGAGGTTCAGCCCCGTATGCCGTCACCGACACCATTTGAGCAGCCTCTTGTTCCAATTCACATTGATTTGGACGTAGATTCACCTCCTCGCAGCGATTCTTTTACACATTCACATTCATCAGATCCTCCTGCGACTAGTACAGATCATTCCAGTGGGATTAGTCGGGATTCATCTTGGCTTGAGAGTCAACTGGGAAGAAAAAGGAGACAACCATCTTACATACTTGATCATTCAGATTTCGATCATGACCATCAAGATGTGCCTGAAAAGAGGATCAAGAAACAGATACATATTGGGAGAAGTGCAAATAAGGAATTCATTGTTGAGACTGCTGCACCTCCAGAAGATAAGAGTCTAGACGAGATGGAAGCTCAAGACTTCGAAGTTATCACAGTTCATTTCGGTAAGAGTACTCGTTAGACAGATATTGATCTCCTACAGGTTGCTACAGATAGCGCCAAGGATAGGATGGTGAAAGATGGTGAGGATAAATCAACTCTCAAGGCTGAAATACAGCAGCTTCGCCAGTACATTTCTAGCCTTGTACACAGGATAGGGGATGTTGTCACCGCGCTTCCACATATGTTAGAACCACCAGCAGAGCAGGGTCAGATTGATCTCTTGGTTGCATATGGTAAGCGATTGGAGGAATGGGAAGAGGAGTTTGTTGCTAGAGGCTGCCTTGTACTTACAGAATTGTATCAATTGTGGTATAATGCACGTGAGCTTCGTCTACGTCTTCAAGATGAGGAACGTGATTTGGCCATTAGTAGACCTAGGGATGAGATTCTGATTGCCAACTTGGGAATGTCATTTGATTCAGTCACAGAGGTAGAAGATAAAGAAGAGGTCTACATTTGGAGAACATAGTTGATCTTCAAGGCAGAGATAGAAGGAAAGATAGCATCTGAGGTGGTTGAGAGCAGAGAGCATGTTACTAGTGCACTCCGCTATATAAGAGACTTTGTGTCTCAATTACCATGTGTATATTAGCGTGTGGGTGGTGACTATGTTGAGCTTGTTGACATCCAGTTAGAGCTCCAAGCACTTATTCACGGTATTTTCAGTGGTGAGACCGTTGGCTGTAAGATGAATCAGCTTACAGCCATGTCAACATTGTTTGATGAGGCAATCAGGAGGAAGGGTGAGTTCCAGTGTCAGATGACTAATGGAGAAGACATGCTGCACAGACATAGGATTCTTCACCAGAGCTTCAGTTCCACAGATGGAGATGCAGTCAACGACCTCATAGATGGGTTAATTTCTCAAGATCAGGGCCAGTAGACTTCAGTTAAAGGCGTCCCACCTTTTCCAAGATAGACATTAGACACAGGAGTTAAACTCGAGGCTTCTTTCCGAGTTAATTGGTTGTTACACATTGCATGCCATGTCTTTCTTGGAAATATCTACATATACTTGGAGATTAGATTAGATTTTTCAGTTGACTGATGATAGCATTCCAGTTGACTTGCTTTCAATAAGGACGTGCATGTTGCACTTTGTCCATTTAGATTAGATATTTCAGTTAACTAATGATAGTTTCCCAGTTAACTGTATAGTTTCATTCAATTAGGGTTTAGGAATAAGATCTTGCATGCATTGCAAGACTGTAGTTGACTCAAGGTGATTTTAGGGTTGCCTACACCTTGAAGTCTATAAATAAGAGCTTTAAGCTCATTTGTAATTTAACTTTTGCTTGATAGCATACATGTTGCGCCTACCTTGCCTGTAGTATTGCTATTATTGTATCTGTTCAAAGAGTAATTGTTGTTATAATAAATTGCTGCGCCTACCTTGCCTTCATGTTATTGCCATGGTGTTTATTCAACCTTAGTTAAATGGGGTTGCTGGTTTGATCGTTATTGCATGCGTGTTGCGTCTATACAATCTACTGTCCCAGTTGCTTACCTTTTGTTTTGTTTATTATTAGCCTGTTCAGAAGAGCAAATAGTAGTTACTTCTACCTTTCATGTTCGCATTGCCAAAAGCTTATGTCGTTTGGTATTGATGTATAGTAGACTCCATTCAATAGCGGATAGTTAAGCCTACCTTACTATATTTGTGAAGGCTGTACGGAGTTCTGGATTCCATTTGTTTGTTTAATATTCCCCGGATGTATAGTTAAGCCTACCTTGCCTTCGTATTTGACCCGCGCAAGGAGTTTATTGTAACAATACATTTTGCTCCATTTCACATCGTACTTTCTGTTTCTTGAAAGCTGGATAGTTTAAAAAGTTAAACTTGGTTGGATTCATAGATGATTTGCAAAATTGAGAAAATGCCAGAAGCTGCCAAGCGTTCTAGTTTCTTAACCTTGTACCTCTACCGGTGAGAACAAAAGATAGGACATTAGTTTAGTTTTCTATTTCATGCATTCCAGCACAACGAGGGAGCTTCCCCTCCTAATTTGAAGATCACTCATTACGTAGTGTGCATAGCTGTCCGTACAAACTCACACTCCAGAGGTGTTAGTTCTTACGCCAACAAACATCATAGATAATCCATCTATCCAATAAATGCAAGAAATATTCAAACGAACAAGCATCAAAATAAAATTAGGACATGGCAAGAATCACACATGGGTGGGCCTTACAAATTGTAGTAAGGAAAGATACTATAAACCATGGATTTAAAACTTGTTAAGTATTTATGTGACTTGTGAGTAAATTTCAGGGTCAAGGTTCTTACCTCAAACTTGTCCATTTGTATGATTGAGTTTTTGTGAGTCTGTGGTGTAGACTCGTCACAAATACTTTAGAAAGCTTTTCCTATAGATTCACCAGATCCGTGTTTAAACATAAGCACTCATAAAGGTAGTAAATATACTTTTTTTTTCTTTTGAAGTAATTTTGACCCATGCAATTTGAAAGAGTTTGTTTTGTTGCATTTGGAAAATGACATGTGCTGATGTAGGAGCATTCCAGGGAAAGAGCAATCAACATCCCCAAAAACATTTTCAGTTTAGTTGTTCCAGTTTTGGAGTTCGATTTAATTTTGAGTTTGTGGTTTTGGTGGTAGGTCGAAATGATGTTATTGTCAATTTTAATTGACAAAATGTCTATTTAAAATTTTAAATCATATTTACAGTTTGGCATTTCTTGCAATAAAATCGTGATTCCCATCTTTGCAAGGGAGAAATAAAGAGTGTAAAAATGTGCAGATTTGGGGCTGCATGAGAAGGGAAAAAACAAATGTTAGCAGAGGAAATCCATATAGGCACGTGGCAAAGAACAAGTGAAGCAAATGAAAAGCCGCCCATTTGTCAAAAGTGCTGATTTGGATTTACCAAAGAAAATTGGGCGGGGGCGAGGGCGGAGTCGGGGCGAAGGGGGGCGAGGGGGGAGGGGTGTTTCAGATTATTAGGGTGAAAGGCAGACCAGCTGCATAGGAATGATTGGGGCGGCTTGAAGAAAGAGATAGTAATGGATAGAATGCAGACCAAAAGGAGGGGCTGCGAATGAGATGGAGTTTTAAATTAAATAATTTAGATGCATAGAGATTAGAGGGGTTGTGCAACATAGAAGGAGGGGCTGCGTATGAAGCAAGTTTTCAGTTTAAATTAAATTTAAAAATGCCATTCTAAAGAGACCAAAGGGCTACGTATAGGAAAATTGGAGAAGACATGCCTCATGAGAAAAGAGTAGAGGTGCAAAACAAGCAAAGTTAGAGGGGTTGCGTATGAGATTAAGTCTCAGTTTAATTTGAACAATTAAGACATGCTCATATAAGAAGCAAGGGGCTGCGCAGATGATGGAGAGTTTGTGTGCAATAAAGGAGGTAGAGTGGGGTCGCATATTGCCATGAGAAGTTTAAAAAATATGAAACACCATACAATGTTGAGGGGTTGTGCCATTTCTATATGGCAATTTAAATTTTTAAATGTAATAAGAGTGTGCATGAAGAATGAAAGGAGGCAATGTTATGAAGGAGATCGGAAATTAACATAAAAACAATGGAATGCAGATTGGTATTAAATGGGCCGCGCCTGTAAGAGTGAAGGAAATATTTGCAAAGAGGGGAATCTGTAACAAGTTAAGACATTTGCAAACAAGATTGGTAATTGGCTTAATGTTTAATGTTTTGTAGAACAAATAAAATTGCACACCAATATTGGAGTTATTGTTACACCCCAGTTGTGTAGTTACTATTTACTATTACTACATAAGGTAAATATGAATGTAATGTGAATTTTGGAGATGAATAAATGATGCTTGTACTTTGTTATCAATATGAATGTTATCTCATTTGATGTTATCACAATTGATGTTATTCATGGTGAAATACTGCATATATGTGAATGGAAGGTTATTGAATTATTATTATTCTAACTTTGGAAATATTTATGTATATTGCATATGTTATGAACAATTAACTGTCGTAGGCATGTGTTAGTGGTTGCAAGTAAACGTTCATTCCTCTAGGCGGAGGATGTAATGACCCAACCCTTTACGTAAAAAAAATAAAATCTTATTTTACACCATTAAATAAAAATAACGAGTAATAAAGACTTTACAATAAAATATTTCTTTTCTCTCATTGATAATTCAAAACAAGATAATATATTTCAACAAGAATACTTTTCATTTTCAAATAAACAAGATACTATATTTCAACAAGAAATCCTTTCCATTTCAAATAAACATCAAAGTAAGAATACATACATGAACATACATAGCTCATAGAGCTTTTGAACAAATAGTAGTAAAACGGTCTAGGAATCCATCCTTTCAAATCTTGGTACTTCAGTAGCATGTTAAGGAGGAAAAGCATCACTTGGGTGCTTTTCCGCCAATCACTGACTTATAATGCGGTCCCCTGCACATCTATCTTTCGATAGATGGCCCTTCCTTTGACGAAGAGATTGGTAGGGTAACTGATACTGTTAACCAACTGAGCATAGTGTTGTGTCCTACATAACTAGAACCTATGCAATCCGGCAAACTCTCGAACTAGTATGTAATACGGGATCATGGTGAATTGACAACATAATCATAACACAGTCTAAGTGAATGTTTGTACATTACACTACTTTGGCCAAATTGTTTCATACAGTATTTCTATTGAGGATCATCTATCACATACACCATTCAGGGTCGATTTGACTTAGGGCTATCTTACACTACGCGTAGGTCTTTGTCTTTTAATGGATAAC